>WOXC01007627.1:185000-373364 GCA_011680675.1 Gymnobelideus leadbeateri | reverse complement strand
ACTCCAGTATCTTTGCCAAGAAAACCCCAAAGGGGATCACAGAGAGTCAGGACCGATTGACTAAGCAATAACAAAAATTGGACATTTCAAACTAGATGTCTTATGGGCACCTAAAACGAAGCATGTCCAAAACTGAACTCATTATCTTTCCTCAAAAAAATCACCCCATTTCCAATTCCTATAACTGTTATGGTTGTCACCAACCTCCCAGTCCCCCAGGCTCACGACTGGCTGTCGTCCTGACTCCTACCTCGTCACCCCCTTCCCCATATTTATCTATTGCCAAGGTCTGTCCATTTTAGTTTGTCCCATCTCCCCAGTGCCCCTCTTTTCCCCTCGGATGCGGCCACCATCCTCATCACATCACGCTGGCTGGTCTTCCTCCTCCCGTCCATCCCCTACTCAGCTGAATGGTCTTCCTGAAGGGCAGATCTGACCTTATCACCCCCTCCTCAGTAAACTCCTGTGGATTTGGCCCAGGATCAAAAGGAAAATCCTCCGTTTGGAGTTCTAAGCCCTCCTACACCTGTTCCCCTTCCGCTCCCCACCTTACCTTTCCAGCGTTTCTATAACTTGGGTCAAACGCAGCTGACTGGGTCTTCATTCCCAGTTCCATGAATTGCCGGAGGCGGACCAGACATTACTACTTCCAGCCTTCACTTCTTAAAAGTCCAGAACTCTCCCTTCCCAGATTAGCAAACTTTCTCCAGAAACTTTCAGTTAGTTTGCAAAATAACTCTCCTGATAAAACCACAGAATGTCCCAACCCCTCGCACCTGCAGCCCTTCTCCCTCAAAGACTTTCTCTGAGCCCCAAGTCGCGCCCTAGCTTGCGGCTCCCCAACTGTTGCTGCTGGAGGCGGTGAGGGGGGGTACCCCAGTTGCAGCTCCTTACCAAGAGCACAAGTTTGGCTTAATTCAGGTTGGCGCTAGGTGCTCAGGCACTCTGACACCGGTCTCCGTCCGGCTCCGTAAACAAGGTAACTCCATCTCCCTTCCAAATCAGAATGAGAGGATTCTGGGCTAAGAGGTTGCCCAGGTCGCACAGGAAATCAGTGGGGGAGGTAAACACAAGTAATTATAGTAGCAATAATCATAACAATAATAGCGAAGGGCAGCTGGGTGGCGCAGTGGATAGAGCTGGTCATGGAGGAAGGAGGACCTGAGTTCAAATCCGAACTAGCTGTGTGATATTGGGCAGGTCACTTATAACCCTAAGTTCCTCCAAATTTAAAAGAAAAAAAAAGTCCCCAAATAGCTCGAAGTTAGAGAGCATTTGAAAGTTTGCATATGTTACCTTGTTTGGTCTTCAGAACCCTGGGAGGGAGGTTCTTACCCACAGTTTAGATCCGGGAGCAAGAGGATGGCCCTGGTCCCGCCTACCCAGGAAGGTTGGTGGGAGAAAAGACCTTTTCAAACCTTCAGACGGCGGCAGGTGAAATAGTAGAGAGTGTGGAAAGTGAATTTGGGGAAGGACAAAGCTGGCTCCATCCCGGGCTAGCATTAGCTTTTCCTGGGGGACATTGAAAGCACCCAATGTCTCCTTCCTCCATTCTCCCCCTTGCCGTCTTTCTATGTTTATAAAAGAAAACTCCTAGGACTTTGAATAATTCCAGAAACTCCTGCCTTCCCTTTATCCAATCAGACACCAGGAGGAGCTTAACAAAAGGAAATTCACTCACAGACTAGAAAAGAAGCTTTCTTGGGTCTGGAGTAAAGTACTGTATTAAAGGCTCTTGGAACAGTTGAAGCAGTCTTCCCCTTTTCCTAAAAACATACCTTTGGACCCACCTGATCTTACCCCAGACTGCTTTGTCTACTCCTCCTCCTGAGCTTTCCCCAATTCTCTGGGTCCTCGAGCTGTGAGGGGAAACTACAGAAGTGTCATCTGTGGACCTGGGAGACTCCCACCCTCATCACCTATTGGTTGTGTTGTACTCTTGAACAAATATATAAGGCACCCCAGGGTGCCTTCTGTACCCTGTGACAGTATATATCTATACACACATATGTATATTGGGTATATATACACATGCATAAATATATGTTGTATATATACATGTGTATATGTACACACAATACACACGTACAAGTATGTTGTTCAGTCATTTTTTTAGTTGTGTTTCACTCTTGACGACCTGATTTGGGGTTTTCTTGGGAAAGATACTGGATGGGTTTGTCATTTCCTTCTCCAGCTCACTTTACAATTGAGGAAACTGAAGTAAACAGGGTTAAATAAATTATCCAGGGTCATACAGCTAGGAAGTGTCTGAGGCTGGAATTCAACTCAAGTCTTCCTGACTTCAGGCCTGACACTCTATCCACTGTGCCAACTAACTAACTCTCTCTCTCTCTCTCTCTCTCTCTCTCTCTCTCTCTCTCTCTTTCTCTCTCTCCCTCTCTTTCTCCCTCTCCCTCCATCCCTTCCTCTCTCTGTCTCTCTGTCTCTGTCTCTCTCTGTCTCTCTCTTTCTCTCTCTTTCTCTCTCTCTGTCTCTGTCTCTCTCTGTCTCTCTCTGTCCCTCTCTCTGTCTTTCTCCATCTCTGTCTCTCTCTTCCCTCTCTCTTCTCTCCTTTCTCTCTTCTTTCTCTCTCCCTCTCTTTCTCTTTCTCTTTCCCTGTATCTCTGTCTCTCTGTATGTGTCTCTCTCACTTCCTCTCTCCCCATACATATGTGTATATATGTATGTATGTATACACACATGTATATATTAATCCATTCAGTGATAGCAAGGACCCAGAAAATTTTTGCAACACTAACATTTTTCCCAGAGTTCTGGAATGAGTTCAAAAAGCAATGATGGAAAGTAGCCAGCTTGATCACCAGCAGGGTAACTAAAGGAGGAATTCTAAGCATTCTAGAGGAAATCTTTGGGGACCCCAGCAGTTTTCAGTCCTGTGGAGATGTTGGGGTGCACCAGAATGACGAGGACTAGACACGTAGGTCACAGGGTCTTGAATGAATTTGCTCAGACTGTCTCCATGTTAACAAAGGCATTTATTGGGGTGACACGCCCAGCAGGCCCTGCTCCCCGTGGGAGACAGAGCCCTGAGCCAGACTAGGGTCTGGTCTATACACAGCTTGAAGCATGGGGGGAGGTGAGCAGGAGCACTGCTCAGGAATGTCACACAGATCATACAGATAAGCAGAGACTGGGAAAGGGGTGGGGGGAGGGCCATTCTGGAGTGGCAGGTCATCAAGGGGTGCTTGGTGAAGGCACACACATGACTCCAAGGTGGGGGCTCCAGTGGATCACTTTCCTGGCTGGCCACACCCTGCACCCCACTTGCTCTATCTGTCCTAAGAGCTCTTGTCTACCTCATCTCTCCCTTTCCCTCTAAGGAGCAAGGGTCCCCTTCAGCTGATCGGTCCCTGAGTCATCAGTGGCTCTCTAGGCTGCCATGTGAGGTGATTGGGACATGCTCAACAAAACCGCTTACATTCTGGCCTCCTGCTTGGAAGAGGGGCTCCTCCTGCAAAAGAACAGTTCCCTGGGGTCTCTGGGGAGGTAGAGAGAGCAACATCCTCTCCCCTGCAGCCCCAGGACCATACAGGAAGGATCCAAAACAGGAAGGGTTGTGTGACTGTTCACAAGTGGTGTCAAACTCCAAACAAACCCACACGTGAGGAGACCTTCAGGCCTCCGAATGACTTAGTTTCCAAATGAAATATGTTCTACATTTTATTGTCTTTAGTTTTGTGGAATATTTCTCAGTTTGTTTTGATCTGGTTCAGGTCCCACTGCGTGCTGCAGCTGCATAGGCTGTCTTCTGTCTCTCTGACATAAGATCCCAACAACACAAACAAGAATCGTCATTATCCTTAAGTACAAAGTTTTTCCAGACTCTGCAAAACAAGAAACATTTCACAAAGTTTACCAAGAATTTCTGCTTGCTTAGCCTTAACAAGAGCTCCATGAGGCCTTTCTCAACTCCCAAACAAAAGGCAGCAAAGGCCAAGAACATTTGGTCGGCACTGACCTTTCCCTGCCACGGGGAGATCTCTGCACAGGGATCTGAGCCTTGGGCTCCCCAGGCATCCCCCTTCTCTGAGGAGAACAGTGTCCCGGGCGAAAACTCTTCCATGATTCTCTCCATGTATAGCCAAGTCCATCCAACTGGGGTCTCGTCAAAAAGTGACCCTTTCTACACAGGGCACACCAAAATTCTCTAGGCATCTATAGGCAAATGCCATAGAAGTTGTGGAGGAAATGGATTAAAGCTGTGTTGTGTTGGTGTTGTGAGTTTGGGAGAAACATCTTTTCCCTAGAAAAAAATGACCTTCAAGGTCAGAGAAAGGGGGCTACAGAGTTGTGTAAGTAGAGACTGATTGCTGGCCCCCCGCCAACAACAGGACAAGCCCACTCATCCTAAGTAGAAGGAGGCCTTCACTATCCTGGAGACCTGAATAAATGTGATCTTTGGCAGCTCCAGAAAACAGCCAAACAGAACAAATTCCAGCCCCAAACTGAAGACATTCTCCCCCTTCCCCAGTCACCTGATATACTGTCCCCCTCATTCAGCCTTCCAAATAAGGGAAGTGGCTGTAGCCTCACCTGGTGGGCTTTGGCCTGTTCCATGATGCCCTAAGGCTGTGGAAATCTTTATGGTATATCTTCCCTTGTTCTGTGGACTGGTCAGTCACTGGGCAACTGCCCATTAGCTAGTGCTAATTAAGCATTTTATCTTCTAACCCTGATTCTTGATTTAGTAGCCTAGACTAATGGACTAGAGTGGGAAGAATTACTCCCCTGAAGGGTTCTAGGACCTCTAGGTAGAGATATTGCCCAAGAAGGCCTATGCAGATTTCCTCTGGGTCCTTAGTTCAAAGAATACTCTAAAGTCTTCCATGAATTCTTGCCATTGCCAGAGTAAACCAAATAGAATTGCAAACTCACCCATTGGGCCAGAGAAACAACAGACTGGGTTAGAAAAATAGCAAAGAATGTCAGCTACTTGTGGGTTTTAGGCACAGGCTTTCTCCCTCTAAAAAGGCACAGAGAATACAGCTCTCAAGAAAAATCAAGGAGTCTGTGTAAGCACAAAAAGAATGACAGGGAAATTTCTGCTAGGCAGTAGCATGCTGGCAAAGTTAACTTCATACTGATAACTTACACAGGATTCAGTAATGCAGAAAGTATCAACATGTAGACACTCAAGCCATTAACAAAGGAAAAGTTTGCAAAATTCCTTCATTGCAGCAAAGACTTGTGAGGGGACACAAATGGGGGTGGAGCTGGCTATGCAGTTATATAATCTAAACTATTTCATTTTGTCCATTTCTCTAGGATCTCAAAATCTAGGGTATCCAGAACATAAAGTCCAGGCAGAGAATCTCTTGGGGGATATCTGCAAATGCAAAGGACCCAGTTTTATCCCAGATAAGGCCCCCCCACTTAACATCGATTTCCCTGGCCTCCGTGGTAGGTCATTTGGGCCTGCACAAAGCCCCATTGCAGGAACAAAAATCACTGACTGAGTGATGACAGAACTAGCAGATCCTCAGCTTCATCATTTGTACGATTGAAATTATATTTGTTTTATCATTCTCGTGGAATTATGGTGAAGAAAGCGCCTGGCAGAATCTCAAGCACTCTCCTAGAAGGAAGAGATGCTGTTGTTAGAATGGCAGAGGACGATGTACCTGTGGGAAAGCTTGGTCTTACTCTCAAGAATGTCTAGGAAGGTGCCAAGCCTGGAGTATCTCCAGGTGGGCCAGAGAGGGTATGGGAAGGCTAGAAGGGAGCCTTTCTCATCAAAGACAAGCTTCTCCATCTGGCATTTAGAGACCTTCACACTGGGGCTCCTGCCTCTGCTTCCAGGCTTGCTACACATTACTCTCCTTCATGTCTGCTGCAGGCCAGCTGTTCCTCCCACGTGACATCTCATCTCCCACATCCATACTTTTGCACAGGCTGTACCTCCTGCCCAGCTCATGGTCTTAGCTTTCTCCAAGGCTCAGCTTAAACCCAAGGTCTCTGATGAACTCCCAATGAAGGACAACGTAAATTCAGTGAGTACTGTGTAGATTATGTATTTACTTATCTATGGATGCTTTATTTTCTCTCACTAGAATGTAAGCTCCACGAGGTCAAAGATTGCTCCATTTTTGTCTTTGACTCTCTAGCACCAAGAATAGTAGCCAGCACACTATGAGTGCCTAATAAATGATTGTTGAATGGTTGAATGAACAAACCAATGAATGCCAAGATCAATAAAGGGAAACTCAAATCATTAAACATTTATTAAGCTCCTACTATGTACTATACTGTGCTAAGCACTGGGGATCCAAAGAAAGGCAAAAGACAGTCCCTCTCAAGGAGGGGAGACCACATTCCAACAAACATATACAAAGCAGGGAATATATAGGATGATTGGGAAATAATTAACAGAGAAAAGGCACTTGAATTTAGAGGAGATGGGACAGGCTTCCAGTAAACCAAGAAGGGGTCAAAGGTGCTTCTCATGGCAAAGGTGAGTGCATACACTCATGGACAATCCCAGAGATGCAGAAGGAATAGGCGATGTACTGAATGCTGCACGGCCTCTAGCTGTCTTCCCAAGAAGCTGCTGCTCAAGTCCCTTGGAAATCCCAGTGTTTTTTAGGACAGGGTAACTGGATGCTCAGTCCTTTTGAGGGCAATAAGTTTCTTGGTTGTTTCTGGCTACATAATGACCTAGCATTGGTCCCCTGATCCTCTCCATGCCCTGTGAGAATGCCAGGGACCTGGGGCACTGTATCTGTTAAATGCCAAGGCTGCTCCCAGGTGGGCTTCTTTTCCCCTCTGTCTTCCAGGTGGCATCATGTGACTCCAGAGAAGGGTAGAGAAATACTGAATCCTACATAAGTTATTAGTACTAAGTTTATGATGAAAAATCTGAAGGTCACGTCACCAGCATGCTACTACCTAACAGAAATTTCCCTACCAATCTTTTTGTGCTTAAACAAACTCCTTGATTTTTTGATGAGAGCCATATTCTCTGTGCCTTCTTAGAGTAAGAAAGTCTGTGCCTAAAACCCACAGTATTATGGCAACCTTGCCTAAATGACAGATATGCAGTGGCCAAAACTAATTAAGTTGGCACTGGGCCCCAGACAGCTTTGCCTCTTTTGTGCTTTCTTGATCTTAAGTATTCTAAGGTAGACATTTGTGGGATCTGAGAAAACCTTATGGTACTTTGAGAAGTCCCAAGTCCCTATGAGAGGTTGGAGGTGAATGGAATCAGGGGAGTGTCCCCAGCCACTATTCCAATGCTCTTAGAGAGGATGTCCACCAATAAGAAAAGGACTGACCCAAGCTTGGATATTTTATCTGCAGTTATAAGACAGTGCCAAGCTAAAGTGAAAGGTAAAATGCCTTATTAGCAGACCTGCAAACTGCAGTGTGTTCTGATAAAGTAAAGTATCAATCTCCCTACAAGTTGCAGCTGTACTTAGAAGTTGTTGCTGAATTCTGTTGAATACATTCTGCGAATGCACGCTTGGGAGTGTTCTGTGTTTAGCATCCATTTTGTGTGTAGAAATAAATTGCCCTTTCCAACCCTGATTCATATTGTCCAGTAAGTACTTCTTTGGGAAGAGATAGACATGGGCCACAACTCTAGCCTTAAGTAAATTTTCCCAGGGGCACTGGAGTAGGGGAATTCCAAAGCTATACAGTAAGAGAAAGGGAAACCTAATCCCCCTAATTAAGGACAGCCTCCCCTCCCCCCCAGCCTGGGTAGAACTTGATCCAGACTGAATGCTTGCTTGGAGGTGGGGGATGGCTACTGTCTGTCTCTGGGCACAGTGGCAGCCTCTCAAGTGTAGAACTACTTAATCAAAGGAGGACGGGCCCTGGGGAGAAGAATAGATACGATCGCCCTGTGGGTTCTTATGATTGGTGGTTGATATCACATAGTTCCCTGAAAGGATCAACTTAGCTGGGTTAGTCTAGGGGATCTCACAGAATGCTGAGTAAAGGTTGCATCAAACGTTAACATCACAGAATGTCTTCAAGAGGGTGGCCACTGGAGTGATTGGGATGCCCCTTTAATCATGCCACATCTGCCTACCTACCCTCTTGTCCTGGAAAACCGTCAAGCACGAGAGGAAATAGCTCAGAAAAAATTAAAATGACACACTTTAATCAGCCCCTGCTAAAACCTGCTTAACATTTGCAGTGTTACTGTTGGCAAAGCCAAGACAGAAAATGAGTCCATTATTGTCTTTTAGTTTTTGAAAGAGCAATTTTATTAATGTCCTGCAGCAAAGTACAGTAATAATTTGTAGCCAAGCATTAACACTCTCATCCTGTGTCCTAAAGAGAGTAATCAGTTTTCTTCACGAGGCATTACATTTTACTGAATTTCCTATAGACTGTCATTTTGCAGACATACATGAAATCCCTTTCAAAGGGGCTACTGACAAGCTCGGTAGACACTTAGCTCCCTGAGATGACATATAGTATTAGTGTTCTCTTTGGTTATAGTTTGTTTTAATTCAAACTTTTATTTTTAAAAAAGCAATTCGGAATAATGCTTCTCGAATCTAAAAGCATCCTCAACAGAAAAACAAGCTTGTTCTCATACTGATATCACGTGGTCAGGTTTTAAAAATTCTACATTCCCATAGCATCTAATATCAACATTATATTAAGTAGATACATTTGAATGAAGATGAAATGTCTATGATTTACACAAGTCATTTGAGGGAGAGTTAGTTTGAAGAAGACGTTGGTAGGTGGTAGAAGTAGCCAAGGCTACTCTGGATACTGTCTGTGGGGTTGAACTCACCAAGGGCCTGCACAAGATTCAAATGCTTCTTCTGAGATGCCCACTTGATTTTTGTTTCATCTGGCTTCTCTCTCTTCACTAAAGGCTTTTTTTTTTCTGGAGTCTTCATCTTCAAGAACACAGCAGAAAGGGTAAGGGAAGCCATTCCCTGGGATTTCTGGTACTTGGTGGAGGCCTTCACAGTCTGTACCACAGCATTCATCAGGTTCTTGGCTGCCTGGCTCAGGGACATTGCACTGTCCACCCCAGAGACAACAAGCTCCTCGCCCAGGTTCTGACCTTCTGCTTTGACTTTACTGTGGATATTGGGCTGATGATAGTACAGAACAGCATGTTGGAAGTACACAAGGAGGTCTGGACAATGGTCCACAATGGTGCTCGCCAACTTATCCATCCTTGACCCTGACTCAGCAATTTTCTTAGCGAAACAAATTACATCTGATGTGTTTTTAAGTGGCCCTTTACCTCTGGTGAAATAGGTCATCTCCATGATGATCAACACATCTCTCTGGGCGGGACAATAATATTGTTGCTACCATTGTCCCATCTGGATATTTTGTCATCCCTTGCTCTTCTCTTCCTGAAAGTCAGTCACTGTTCTTGGGGAAGCTCAGCCCCAATAGCTCTTTGACTATCCCACATGCCATCACTGACCAATTGTGAGGCATCAATAAATTCATTTTCATCCATTGGTTGGGAAGGATCACAACTGAGAACTCCACTTGTTGAGTAAAGCATGACACAACTGCATTAAGAAAACATTCTGATGGCCTCGACTCCAGGGTCATAGTTATCCATCTCTGAAGTGATAACTCCCACATTCCCATAGCATCTAATATCAACATTATATTAAGTAAATATATATATGAATGAAGAGGAAATGTCTATGATTTACACAAGACACTTGAAGGAGAGTTAGTTAGAAGAAGATGGTGGAAGTAGCCGAGGCTACTCTAGATACTGTTTGTGGGGTTGAACTCACCAAGGGCTTACACAATATTCAAATGCTTCTTCTGAGATGCCCACTTACCCAACTATGTAACCAAAGGATAGGCCCTGGGTAGAAGAAAGGATGATTGTGGGGTTGAACTCACCAAAGGCCTGCACAAGATTCAAATGCTTCTCCTGAGAACCTATCCAACCCCAAATGGCACCAACAGGGTGACCTAGAAGATCATTAACAATTCATTGTTGAGGAATAATTACACACTTATGTATGTCTTCCAAAATGGGAATCTTTGAGACAGTCAGGAAATTATCAATGGAAGTCATGTTACCGATGACATCTAGTAGAACCCAGACTTGCTTTTTCCACTGCTCTCTAAAAAGATGCACACTCTGGACCAATTTACTCTGTGCCTTTGCAGCTGGAGCCAATGCACCATTAATAAACTGAGGAGAGGGCTTCCAGGTGGCTTGCTTGATGGGAACCAGCTTCACACCTTCTTCATCCTTTGCAATAGCACAGTCTGAGTTAGCCATTTCAGTTAATTTGTTAGCATGTTCATGGACAACGTGAGCATACTCATTAACTTCTTTCTCATTTCCATTCTTTGCAGCCTCGATCAATAATGCCAAAATTGGCAAGTTACTTTTCAAGAATGAATCTGAAATGTGGTCCATGCCAGCTTTGTGGAGCTGTCTATGTAAATCTTTGGTCTTTTTGGTCATTTTATCTCTTGAAGAATTAAGGGCATCATTTTTCTCCTTACATCCAGCTTTCCCCATGTATTCAGAAAGTAGATGCTATAAGGCCTATCTATCACCCATCATAATGAGAACCAATGAACCCACCACTAGGGCTACCCCACTGGTGATGTTCTCCAGGTTCTCCTCAAGAGAAGGCCTGAAGTGCCCTTTGCTGAAGCCCAGAGGGTCAACAATTCCTTGTTTATCAAAGTTATTGAGTGCACTTGCCCTTTCTGCTTCTCCTCCACCCATCTCCCAGGCTAAGGGTGAAGACAGCTTACCAACCCCTAGTACAAACAAAACACCACTGGGAGGCTGGGCCATGGCCAGTTCTCCTGGCCTAGCCTTTGCCCCACAGACTCTGGAGCAGACACTGAGGCTGATGTCATGGTCGCCCTCCACATTCCCAGCTGTGGATTTTTCTTTCTTTCTCTACTTTGTTCTGCATATGTCTCTCTGCCGTCTGCTACATGCTCCCTCTCCTGCTGACCTTTTCTCTCTGGTGATGTGGTCTTTGGGGGGCCTGGGTGGGGATGGGGAGGAGAAAGAGAGAGCAACTGTCTTTTTTTCCCTCTCCCCTAAGCAATCATTCTCTAGCACGTGAAGCTGGACTCCTTCCCTTCTGGGCCGTCTAATGATTAGCTGATTTACCACTAAATTGACTGCAATTTTTGTAGGTAGTCTAAGAGACAGGACTTAATCTTCATTTTTTTTTTTTTTTTTGCTTTTTGGAGGGCAATTGGGGTTAAGTAACTTGCCAAAGGTCACACACCTAGTTTTGTTTGTGTGTGTGTGTGTGTGTGTGTGTGTGTGTGTGTGTGTGTGTGTGTGTATAAGTGTGTAAGTGTCTGAGGCTGGATCCCAACTCAGGTCCTCCTGACTCCAGGGCCCCACTGTGCCAACTAGCCACCCCCTAGGACTTAATCTTCTTGACCAATCATAAGACACTTCCTGTGTGGCCTATCCAATGCCTTTTCAGACAGACAGATGAACAGCTCATCCAAACATTTCGAGGAAATGGTAAATATAAAATACCTGAATGTCTGATTTACTCAGGTGATTGATTGATTGATTGTGTTGTCTGCCCCTTCTGGGACTACATTACTTGGGTCAGCGGCAGAACCCCCAACATTACATTTTACGCCAAGCTGAAGAAACTCTCCAACTTCCCTCAATTTCTCCCAATTCTGCTTTCACAGAGATCTAAACTCTTTCTTATGTGATGACCCAGCCATAGTACTCGAAGATAGCTCCTCATTTATTTAATAGGCAGGTCAGTGGTGCAGTGGAAGCAAAATGGAACTAGAAATCAGGAAGACCTGAGTTCAAATCCCACCTCAGACCAGCTGTGTAGCCCTGGGTATTAAATATCAATCTTCTTTATAAACTCAATTCCTTCCTCTGTAAAATAGAGATATTTTCCCAGGGGTGTTGTGAGGATCGAATAAGTTCATGTTTATAAAGCACTTTGCAAACCTTAAGGCCCTATGTAAATGCTAGCTAGTATTACAGTTATCATGTGACCATCTCCACATCATCTGATCAATTGTGAGGGAGTCATCTCCAAACCCTTCTGCAACCTGACTGTCCTTCCCTGGACCTCCTAGACCTGGTCAAGCTCATTCCAAAATGGCAGCCTCTTCATCTCAGACAAATGGCCATCTGATTTCTTCTTGAAGACATCCAGTTTGGGGGATCCCACTTCTTCTTACAGTGGGACATTTTAGATCAGACAGTTCTGACTTTAGGAAATTTTCCCTTCAAAGCACCCTGAACACAACAGTCCAGGTCTGACCCCTTCACCTCTTCCTCCTGCCTTCCTTTAGTATTTAGCTCAAGCCTCACCTTCCAAAAGAGGCCAAAAGCCTGTTCTCCCCATCCCACTTGCCCCTACCTAGCACCTTGCCTCCAGGATTGCCTCCCATACATTCATTCATTCATTGGTTCATAGTCTATATTTTATACTACAGAGTCTCCCCCATTAGAAGGTTAGCTCCTCAAGGGTAGGCAAGGATTTCTGTCCTCAATACTTAGCACAGGGTAGGAGCTTAATAAAGACTTATTGGGGAATTCCTCAACCCAGAGGCCCTAAGATCCTTCCAGAAGGCAACCCTTACTACCTAGGTCCCAAGGACTGGAGTTCCAGAGAGCTAGAGGCAAGGCCAGAAAATAAAGTTTAATTAACATCAGTTGATAGGCAGTTCCCAGGTGGCTAGCAATTCCCAGGAACAAAGGGAAACCCATCTACAGGGCTTTATACAGTTTCCCAGGACATTACTGAGGACAAAAGGAATCTCTTAGATGTTGGTGTTCAGGGCCACTGACCTTATTAGGGAAACTGAGTCATAGGTGTGGGGTGTCAGGTGATTTGGAAGAGGATGCTTTGCCTTGGGGCCTCAGGTTTGCTCCAGGATGCTTTCCTCTGTAGTTAATCTCATCATAATATCAGTTCCCAGAATATTAGGCCTCCATCAAGATAGCATCTGTGAGCTCCTGCTGCTACTGAATGAAATACTATCTGGGTAGTACAGTGAATGGAGCACTGGCCCTGGAGTCAGGAGGACCTGAATTCAAATCTGGCCTCAGACACTTAACACAAAAACTAGCCTTGTGACCTTGGGCAAGTCACTTAACCCCAATTGCCCTACCTTCCCCCCTCCAAAAAAAGCAAAAAATACCTACTATCTGAAGGTCAGTCTCTATTTATACAACATACTTCTCTGACCCTGAAGGTCCCTTTTTTTTTTTTGAGGGGAGGCAGGGGACTTGTTTCCCAAACTCACAGCACCCAGGGTTTCTCCATTTCTTCCACATTTTATTGACCAGTTGTAATGTTAATGGGATCTCAAATCTTCTTCTGACCATGAATAGGCCTCACTAAGGGAAGCTTGCTTGTAGGAAGGCTTTCACACCTTTAGCTAATTACTAATTAGGCATGGAGTCATGAGGGTTGTGATGCCTTCTGGCTCTGAGAAGTTTATACATACTCTGAGTTGGTATTTTGCTTTGGGGGCTCTCTCATGAGAAGGATCTTGTGATTCCCTGGTCCAGATTCTGAGTGGCTACATGTTCAGAGCTCTCTGACTGCTCAGATATAAAGGCTCTCTTGATCCAGGGATGTATGTAAAGTGTATAGTTGATTCAGGCAGTCAGAGCCCTGTCTGTTGGTCTTTATTTCTCTGCTTGTATTTTCTATGAAGTTCATGGTGCTGACTTTCCCTGAACTAGTGAATGTAATTTAAAAAGACTGTTGACCCCTTACACAGGTATTTTTCCTAGTAAAGCAGATGTAAGAACCTGTGCCAGCAGCCATCCTGGGGATGCCAGGATGCTGCTACACCAAAGCAGAGTGAATTAGGGAGGTTATTTTCCTCTGAATGAATGATAAGCATTTATTAAGCTCTTACTGTGAGCCAAGCACTTCTTATATCTGTCCTGACCCTCCAGGAGCTTACCTTACAAACACATATAGAGGAATCTGTTGCCCAGGAGAAAGATGTGGTGCAGAAAGTTCCTTTATCTCAGAGTTCAGGCAGCTTGGCCCACACAAGTGTCTGCCTCAACAGATATACAGCACTGGGACAATCCTCTGTAGATACACAGTATTCCCAGGGAGGGGCACAGAGCAGAGTTTCTTCCTAGTCTTCTCTCTCCTATGTCCTAAGTGTCTGCTGCAGCAGAAATTCCAAGGGCTCTTCACAGCCCGTTTCCTGGCTCTTCATCTTCAGCTTCAGACAGTCAGCTCTGGAATGCTAGGGAAAGGGTGCCACTGGTCAAGGTCTAGGCTAGGTCAGATGTCCTCACAGCTACATTCCCACTCTGAGATTCTGGGATCTAGGGTCTGAGCTGTTGCTTTTCACTGCCTTCCGCCATCCCAGCAGCTCAGGCCCCAGCCAATCTTCCTTCCTCGCTGTGCTAGTGACTGAAGGCTTTGCTAATGTCCCAGTGTTCTGGCTGCACATCCCACAACTGCCCCCTTTGGTTATCTCTTTGCAGTTCCCCCCCATGTCTGGTCCAGAGCACCACCTGGGGTTCCTAACACCATGCCCTGGTATCTTAACCCACTCAGCTTTGGAGCCTCTCCATCAGACACAAAGCCACAAGACCTACTCTGCCTGGCCAGCCCCAGGCCCTAGACCATGCTTGACATCTCACATGACCTACCCACAATGCCCTTGCTTTCTCCATCTCTATCTGGAAACAGCCATCAGATCAGTGCAGCACCTAAGCCTGGTGATGTACAAATGAGAAAGTGAACCAGGCAAAGGAGCGGAGAAAGGCCTCATTTTCTGTCTCTGTGCACATGTGGCCTGGAAGCTGCAGGTTCCCCATAGCTCAGACCTAGTCTCTCACAGACATCTCCTTTTCCAGACGTTGGGGCCCTCTTCCAATGCCATTGGCTGAAGCCCCCGCTAGCAGAGCGCCTCCTTTCCTCATTGTTAGAGGTCAATCTCAGTTCCACTTAACTATTTAGCATCAATTAACCTACCCAAATCCATCTTTACTTCAAAGAGTTAGAGTCAGGGTTGGACAAAAGTAGAAACATTTCTCCCAAAGTCTCTGGGCACTCTACACAGACTGAATCTAGGATTTCACCAGCATGGGGACGTCCCAGATAAGGAAACCCCCTCTACTAATATAGGTCCATCCTCATCTCCTTTGCAACTTGTAGCCTGAGGAGCATTGAACAGGCAAGTGACTTTCCCAGGGTCACACAGCCATCCTGGGTCCAAAACAAATTTCTATTTTGATTTGCTGTCTCTTTTATGTCTGAAAAAATAGTAGCAATAAAGACATGTGTTGGTCATTATTTACTCAGTATACAGAAGGAATGTTTGCTTATTTCAGGATCTGGGGTTCCCCCATGTGTCCCCTATAGCCCACAGGTTGGGACCCCCTGTTCTAACATTGGAAATAGAATATGGTCTAGTCAGAGAATCTCAGAACTGGAAGAGATATCAGGGGCCCCTAGATGGAGTCCCCGCTACGATATCCCTGACATGGTCATTCAGCCTTCACTTGTAGTGCCCCAGAGATGGCAACCCTCCCTTTGTTGGGACCCCAAAATAGTGACACACAGGTCCTGCCTTGAATGAATTCAACCAAAACCTTTTTTTCAGCTAGAGACAAGGTATATTAGAAGACCGACAGAGGGTGGGCATGATTCTAAAAATCTGCCATATTGGCCAGACTCTTAAGGAATTGGAGCATTTGTGATGCTTGTATTGACAAGCAGCCCAGATTGGATCTGAGCCATTTAATGGGGCCAAGATGGACCTTATATACAGAAAGTGGTGGTTGTCCTTTGTTCTTGAACAGGCAGGACCAAAATGATATCACTTTGCTAGTCAAGTTTCAATGTGTCCAACTGTGGCTGATCAGACCAATGCGAGCTGGAAACGTTCTACCACAGGTTGGGCACAAAATAGTCCATGTGAACATTTGGGGTGGATTTGTTGAGTTGGGGGGATTTAGGGATGTGCAAGACCCCAAAATAGCAACATGCTGGGTCCTGCTGAATGAATTCAACTCAAGTCTCTCAGTCAGAATAAAGCAAAGTTTTATTAAAGATTTGCCATAGGAGCAGCTAGGTGGTACAGTGAATAGAGCACCAGCCCTGGAGTCAGGAGGACCTGAGTTCACATCTGGCCTCCAACACTTAACACAAAAACTAGCCTTGTGACCTTGGGCAAGTGACTTAACCCCAATTGCTCTCCAAAAAGCAAAAAAAAAAAAAAAAATGCCATAATGGGTAGACTCTTAAGGAGCCTAAGTATTTGTGAAGCTTGTATGACAAGCAGGCCAGAATAATCTGACAGAGAGTGAGCCTGTGCTAGATCAATCTCAGCCCCTTCATGGAGGCAAGATGGACCTTATGCACAGAAAGATTGTGTGAAGATTTAGGGGTGGTCTAGAGGAAGGGTTTGGGGAGGGTCTTGAGGAGGAGTCTAGGGAGGATCTCGAGGTCAGAGTAGAGGAAAGGGATTGAGGGTGGGAGATAGCTGGAGGCTGCTTGGAGAAGACAGACAATGGAGGGCTAGGCTAGTTTAAGGGTAACAGATTTGGGTATAGATATTTTGGTAGAATCCAGAGTGGGAGGTAGCTAGGACTGTGGAGGGCTAGGCTAGTAAGAGTAAGAGATTTGGGTCTAGGATAATGAAAGGCTTATAGCCTCAGGCAAATGCCTTACCAAATGGGAAGATTCCAGGGCTTTCCCAGAGCCTAAACCCCATCAGATTCTCTAAATTTATACATCATGCATTTCTTCTGAGCTGTCTCAATTCAGCTTTGTTCACAAAGCTTAGCACCTTCTCTGAGGTGGGCATCCCATGCTGGGAGGACCTGTGCCAGGGCCTCCCATTGTTGAGCACAACTCTACCCTTCCTTCCCCCAACTGATCTGTGAGCAGGAATTTCAGCCTAGGGTGGAAGTCCATGCCAGATATTTCTCCATCCTCCCCTATCCCTGTTGCCCCACCCCATCACCAGATATTTCTCCATCCCTTTCCCCCTGTCCCCCGCCAGTCCTCCCCATCTCTGCCCATCTAGGTTACCTGTCTCTCAGTCTAAGGTAAACTTCGAGAGGGGGAAATTCAAATATACACTGACCAATCACTGAGTGTAGTTTCGGCTTATGTAACCTGAATATTGGAATCTCTTTAAAAACTGGCACATTGTCCTGCCATCTCACTGTCTGATTTGGGTATATGACCCTGACAGTCCCACAGCAATAAAATCCACTTCCAAATTTCACTCTCAGGGACCTTTTGTCTCACTCCATCTGACACAACACCATGTCACACAATCAATTCCAAAGTTCTTCAGAGAGACCTTGAGAGTGTCCTTGGATGGCTTCTTCTGACCTCCATGTGAATGCCTACCCCATGTGAGTTCTCCCTTAAAGTCTTTTATGCAAGCAGAAGTTTGGCATCCGCAACAGGGCTAACCCATCAGAACTGGGCTCTCTGCAGCAGAGTCTGAATGCTCGGCAGTTTAGAGTAAGGACCTCAGTGTCTGGTACCTTATCTTGCCAGATGATCTTCAGAAACTTCCTAAGACAATTCAGATGGAAGCAATTCAGTTTCCTGGCCTGGCCCTGGTAGACTGTCCATGTTTCATAGGCAGACAGTGAAGTCAGCACCAGGGCTCTGTAGACCTTCAGCAAAACTGTAGGAATAAAGAGGTTTAGATGGAATTAAGGGAGTAGAGGTCTAGGGGGGACCAGGTACAAAGAAAGGACAGTTCATTAACTGGGAAGGGCTGATTGTCCCAGGTCAACTCCAAGGACCTGGGCCACCTGGGAAAGTCCAGGAACTTTTCCTTTTTGGGGTCCAGATCCCAAAGATATGGTCTTTTCCCTTTGGGGGTTCAGATTCCATCCCCATCACCTCCAGAAGGGGAGACAGGTCTATAATGACAGAGTTCATTCGGACGTTGGTGCCTTGAATCAGCTCCTCTGACTCTCCTTGGCCCACCTCCACTGTCCCATAAAGCTTCTAGTCCTTGGAGGACTGCCTGGCTTTTTAACCAGTGTAGAGTTTAAAGGAGCAAGACAGAAGACCCCAGAGATTAAAATTTAGAAGTGGACTTTATGGCTGCAGGACTGCAGGGGTTACATGGTTACATACCCAAAAGGGACAGTGTGCCGCTTTTAAAGAGATTCAATAGCCAGGTTATGTAAGCCAAGACTACAATCAGTGATTGGTCAGTGTACATTTGAATTTCCAGTGCTCAAGAAGCCCACCCCAGGCTGAGGGACAGGAAGCCCAGGATGGGATGATTAGGAAGGGGCAGGGGAAGAGGGATGGAGACATATCCGGATCAGGTGAGGGGTGGAGACATATCCAGATCAGGTGATTAGGAGGGGGCTGAGGAGAGGGATGGTGGAGAAATCTCTGGCAGGGTTTTTCCCCTAACCTGAAATTCCTGCTCACTGATCAGGTGGGGGAGGGAAGGGTGGAGTTGTGCTCAACACTAGCAGCCTGACCCTGCCTCTGATCCTGGGGGCCTTTGGGTGCTTTGAGATCCTCTGTTTGCCCTGCCCTCTGGTCTCTGCTTCCTTCTGAGTGGGATCCCTCCCTACCCAGTGGTTACTGTCACCTCCCTGGCCTTGCCCTCTGCTATCCCAGCTTTGTCTCTCCCCTCCACTGCCCATGGTAAGGGCTGTGATGTTAGCTAGGCAGGGGAAATTAAATACTCTCCCCTCAACAACCTCAACAAGCTTCACAATAGTTTCATTGGAACTCAGTGAAGATCGCTGAGAACATTGCCTGGGGGAGAGAGAAGAGCCAGCTCCACTGAGTTTTATGTAAAGGTCAAATCCAATTATCCTGGTTGTCCCCAGGGCTATTCTCCATGGGGAGGGGCTTCCTAAATGACCTTTGGTTCAGACAGCCAAGCAATCAATTCACAAGCACTTTTGTGTGCTGGAGATACAGAGACAAAAGCGAGACAGTCCCTCCCTTCAAGAAACTTACTTTCTTGGGGGGAAAATCACATAAATACCTCCAAGTAGAAGCAGAATTAAAATGTTGGTGAAGAAGGGAGGGAGGTTACTAATAAATGGGGGAATCATGAAGGAAAAAAGGGGATTCTAGTAGGCAGAAGTGAGGAGAGAAAGCATCCTGGCCTCGGGGTACAGGCAGGGGAAACGCCTGGAGTCGGGAGATGAGTGTCCTATGAGGACCAGCAGAGCAAATAAGCCAGGATGGCTGGACCAGGTGTGTAGCAGACTGAGAGGGCAGAAGAGTAAGCACTGGCCTGGTCCTGAAGGGCTTTGAGCATCAAGGGAGCCCCTGGAGTTTATTGAGTAGGGGCATGACATGGTCTGACCTAGGCTTTAGGAAAATCATTTTGGCAGCCGTGTAGAAGACAGGCTGGATTGGTGAAGGAAAATGAATGAGAAGCCTATTACAATAGGCTATAACAGGTTACAACCATGCAAGCAAGAGATGATGAGGGCTTGGAGTAGAGCAGGAGCCCAGGGAGTTGAGGAGTAAGGGATGGCTACCAGACCCATGGTATGGAGCTGCAGTCACAAGACTCGACCAGACTGCTTGGATGTGGCCATTGGGGAAAAGGAAGGAACTGGACTGTGAGGTTGGGAACCTGGGTGTCTGGAAGGATGGCAACCCCCTTAACAGAAATGGTCATGTTTGACAAAGGAATGCTTGGTGTGGAGGGGAGGGAGGCGAGAATCATGGGCTCTCTTTGGGATCCCAGGCTTACAGCTTAAATGGTTCTTAGTGGTCATGTGCTCCAATCCCTTATTTTATAGATGAGGAAGTTGAGACCTAGGCCTAGGGAGGTACCACCCTCAAATCCACACAACTATCCTGTGAAATCACAGACATCATTCTAGTGTTCTAAAGACGGCTAGGTGGCTCAGCTCTCAGAGATAGTCTGGACCTGGAGTCAGGGACAACTGAGTTCCAGTCCTGCCTCAGACCCTCACTGGCCATGTCAAGGGACTTAACCTCTGTTGGTCTCAGTTTTTTCATCTGGAAAGTGAGGATGATTATAGCCCCTTTCTCCCAGGATTGTCATGAGGATCAAGACTGGATCCACACTGGTTCCATTAAGTCAAGTATGTTATAGTGGGATTTCATTCCCTACAAGAGTTGGACTGGATGGCTGCTGAGGCCCTTTCCAGCTCTAAAATGATGTAATTCTGGGATTTTTGTGGATGAGGAAGTGGAGGTGCTGGCCTGGGGGGTCAGGAGAGACCTGGGCTTGAATCTCACCTCTGACACTTTCTAGACCCATGACTGAGAGCAAGTCATTTCATTCAATCCTCCTCTGTAAAATGGGCACAAGCATGTCTCTGTACCTCTCCTTGTAGGCTGCACGTAATAGAGGAGTGGCGGGTGAGAGTCCAGCCCTTATGAGCAAGGTCCCCGGTGGAGGATACAGAGCATTTACAGGAATTCTGTGACCCTTTCCCACCCAAGGAAAGGCTTTTTGATGAACCTGCATCCACCCCATCCCACCCCCGCCCCCACACAACTACCTGATGATTTTTCCTTCTCAGGTACTGCAGGACAGTGGGCTCAGGGTCTTTGGTGGGGAGAAGGCTGGGCCTAGGGGCCCCACTGCTGCCTCTGTCTCTATCATGTCTGTTTTGTCCTGCCCTTGGAGATGGGACAGAGTGGGGCTTTACCCTGTGAGCTTTGAATAAGGAGCATATGAGGGGCCCAGGAGGTGCAGTCCATTGCAGGGTCTGGGGCAGCTGGGACTAGTGAGGAATGAACTGGACCCAGCCTGAGAAAGGGATGACTTTCCTAGTCCCGTGCCCTCAGTCCATGGACCCACCACTCACTGCCCCCAGTTCTGCCTCTGGTATAGACCAGGAACATTGATGACAGTGCTGGATAGGCATGAAGAAGGGGGAGCTGAGAAAATTAAGAAGACTGGGAGGAAAACCATTCCATTTATAGTTAGACCAAGTTTGGAGGAAGCATCTTTGCAGAGGTGGCAGACTATGGGTGCAGAACATTGGATACTCTCAGAGTAGATTGATGCAATGGTGAGTTTTTCTAAACTGCTTTTCCCTTCCTTTATCTTTTTGTCCCTTTTTATTACAAAAGATGACTCTGGGCAGGTGGGCCTGGGGAAGGAACATATATGTATGCAATTTCTGTATTTATGAATGAGTATGTTTGTATATGTACATATATATGAAAATACATTATATATGTGTGTATATCTATATATAATCTCCCCTATGATCCTCACAGCACCCTTCAAAGAAGATACCAGAGATATAGGCATACTACTTCAATATCATGTACCTCTCACTCACTGTCTCTGTCTTTCTCACTGTCTCCTCTCTGTCTCTGCCTCTCTCTTCTCTCTGTCTCTGTCTCTGCCTCTCTCCTGTCTGTCTCATATGAAGATCACATGAAAATGAAAGATAAGAAGGATTTGTGTTTGAATGCTAGTTCTGCCACTCGCTGCCTGTGTGTTCTTGGATAAGTCACTTCCCTTTACGCCTCAGCTCCATCCTCCCTTTACAGCCTTCAGAGCTGAGTTTTCACAAGAGGCTGGGCCTGGATAATTCCTCTCACCAGGGCATCAGGAGGCAGCCACCCCCAGGCAGGGGCCCAGTGGGACTGTGAAGGCTGAGTCAGGCCTCGTCAGGCCTCAGGGCTGGATGGGGAGTCCAAGGGCCTGGGTTTGAATTCATGAGTGACTCAAGGCCTCAGCATCCCCATCTATGAAAGGACAGGCTCAGACAAGCTGTCTCCAGGCTCTTTTCTAGCTCTGACAGGTCTTGCCGAGGCCTCCGTGTCTCCATCTGTCAAATGGGTCTGTAGGATGGGGGGAGCTCTAAGGCTCTACGACCATACTTTGGGGGTCTTGGATGCTGCTGCTATGAGGTAGACGGAAGAAGTCTTTCTAAACAGTCTGTTATCCTGCAGCCAGTTTGGTGGTGAGCTTCTCTCAACTTAGCTAGGCTGGTCCCCAGACAAGAGACATGAAATCCTCACCTGGGCCCTTCTTCCAAGCCTTCCTAGCTCTGTGGTGCCAGAGCTCTGCAGGGCTAGGCCAGATGCTAATGAGGGGCCCCCTGCCCCCATGCAGATTGGGCTAAGCTTTGGAGGTCCCTGCTACCCTGGGACATTCCAGGGGATAAAGATTTTTTGCCCTCTTTTTGCCCAGTCCTGTGATTTCATCAATGTAGGGAACTTCCAGGCATGAGAACCCCTTCCACCAATGCATATCAGATAGAGGACTCCTTGGTAACTTACCTTCTTAAGAGAGCTGCCTGGGGTACAGAGAGATAGATAACTTACCCAAGGTCTCAGCCACAGGGGGTCACAGGCAGAACCTGAACCCAGTCCCCAGGATCCTTTAAGCAGCCGGGCCAGCCCTGCTCTCCACCAGGAGAATACTGGTAGTAGAAAGGTGGGCCTCCATGGGAAGCCGGGGGCCTTTGAGGGCCATGGGCTCCCAGAAGGAACCTGGCCCCTTCTCTTCTGTTTTCTGGGCCTTTGTAAATCATGAGCCCACTCCATTCATGGCCCCACAGAGTTCTGAGCTGGAAGTAATCTCAGGAAATGTCTAGTGTAGGGGCTCTCAACCTGGTTTTATTTTTTATTTTTAACCATTTTGATCGCTGCACTTCCCTCTAATTGTCCTAAATATTAGAATTACCAGCCTCTCTTCCCCCCCAGAACATTAGACAGAGTTGTGGCTCTGAACTTTATCTTCCTCTTCAATTAAAGAAGGGGAGAGGGGGGTGGCTAGGTGGCGCAGTGAGTAGAGCGTCAGCCCTGGAGTCAGAAGGACCTGAGTTCCAATCTGGCCTCAGACACTTAACACACACAAACAAAAACCTAGCCGTGTGACCTTGGGCAAGTTACTTAACCCCAATTGCCCTCCAAAAAAAACGAAAAAAAAAAAAAAAGAAGGGGAGAGGGAGACCCATGGAGGGGGAGGGCAGAGGACCAGCACACCTGTCTGATCTCAACTCCATCCCAGAGATCTCTGAGCCCCCCACCCAGCCCCCCCCCCTCCCTTTTCTAGCTGTAAGATGCAGAACCTCAGGTCCTCTGCCCCCGGGGACCTCTAGGGGACCCCACCTGAGGAGCTTCAGTGCCTCTGGTTGTGTGCCCCCTTTGGGCAGGAGAGCTCACTTGACTTAATTCTGGGAGCCAAAGCAGAGGCCCAGAAGGAGCTGCCCCTGGCCTTGAGAGCTAGCTACACGCTGGGGTGGGCATAACAGGCAGCTTTGTCTAGCCTGGTGGAAACAGCAGAGGCAGCCCAAGCAGCAGGAGCCCCATTTTACAGATTTACATTTACTCAGAAGAGGGTCAGAGGCTTTCCCCAAGATCACACAGAGCCAAGACTTGAAAAAAGTGACCTCAGGACTGTGGATGGCTCTTTCTGCTATGGAGTTTGATGGTCCAGGCTTGGAGGGTTAAGTCTCCTCAGCTAACGTCCTTGAAAAGGCTGTCTACACTCAGCAACTCTTCTTTCTCAGTTCTTTGGAATCTGGCTTCCCAGTCCTTCACTCACCTGAAGCTGCTCTCCAAAGTTAACAATGGTCTCTCAATGGCCAAATCCAAAGGCAGTCCTCAGCCTTCCTGCAGACTTTGACACTGGGCCACTCACTATGACTAAGCCTTTCTTTTCTCTCTGAGCTTTGTGCCTCTGCTCTCTCCTGGATCTCCTGTCTGTCTGCTCCTCAGTCTTCCTGCCTGGATCTTTCATGCAGGTCACTTTCCCAACTGTAGAGATACCTCCCAGACTGTCCTTTCTTTCTATGCTGTCTTACTTGGTGATCTTATCCACAAAGACAAGGTTCCACTACCATCTCCATTCAGATGACTCCTAGCCCCAGCCGTTAGCCTGAGCCCCAGTCCCCCATCACCAACTGTCTGGTGGATATGACTGAGTACCCCGTAGGCAGCTCAGATATAACATCTAGAAAGCAGAACACATCAGTCTTCTCTCCTCCCCCATCCCAAACCTGCCCTTCCTCTCCATTTCCCTCTTACTGTAGAGACTTTCCAACACCTGGGTCAGTAAGCTTGGTGGTAGTGGTGTGATTAGAAGGACAGGGGCAGGAGGGAGAGGTGTAAAAACAGAAGGTACAAGACTTAGCAGAAGAGCCAGTGAAGGGGATGAGGGAGCTAGGAAGGAGACCAAGCCTGGGGGGACTGGGGGAAGATGGTGGTAATAGGGAAGGCTGAGGAAGGGCAGAAAGGGCAAGCTGATAAATTCTGTCCAGGGCATGCTGCATTCTAGATACTTTCAATAAACCCAGTTCAATATGTCCAGTAGGCAGTGGGCAATGTGGGATTGGAGCTCAGGAGAGACTGAGGCTCCTAGGAACTGATTTGGCAATTGATTACAAGAGAAGAAGAAGAAGACTGAAGTCATGGTGGCTGACGAGACCACCATGAGAGAGAGAATAGAGAGAAAGAGGGCCCCAGACACAGCAATGGAGAATCAGGACTAGTCAACCAAGTGGGGGGAAGAGCGAAAGAGAGCAGAGGGGGGACAGCCCAGAGAGAAGGAAGCCATCCTCCAAGGATGGAGATGATCCAATCTGGCAATTAAGAGCTATTGATGACTTTGGAGAGGGCCATTCAGTGGAGTAAGAGAGTCTAGGGGAAAGAGGAGGTGGAGAATCTGGGAGTCTGGGGGCAGGGAGTGTATGTAACTCACCAGCCTGGGCCTGGACATGCTGGGACTGATGCTGTGGGGTCCAGGGGCTGTAGGAAGGTTTGGAGAGGGGACTGGTTCATGGGCAGCATGTATCATCAGCACAATTGACTGATGCAGATTCCCCACGGGGAGAATCATGATATGTCAAAGATACGTGTGCACGTGTAGACATTCTGGAATGGGTTCCAGTCTGTAAACCCCTCCGTAAGAAGCCTTTTTCAGCTGGTGGGGTGGCTGGCAGGAGAGGCATTTTTAAAGAGGCCCGAGTCAGCCATGGCCCCATCTCACCTCCTCTGTTTTGCTGCATTCTTTTGATTCAACTCCTTTGGGGACCATTATCTGGAGAGACAAGAATATAAGGGAAGAGTGCTTGGGGCCTTCTGGCCATCAAGGCCAGGTGCCCTTGAGAAACAAGTCCCGGTCCTTGGGCCACTGGTGCTCATCCAGAAGGACAGGGAGCTTTGTAGCACTTGGATTTTGTAGCCAGCTCAGAATGGGAACAAGAAGGGACCTCCAGCCCCTTGGAGGTGGCACTAATGTCAGATGGGAGCCACACTTTCCCTAAAGACTGAGGTGATGTAGGGAAAAGTCTATCACCGCGGTGTTGGGAGTGTTTTTGCCATTGCTATATCTTTGAAGTAAATATCCCTTCTTAAAAGCTAATTGGTGTTGATAAATGGAATTGAGTCACTGGCACCTAACGGTGGAAGGCACATGTTTGGTAGGGGTTAGGGGTTGAGGCCAATGGCATTAGAGAAGAAATACAAACCCCTCAGGGTTTACCCTAGGACCCTGAAAGATGATGGAGCAAGCTCAGCTCTGGAGCGCTTAGAGCTTGGTCAGACATCAGAGACCCCCAGGGTGTCCACTGTGTCCCAGGCCATGGCCATCAGCTTGGGCTGTGAGGACTCTGGAAGAGAGAATGAGGTTGACTGGCTCTGTGCAACTCTGCCTCGCTTAAAGTGCACACAGAAGTCAAGACGACACAGGCCAGGCCCCCTGAAACAAAGGCTGAGCAGCCACCATCCAGGGTAGGTCTCGGTCCGAGGCCAGGTGGGATGAGACCTCTCCACAGTCCCCTTTCCTAGGGCCATGTATCATCTCACGAGGGGCCCCTGGGATGAAGCTAGAGGATGGGGCTGGGCTCCTTGGTCCCCCGGAGCACCACTGGCCCACTAAGATGAGCTTCTGAATCCTCCTGGATCATCTTGACACAGCTGTCACCTCCTTTCCTTTTTCCTCTGATGGAGGCAGTACAAGGGTTATTAAACCCCACTCATAGAGGAGAAGGGATGAGACTTGTCCAGGGTCACCACTATGGCTGGGAGGCCTCTGCCCTGGTCCACTAGGACCCTGAGCTCCCTCGACGCATGCCTGTTTGTTCATTTTAGCGCTGGGAAATTTAGAAGGGAGGGAAGAAAAGGGGGGTGGAGGAGAGAGGAAGAGGGAGTTGAAAGGAAAGGGGACCGGGAAGAGGTGCAGGGGTGGGGAGGGAGAAGGGGGGATTCCTAACTCAAAACAAACAGGGTTGGAGTCAGAAAAGACGGACCTCACAGCCTGTGTCTAGACTTAGTTTCCCCACCTGTGAAATGGGGACGAAAGAAATGTGGATGTTGGCTGAGAGGGGCTTGAGAAACTAAGGCCACGGCGTTAAAGAGGGGGCCAGACTGAGCTGGAGGAGGCGGGCCACGGAAGGCAAGGGACTTGCCCAAGGTCACCAAGCTGCCGGTGGCCAAGACTCAGATCTGAGGATGATTGGCATTCTCCAGTCCCCACGAGCTTGGGGGGCCGCGAAGGGTCCTGGGGGCTTCATCTGGGGGGGTGGGATGGAGGGGGGCAGGGGATTGAGTGTTTGAGCACCCGCTGTATGCCAGGAACTGGGCAACCCTGCGAAGTGGGCCTATTGTCCCCATTTTACAGTTAGGGAAACTGAGGCAGGTGGGCGAGGCGGGAGGGGTCTCAGGTCTAACCCCTTTCTTTTACAGAAGAGGAAACTTTTTCCTGTTTCTCTTCCCCGCTTCCCTCCCCCTCTCCAGTCTTTCCCGCCCATCCCCCTCCTCCACGCGTCCTCCGCCCTCCCCCCTCTCCCCAACTCCTCCTCCCGCCCAACGGTCCACCAGCCCCCTTCCCCTCCAGCGCCGGCCCCGCCCCCTCTGCAGCAAACCCGCGCCCGGCTCCCCCACAGTCCCATTGGCCACGTGGCCTGCCACGTCTCCGAAGGGACCAATGAGGGGCGGCGGCGAGCGACGGCGGCTGGCGATTGGCGGGCTCGGGCCTGGGGGCCCGGTGCGTCTCCCCGGAGGTTCGAGCGCGCTCCGCCTCAGCCTGGCTGGCGGTTTAAAGATGGCGGCGGAGGCGCTCGTGCCCCGCGTTCCCTGACCGACGGACGGCGGGCGGACGGACGGACGGAACGAACGGCCGAACGAACGAACGAAGGACGGACGGGCTGTCGAGCGGAAGGAGGGAGGCCGCGGTGTCTGGGGGAGCGGAGCGGCTTACGCTCAGGTGGGCGGCGGGAGCGGCGAGAGCGGAGGCCGGGCCGGGGAGGGGCGGCCGCGCGAGGGGGGCTGGAGGGGGAGGGGCGGCCGCGCGTCCGGGGCCCGCGCCCTTCCCCCACTGCGGGAGCCCGGGGCCAATGAATGGTGGCTCCGTGGCGGGGGGTTTGGGGGGGCCTCCGGCCCGCCTCGAGCTCCCTTTGTGGGCCCCCCAACTTCCTCCCCCGTCCCGGATCCCCTCTTCCCCCCCCCCCCGAACCCCCTCCCCCTCCGGCCTCCTTGCTGAGCCTCCCCTTTCCTCTCTTCCTGGGCACCCCTCCCCCACATTCCCCTTTCTCCCCTCCCCCTCCCTTTCTTCGCCGGGAGGTCCGAGGGGCTTCTGGGCTCCCGCGGCCTCCGGGGCTCCGGGCTTTGTTTGCCCTGCGGCCGCGGGAGCCCCGCCAGCCGGGTCTACGGGGCTGGGAGAGCGGGCTGGGCCGGGGGAGGGGCGCGCCGCGGGGCAGCCCCGGACCTCCGAGGGGAAGCCGCGGCAGTGGCCCGCAACCCGGGGAGCGCAGCCCGGCCCGAGAAGGGCGTTGAAGGCCGAGTCCAGCACTTCATGTTCGCTCCTGGAGCCCGCCCGGGGTGCACCGAGGGGGAGGGGCCGCATGGGAGCGCCGGGGCCGGGTGGGGGGTCTGCCCATCGGGGGCCGGCCTGTGGGGCTGATGCCTTTCCGAGCTCCGAGGAGGGGCCCCTTTGATGAAAGAGCCCGGCTACCAGGGCTCTGGGACGACGTTCCCCCCCCCCTCCAAGCGCTCCAGGGGAGCCGGAGCCGGTCAGAGACCTCTGAGAAGGAAGTCTAGTCTGCGAAGGCAGCTTCTGGCCGTGGAAAGGGCAGGTGCCCGGGCGAGGAGGGGGAGCGGAGGAGGCCCGGGAGGGGCCTCGGAGAGCGGGAGCCCCCGTTGTGTTGGAGCCCGAAGCCAGCGCTCTGCACGTTGTGTTTTCAGGGCTCTTTCAGCACTGAGATCTAGAATTGCAGTGTCAGGGCTGATTGATGACTTTGGGTTTGTTTAATGAAGTTTCCAGTATTAGTTTGTTCTGCTTTATGCACATAAAGGTGAGGGAACCAGAGTTTTAGCACCAGATCTTGTTATTCCAACTTCTACAAAGGAAATAAAGCCCTTTTTCCCCTGAGCTCCTTTAATGAAAGCTCTCTGTCTAAATTAGGGAAGACTTGCAGCAGAGACTGTTTAGAACCATTCAAAAGTATTAGGATCATTGGTTCTAACATAGGTTAAGCAGAATAAAAAGACCCTTTACCCCATTGAGGCCCCAGTAAGATGTGATTTTAAAGTCATCAAAACATAGGCCTTGATGTTTGTGCCCTTTTCTCAGTTGTGTTAAGCTGCTACTTGGTTTAGATTGGCTCTGCATGGTGGAATGAACCAAGGACCCATTTGTTCCTTTCCTCATATACTTCCTTGTATTGGTAATGGATACGTATAAGCTAGTCTTCTATATGTAGTGATGGAGAAGAACCATTATAAAGCCATGGCTTTGTAAAAGGTTGTGTTGGCTAGAGCTGGGCTTAGAAAATATGATATGTGGTTATTGGAGAGAATGGCAAAGGCAGTAAGGAGGGAGGTCTGCTCTATTTGGAAGGCTGTTTCACATTTAGAATTACAGATTTCAGATTACTGATATGAATGGGGTTATTTTGTATGTGGGGCTTATGTTCATCTACATCTCACTCTGGTGCTAATGAGGTAGCAGCTTTCACAGGTTTGTCATTTGGCCCAGGTAGAGGGATTTCAGGTAGTTCAGAACTCTTTTTGCTTGATTCATGTCTCACTTGGAAAAAATCCTTGTGCTCATACACAATTGCAGCCCCTGAAATAGTCTTTTGAGTTGCCCATGGGGAAAAAAGCAATCATTGCTTGCTTGATAGCTAACCTGGCGAGATAAGCCTCCCCCACAGTACTTGGGGTGGGTTGGGAATTAACTTGGTACAAGCAATAATGTTGAAGGCTTCATTTGGTGTCAGCAGTGAGCTTGCCACTGCATCTCCTGACACTAAGCTGATTCAGAAAGGCTGATCTTGATCAGATGAAACTGGGTTGAGCTGGTTTCCCACTCTTGATTTAGTTTTCTGTCAGTTGAGTGCCCTATTTCATGCCATACGTGTGTTTTTCATTCCTCTTGTATTTTTTCCATTCTGTGGTTTTAAAGAAAGGCATGGAAGCATGCAGTAGTTAGAGCTCTCAAAGAGCACACTTCTATGACTGTAAGAGATATTGCAGCAGCTGTTGGTGTGGGAAAGGCAAGCATTTCAAGAATCACATAGCATGGCTGAAAACAAAAAGCTGTTAAAAACTGACATTGTTATAAAGCCTAATTCTTGGAAAACAAGCAAAGGACCCTTCTCGGGACTAGGCTACATATATAAATGTGTGTGTATATTTGAAGCGTCTATAGTATGGCTGTGGCATAGGTTTCTTGAAGTTGGAAGAACATCAAGAAGACCAGTGTATATATAACTGCTATCCAAGGGGGAAAATGTTTGTCTTAGAAAAGACAATACAAAGACTGGAGTACTGATGACTACAGAAAAGGTAATGTTGCCCAGGAACTGGAAAAAAGAGTAATTTTCACTGTGATAAAAGTCACTTTTCCATTCAGGGTTGTACCAAAAACCCTTGTCTCAGGGGAAGGTGAGACTGAGATCTAGTCATCTTTTTTCAGATTGCTCCCAGGAAGCCTAGAAACCTGGTCCCCATGGAAGGAATGATCTCAAATACATAGATTGATATATTTCCTAAGAAGAGCGTATCCAGGATATTCTGAAATGGAGATGGAACAATTGCAACATGACCTTGAACCAAGCCATGTATTACATTTATATAGCACTTAATGTGTTCCAGGAACCCTGCTAAGCACTTTTTATGAATATTACTTCATTTGATCCTCAGTGCTACTATGATCTGCATTTTCCAGGAGACTTGCCTGGGTCACATAGGTAGTGTGGCTGGATTTGAATCCCGGTCTTCCTGACTCTAGGCCCAGTTAGATATCCTGCGCTAGCTAGCCACCTACTTAAGAAGTTTATCCAGGAAATAAAGGCAAATGTGTTTCAATGGCCTGGAAACTCACCTGAATTGAATCCCATTGAACACATATAGGGAACACTTAGAAAAAAAAATGTACTTTGGCTCAAGTGGTGACTGTATTCCAGAAACTGCAAAGCACTAGGAATCCAAAGCAAGGGAGCTCCCAACCCATTGGAGGAGGCAGCATTCAGACAACCATGGACACAAGCTCTGGACAGGATCAGTGGGAGAAAATCCACAGAGGGAAGGCCCTGGGATTAAAGGGAACTGGGAAAGGCTTCTCAGAGAAGATGAGTTTTTAGTTGGGCCACAAAGGACGGCCAGTGATACCAGTCTGGAGATGGCCTAGCTGGTGACCAGGGTCCCTGTCCTAAGACTGGAAAGGTGGGGGAGAGCCACTGGGGATGCCACAGAGGGAGATCCTGGAGGTGTTAGGGAGCCACAAGAGATTAATTTGACAGCTGAGAGACTGGAGGCAGGCAGCCCCCCAGCAGCTATTGCAGTAGTCTAGGCATGAGGCGATGAAGGCCTACACTAGGATGGAGGCAATGCCAGAGGAGAGAAAGGAGTATTTAGCAGATGTTGTGAAGGTAAAATCAACTGGCCTTGGCAGTAGATTAGAGATTAGGGATGAGAGAGCAGGAGTATTCTGGGGTGACACCTAATCCCTGGATTACTAGTACAGATCATGGGGAGGATGTTGTCAGGATAATCTAGGAAGAGGGAAGTGTTTGGAAGGAGAGATAAATGAAGCCAGTTTGGGACTTGACAAGGTTAAGAGGTCTATAGGGCATCTAATTTGAAATGGCCAATAGGCAGTTGGAGGTAGGAATCCGGAAGTTAGGAGGGAGATTAGGACTGGACAGTTCAGTCTGAGAATCACTCGCATCAAGATAATTATATACATAAATTATATAATATATATACACTATATGTAAAATTATATAAATAAATCAAGATAATCCTTGGCAGCTGATGAGATCACCAAGTGATAATGTAGAGGGAAAAGAGAATAGGGCCCAGGACTGAGCTTTGGAGGACACCCCTGGTGCTAAGGGTGAGATCTGGTGATGGTCCAACAAAGGAGACTTGGGAAGAGTAGTCTGCCAGGTGGGAGGAGAACCAGGAGCAGTGTCATGGAAACCTCAAGAGCAGAGTATCGAGGAGAAGAGGGTGATTTGCCAGTGAACTGTACAGGAACTTGGGATAGAGCAGTTTCAGGTGAATAAGGCTAGGATCCAGAATTGAGAGAAGAAAGGAAAGGAAGTGGAGACATTTAATGGAGATGACCTTTTCAAGGAGTTGTGTTTGAAATGTTTTTATATATCTACCTTGAGACATTCATTAGACATTTGGAGAGGAAGTCTAGAGGTTAGGGCTGAATAAGCAAATCTGATAATCATCAGATTATAGACTGATGTGTGTAGAATCATCACTGATTGCAGATCCCAGCAAAGTGAGGTTGTTGTTAGTTTTTCTTAAATGTAAAAACAAAGTTTGTTTTTAGGCAATCTGTTCAGTTAGTTTACTTTGTCCCAGTCTCTCACTGGTCTCTATTTGAGGCCATTCTGGGTTGATAGGACCTGCCAGTGTCTGTTTACTGGGCCAGTCTTCAAGAACACCTGGTCACTTTTGTGTCATGCTTTGTCTTGGCTCATTAGATAGGGGGTAACAAGGCTGTTTTTATCCAGGCTTCTTTGACCTTGCCATCTCCTCTCTCCCTTGTCTTATCCAAACTCCTGACCTTTCCTCCACTTACTCTTCTCTCTCTGTTCTCACTCACATGAAACTGGTTTTTCCAGAGTTACCCAGGATGTCTTAACGGCCACTGCAGAGGATCATGGGTTTAGAGCTGGAATCGAATGGCTTGTTTTCATCTGCATCCTTCTTTCTTGACCTCCCATTCTTTCTGGATCTTGCTGGGTTTTCTTTTTTCCTTTGGAAAGGGGGAAGGCAGGGCAATTGGGATTACAGTCACATAGCTAGTAAGTATTCAGTATCTAAGGCTGGATTTGAACTCGGGCTCTATTTACTGTGTTGCTGGGTTTTCACGAGCCGCCTGGTGGTTCCATTCTTCATTCTTGTCCAGTCCCCTAAGGGTGAGTGTCCCCAAAGTCCTTCCCTCCTTTTATCTCATCAGCTTCCAAGGAGTCATCTCTCTTTACCATGGCCCTTAGATTTGTAGACCTAACCCCTGGACCTCTCCTGAGATCCAGCTTCAAATCACCATTTACCTGTGGGCCATTACCCTGCAGATGGCTGAAGGCATCTCCTATTCACCATCTCCAAAACAAACGCACTCTCTTCTGCACTTATTTCTCTGGATTATCCACTAGAGCTAGCCTAGCAGCCTGGGAACACCAGGCTGGCTCCTCGAGCCACCCTCTGGGAAGCAGCCTGCCTCCGCAGGACTGACGAATGGAATGACAGCCAGGAGCTGATCAGCTTTCATCTGCGATGCTCCCTCAGGACTGCTGGGCCTTGCCCTCTAACTTGTAGCTGAAGCCTGTGGCCCCCACAAATTAGGGCCCCTTGAGCAGGAGCTGCCTTTGGCTTATGTTCCCAGCCCTTGGGGACGGTGCTCATCCAGTGCGTCCGTTCTAAGCTCAGGGTCATTCTGAAGTCACTTTTCCTTTTTCCCATCTGTCCAGTCAGTAGCCTAGTTCATGCCTTCATCTTGTCTCCCTCCTGCCTCAGGCTTAGCCTCTCCTTTCCTCCCTTCACACCCACTGCCAGAGGGTTTTCCTAAAGTACCAGTCCATACCGCTTTGCTTATAACTTCCCCTATCCTGTAGAATGAGAAATAAACTCCTTTGGCATTCACAGCCCTTTACAGGCTAGTTTGAGTCCACCTTTCCAGGGTCATCACTTCCCTGCATACACACGGTCCAGCCCATCTGGCTGCTTCTCACACATGATATTCTAGGCCTGGAATGGGCTACTCTCAGCTCCTCTTAAGAATGTCTGGCTTCCTTGAAAACTCTGCTGACATAGAAGTACACTGTCCTATAGGCGAGCGTTCCTGATTTCTCCCCCAATCTATTCCTCCATTACACTTGCATGTGTATGTTTTGGATGTATGTGGGTTCACGAGCCCTGGCTCTCTCGTGGAAGAGGGCAGAGGTCTCTTCGTATCCCCAGTGCTTGGCACATAGTAGGCACTTGAAATGCTGTAGCCAATAGACTGTGCCCCAAGTTTACTGGAAACTGAGTGAGAGAATGGGTCTGGGGCAGCAGCATTTTGCCTCTGGTTGGCTCTCTAGAGGAAAGTGCCTCCCAGATAAGGCAGAAGCACATCTTTGTTTGGCTGCTCCATGCCTTTGTTGAACACAGTGATGCAAATAGTGGGGAAATACGGAAGGTATTCTCCCTGCTCTTGAGGAGGTCCCCTTCACTGGGGAAGCAGACAGCCTTATTCCTTCTCCTGTTCCTAACTCTTCTTCCTAGCTCTCAGATACTCTCACAATTCTGTCAGGTTGAACACGTTTACTTAATTGCTGCTATGGCCCACCTCCTTGCTAGGCATTATGTGGGCTGTATGAATGCTTCTGTAATGGTCCAGATACAAGTCTAAACTCTACCTTGTATAAAACCCAAGTTCGGTGTGGATTTATGGCTCTTTTTCTGTATGAGTATTTGTTTCTGTGTGCCACCAGGGACAGAGCTCATCTATATTCAGATAGACTTGGTGAATGTGTCCCCTGCCCTCAAAAAGCTTGAGGTCTGGCTGAGGAGACAAATGATAAACACATATGAGCCTCGAGTTGTAGTTTAAGATGCCAATTAAGACAGGGATTAAAGGCCAGGGCCGATATGTAGTTGTGAATGAAATAACTGCTCATTTTTAAGCCCTCTGGGTGATTTTAGTAACTGCCATCCTGCTGAGCTAGGAAAGAGTTAATAGGCCTGTGAATGTGCATTACTTAATCCAATATAAACCCAAATTTGTCTTAACCTGAAAAAGTAAATTGTACCCCCCCAAAAATTATTTTGTAGTGTTATCCCAGGGAAATGTGAAGTATGACATGAAACTGTTCTGCTACTATCTGCATTGTTAGGGAGTGTTTTAATAATTTTTTCTTTCTGAGGTGTCCTAGCACCTGCTTAGTATAAATCAGTTCTGTGCCCTGTGAACAAGAAACAAAGTAATTGTAACTTTGGCTGCAATCTGTGTTCAGAGGAGAAGAGGGAGGGCTCTCTAAAAATGCGCGGCCATGTGCCCAGGAGAGTGTCAGCAGGTGCGCACGGGGCTCCGGGAGAACAGCCCAGCTGTGTGGCCTTCCTTTGTGAAATGTTTCAGCAAATCGGTGATGCTTTTTAACAATTTCTTTGCAGGTTGAAAGAAGAGAAGGACTGCCCACCTGCTCCCTCCACCTAAGTCTTCAGCTGTGTAAGCTGAATGCATTGTGATTTCCAATAATTGAGACAGTGATTCTAAAAGCTGTCTACATTAATGAAAAGAACAATGTAGTCAGCTTAGCTAAGTCATCAGTGTTGCCTATTGACTAACTTGATGGATTGTTGCATGTTAGGAGAGTAGATTGACATAATTTAAGATTTTGTTCTTTGGAAGTGGTCATTTTAAGAGTATTTAAGATATGGAGACATTGGAAAGCATAGCTCCTCTCCAACAAGAGTTGACAAGAGAATTGATTGTGGAAAACCACCTTTATCTCCCGCCACTGCCTCCTAGCGAAGAGCCTCCACCACCTCCCCTGCAAACGTCCAGTGACGCAGACGTAATGGACGTTGGCTCTGGTGGTGCTGGACAGTCAGATACCCCTGCTGGGGACATGTACGCCCACTTCGGACCCCAGCTTCTCACCAAAGGATCTGCTCCCTACAAAAGCCGCCTCTGCATAGACCCAGACAACTGCGACTTAAGCCCGAGAACAGCTCGCCATGCCCCTTTAGTTCGAAAATTCATCCCAGACCTTAGGTTGCTTAAGGATGTCAAGATTAGCGTAAGCTTTACAGAAAGCTGCAAAAGCAAAGACAGAAAGGTTCTCTATACTGGAGCTGAGCCAGATGATAAGGCTGAGGCAGCTTTTAGTATAAATGATGTCAAAGGAGATTTTCATGTGTGTCCTTTCGATGGTAGTCATGGGAACATGGTAGGAGTAGTGGGTGAAAGTGTAGACAAGAGGGATGAGGAAAATGAGATTGATCAGGAAAAGCGAGTGGAGTACGCAGTGCTGGATGAGTTAGAAGAATTTACTGACAATATGGAAATAGAGGAAGAAACAGGAGGGTTCACAGCTAAAGCAATTTCTCAGCGAGATAAAGTGGACGAAGACACCTTGAATTTCTCCTATGAGGTATGTCTAATTACTTTTCTGGCTATTAGAGAAATCTGAAAAAATCATTTAGGATTTGCTGTTATATTTCAGAAGCCAACATTGCAGAGGGAATCAAATTTTCCCTACTCTGCATGATGAAATGATTTCATTTTAGTAAAAAGAAAGTTAGAGAAAGCATTAAGGTTTTATCAAAACTCTTAGAAAAAGTTGTCACTAATAATTTCTTCTTTTTTGGACCAGTTTAAACAAATAACCATTTCAGAAGGTGCTGCTGTGGATTCTGCATCTGTGGTGTGTTTAACCGATTTGTGACTTGAGTGTCTAGTGAGAGATTTCATTCAGTTTGTTTTTCAGATCTTGAACCATTACATGGAGATCCAGTGACCATATTTGAAAGCTACCCATTTATTTTTCTCTTATTTTGCTATGATCTTTTGAGAATGATGTTACATTTGCCAATGGAATAGTTAATAGTATCTGTTCTTGAGGAGATGGTAGCCCTGGAATAGAATGTCTGATTGATAGAGTGTTTTGCAGGATGATTTTGACAATGATGTGGATGCACTCCTAGAAGAGGGTCTTTGTGCCCCCAAAAAGAGGAAAATTGAAGAGAAATATGGAGGGGAAAGTGATCACCTGTCTGATGGAGAAACGACAGTGCAGCCAATGATGACCAAAATAAAGACTGTCCTTAAAAGTAAGCTGCTTCTTAGGTTTCAAATCTCTCCTGAAGGTAGCAGAGAGCACACCCTGGTGATAATTAGGAATGTTAATGGGGTTCTGTTTATGGTGTGCTTTTACTGTGTTTAGCACGTGCATTAGACCAAGAAGACTTTTATTTTTTAAATGGTGCTCCTGCTGGGTTGGAAGGAGGATCACAGGCTCCCAAGATTGAGCGTTTTGGGGCCTCCAAGTCCATCTTCTCCAACTCCTTTTACAGATGAGGAAACAGAAGGCCAAGAAGAGCATTAAACAGGTCGTAGCAGAAGAAAAATTTGAACACAGCTTTGTGCTTTTTTCCATTATGCCCTACAGTGCAGAGATGGATTTGAGGCAATCCAGCCTCCTTATTTAGAAGAAACTCCACCCTTGGGGAGCTGCTGGAGGCTCCTTAAAGGTCCTTGAAGAAACAGGCACTCTTTCCTTTAACTGGGATGCTGACTCATAGCAAACAGGCTCATTAAATACTCTTGGCCGTTGCTTTTATGAGGTCTTGAGAGCAGCTACCAAAGTCTGAATTGCAGCCCACAGATGGAAAATGGGTCCAGAAAAAAAGGTTCCTCACATTCATTCCCTGAAAGGAAGTTAAAACTGGGGAGGGTGCAGTTGTATGGGCTGTCAGCTGATTGGGTGTGGGGTAGACTGAAAGGCCAGCTGGAGTGAGAGGTGAATCCTGCCCGTGCATCTGCGTCTGATTTAGCATGTGACTTCAGTGTTAGCTGACTGATCTATAGAAAGGTTCTCATGGTCACTGGAGTCATCAGGGGGTACCAGGCTAGCTAAAAGTGGCTCTTGTCTTGTCCTGTGGCCCCAGTTAGAGTTCCTACTTCAAATAGTATTACTTCAAAGCTACACCTTTTCCTTTGTTGGCCACCATTGCCCACCAGATCCTGGGCTTCCTAACCTCATTTAGGAGGGACATCAGTATCTTCTTGGCACATGTGATTACATGTGATGTAAGCATATAGGAATGACAACTCAGGTGTTACTAATTGTAGATCTGCTTCTTGGGACTGCATTATCATGAGCCTCTTTGTTGCAGTGGGCTTCCTCCGCCCCGCCCCCCCCCCCAACAGTTAATATTGTCCTAGTTACCAAGATCATCAGAATGGCACTTTTAACTGAAGCTTTATTTGGAGGTTTTAAATAAATTTTCTGTGCTTCTGTTTATATCCTTTATGCCACTGGAACTCAAATTCTATCAGGTCTGGCCAAGCTGGTGGTCCAGATTTTATGTTGTCTGAGGACCTAAGTCATGCATTTTTTTTTTTGTCCTAAACTGATCTTTACAAATCAGTGATTTGAGATGATTTTCAAAATTATAAAAGGAAAAATATCAGTATAGTACCTTGGACAGTAAGGAGATGGTGTGTGTCAACAGCAGAAAGATTTGAATGAAAAACATTACAGTTTAGAGCAGTGGTGTAAGCATTTCCCAGTGACATTTTAGCCTAGTTGGAGTTAGGATGCCTGAAGCTGGGGGTCAGGGCTACAGGGCAAACCAAAAAGAATGCTGAAATTGTAGTCAGAAGATTTTGAGTTTCAGTTCTTTACTGGGCCATTAGCTGTTTGGCCTCAGTTTACTTAAGAGTGATGCTTGGGTCACTTATCCTGACAGGGTTGTCAGGTGAGCACTTTATAAACAAGACCACTCAGAATATGAAGACCCGTTGTCAAAATCAGTAGGTATGGATTTGTGGTTTGGTTAAGGAGGGGGGGATATTTTTGTTGGGTACAAAAATTTTCAGAGTTCTTTTTATTGGGTTTAATTAATGAACATTTTCTCTTTTCTTTAATTTTTAAATTTTGAACATTCTCTTTAAAAAGCTAAGGCTTCAAGTAATTCCAGGATTTTCTTGTCTTTTTATAAAGGCCGTGGCCGCCCGCCTACAGAACCATTACCTGATGGATGGATCATGACATTCCATAACTCTGGAATTCCTGTCTATCTACATAGAGAATCTAGAGTTGTTACCTGGTCCAGACCATACTTCTTAGGAACAGGAAGCATAAGGGTAGGGGGTTCGTTGGTCATTGGTAATGTAAGAATTTAATTTTAACTGTGTTTTAGAAAGACTGAAATCACCTTGGTTAGTTTTTGAAGTGAGATCTATAAATGCTCAAACTTAGAACTGCATGTCTTGGAAAATTTTTGTTTGTAGCTAACCAGAGTCGAGTAAGAGAAATGAGATTTTCAGAACTCAGCTTATGCAGATTGTGTGCTGGGATTCATGAAGCATCGCTCTTTTACTGTCTGTCCAGAAACATGATCCTCCCTTGAGCAGCATTCCTTGTCTACATTATAAGAAAATGAAAGACAATGAGGAAAGAGAACTCAGCAATGACATCACCCCCATTGGGGATGCCTCCCCAATCAAGTCCATGGAGAAGGCTTCTGAGCTGGACAGCCAGAATGAGGAGCCAGACTCTACAGCGGTGGACTCGGGGTCCCTTGATGAGAAAGAACCTCTAGGGGGAGACACAGCCCAAGGAGCCTTAGGACAAGTTAAGGCCAAAGTGGAAGTGTGTAAAGATGAATCTGTTGGTAAGTCTCTGGTCAGTTGGTAAGCATTAATAAGAACCTGCTTTCTGCAAGGCACTGTGCAAAGTGCTGAACTTAGACAGAGAAAGGGGAAATATGGCAAGTCTACAGATGTTGATACAGAGTTATTTGTGGGGAGGGGGCCTGGGTGGTGACCTTCACTGAGGTGAGGCTTCAGAGAAGCCAGATAAGAAGGGCAGACTTAATTGACCTGAAAGCTGCACAGGAAATGGCCTGGGTGGGGAAGAGTAAGCAGGCTAGGCTGGGAGGAGAGTTAGTGTGATGTAATCCTGGGAAGGTGGGCTGGAGTTAGTGTTTGAGCCTAGAAGTGATAGTGAGCACTGGGGTGAGATAGTCTGATTTATACTTTAGGGAAAGAATTTCAACTATGTAGAGAAAAAAGTGGAAAGGAGAGAGATCAGAATAAGGCTACAGTCTTGCATTGAGAATGGAAAGCAGCAGCAGTCTAGGAGAGGTGATTAGGTCCTGTCTGTTGGTAGGGGAGTGTAGATAAGAGATGGTGCAACTAGGATTTGGCAACTAGGTAAATTGTGCCAGATTGCTTTTTCTTCCTACCTCTTTTACTCTTTTATTACAACTATTAGCTAACAGGTCAGGGAAGAGGAGTGGGATATATTGGAAAAGGAGGGCATTCTTATTTTTATGTCAAAACCTCCCCTCCCCCTCCTTTTTTTTTAAAATAATAGGATTAAGGGGCAGCTAGGTGGCACAGTGAATAGAGAACCGGCCCTGGAATCAGGAGGACCTGAGTGAAAATCTGGCCTCAGACACTTGACACAAAAAAGTAGCCGTGTGGGCAAGTCACTTAACCCCAATTGTCCTCCAAAATGCAAAAAAATAAAATAATGGGATTGGGAGAATGGAAAGCTTCAAGGTTATGAACCTGGGTGGGTGATTGGTAAGGATGTTGGTACCCTTGCCAGAAATTGGGAATGCAGAAAGGAGGGGTTTGTTTGGCAGGGAAAGAGGAGTCCTGTTTTGGACCATGGTGAGTTTGAGATGCCTTCTGGATCTCTGGGGGAAGTGATACCCAACAGAGGTGATGATGCAAGTCTGGAGACTTGGTGCTAGACAAAACCATTGTACTCATAGCCTTGAGGGGAGAGGTCCCCCAGAGGGCCTTGGAGTACACATACCCACAGTTAGATGGAGCATGGATAGTGATCCAGCAGAGGAGATGGAGAGAGGCTTGACTGGGCAGCCTGTTAACCATTAGGATATGATGTGGTGGGTGTAGGTCACATTTCTCTAGTGCTATGGCTTTTACAAAAAAGCTTGCTTCATAAACCTCTAATTTGAGTAGGGCTTTTGTGGAGTCCAAGGTTACAAGCAAATGGCAGAGGCTTCATGGCCAGTGATCTTTGCACTCTACTATGGCGGTATGAGACTATTGAATGGAATAAGATCATTGTCCCTCCAGGGAGGGACTCTCATTGTGATGTAAGGGTGATTCTGGATTCTCAGATGTACCAGCAGAAAGCAGGTCTCTACCATTATGGAAAGATATCCAGTGTGGTCCTGGCAACAGGTGGTGGATGAGGTTTATGAAGGCCATCCTGCTGGTTGTGGGCATCCATGAAACAAGAAAATTATAGGATGCCCTTGCTTGATCCCTTGTTGAGACTTCAGCTATCTCAAGAATTACTATAAATGTGGTTTAAGCTTTTGGTATTGTAATTGTGACCTCCTTGTCTAGAGGCACCAACCCATCAATTTTGACATTGTCACTGTCATTGAAACCAGAGGAGAGAAAGGAGTTACAGCAAACCAGAAAGATGGCTTGTAGCCTTTCTTTGGAGACAAGTAGTAGGAGTTGGCAGAATTGGTTTGTTCGTGAATCCAAAGGCAAGAAGAAGCATTATTTCATGGGAATCCTGAAAATCTTTTCTGTTGCAGTGCTGATGACAGATATGTCCAAGAACCACCATCTTAAGATATTTGCAGCTTAGGTGCCAATGTCAGCTGTAGAGAGGTTGATGGCTGGGGGGAATTGGGGGGGGAATGGAGGAGTCAATGAATAATTTCCTAAAATAAAAATCTCAGTGTCAAATTACAAGAAATAAATGAGAGGATCAGTTGAAGTATGCTGTTGAGACAATACCAGCTTGACCTGATTAAAGAACACTGACTAAATGCTTGGTTCAAGCCAGGTCAGAAGAAGGTAGAAGCTGCTAGTAAATACTTATTCCTCTCTCCAAGTGGAAAAATAGCAGCCAAGGGCAACAGAAGCTTAAGACGGGAGCTTGGTTGTTTAATCTTACAGAGGAGGACATTGGAAGATTATGGGCACTATTGGCTCACAAAAGAACTCAGCTGAGAGCAGAAGTGTGGAAGACAAATCTGCAGAAAGCTTGTTGAAAGACCTAGTTAAGCTTGTTATCCAGTCACTTCAGTCATATTGAACTCTTCCTGACCCCATTTGGCTGTTGTGGTTGTTGTTGTTTAGCAAAGATCCTGGAGTAGTTTGCCATTTCATTCTCCAGCTCATTTTACAGATGAGGAAAACTGAGGCTAATAGGTGACTTGCCCAAGGTCACACAGCTGGTAAGTATCTGAGGTCTGAACTGAGGAAAAATGAGTCTTCCTGACTTCAGCCCTGGCACTCTATCCCCTGTGCTACCTAGCTGCTCTCAAAGACATTTAATTTAAGGATGAGGTAGAAACAAAACCAAAAAAAAAAATGGAAAAGATCTGTAAGAGTTCTGTTAAAAAATAGATTCTTCATTAGCAGCTTTAGAGCCACTACTAATGACCAGAAGTAGAAAACAACATTAAAGAAAAGAAAGCTAGGAAGAGCAGCCAGATGGATTTGGCCAAATATGGAGGAAGAAGGGAGGGGTCATAGTGGGGTCAGTTGTTCAATGTATCTGAAAGAGGGAAAGGAATGTCATGTACAGTGCTCATAAAATATTACAAGTCAAAAGGTAACCAAGAAAATACTAACTTCAATCCATGTGCCTGGTTTTTCATCCCCACAAAGTCTTTGAGAATAGCCTTCATTTATTGGCTTCATCCTTAATAAAGGCAAAAGGAGGGAATGGACAGGTTTTCACAAGCAGTATTCAAAGCATTTGACAAAGGGTCAGAATATGAGATCCCATTGGGCTTGTTTCTGTAGAATAAAATGCTCTATAGAAGGCCCTCCAATAAGGTGTCTCATGCACACAAAGGTCTTTGGAAGGTGTTAAAATTGAGCCTTGTTTGGGCTCTGCTGACCATCAGTGGAAGGCTGAAACAAGGAGATGCCTGTTTGCCAAAGGTGTTTGCAAGGACAGTTTCTTGAGCACAGCTGCATTCCTTTACCTTCTCCATCTAACATACATGGATCTACCTGCATCTTTTATGTTAACAGTTTACATGTCTGCATATGCCTCCTTAGATATATATCTGACAGTCCCGATGACCCTGAGTGATACTGCGTATTTATAGCATAAGAGACTCATTATTTTCAGGTTTGTTCTCTGACAGATTAGGTTAGCAGACTTTGGGGTGACCTCTTATTCATTCACCATTTTAAAATGGTAAAGAGGGAAAAGTCACTTACCTTAGAGCCATCCTGGATGTAACATGTTTGTATCTCAGAGACTATTGCTGTTGGCGTATTTCAAATTTTTATTGATAATTTTTCTGTCTTTATGTAATTTTCACTTCCAGATATTCCTCTCCCTTTTCCACTACCTAGTGAGGCCTCCCTTAGGATTGCTGGCCTGCACCCACATGAGCAGAGTTGGACAAAAAGTGTATTTCAGCATGTCCTTCCCCAACAGCCCTTCAGAGAAGAGGGGCCAGAAGGGCGTTTGCTTCCTTGTCTCTTCCATAGCTAGCTTGGTCATAATGCTCTCTCTGCTTCAGTCTGTAGAAGAGGCATCTCCATGTTCTTCACTTCTTACAGCATAGTAATACTTTAGCCAAGTACTAGTCTGTTTACCCATTCCCTAGTCAGCGGGCATCTCCTTTGTTTCTAGTACTTGGCTGCAATAAAGTACTGCTAGGGTATCAGCGTTTTCCTGGCTGTTTTTGTCCTCCTTGGTTGTATAGTCTAGTAGTTTTATATATATATATAGTTATATAGGATCTCTGTTATAAAATTGGGTTGGATGGCCTTGGGGCCATTGTGACAGTCCTCTCTAAAGGGATACAGTAAGCTTAGAGAATCTACTCGTGGGAAAATATAAATATTATTTGGGGCTATTTTGCTATCTACCAGTCTTTTTTCCCTGTACCTGTATATCCCCAAATCACCTGTGTGCTCTGACCCTTGACATATAAATTAGACAGTTCTAGGTGCTCCACTCTCAGGGTGATTGGGAGCACATCTCTTCTTCTTTGGGAGCATATCTGACCCTCGGGAGGAGGTCTTCCTAGCTGAATGGGCCCATGTCTCTATGTTCCCCAACACAGCACTGTCCTTAAGGGACAGTGTATATATGTATATATGTAAGTTGTCTATCAGATCTTGGTTTCCCTTTACCTCTTTCACCTTCCCACTCTTCCCTATAATTTGCCAGTAATTAAAGCATTATGTGAGTTGTACCTGTTTCTATACCTGGCATTGATTCTTTCCGTCTTATCTGCTTTTGAGTTGTTTTAATTTGCATTTTCATAATTATTTGTGATTTAGAGCAGTCTTTGATCTAGTGAATAGTTTGTAGTTCTTTTTTTTTTTAAAGTTTGTAGTTCTTTTTTAAAGTTTGTAGTTCTTTTTTTTAAAGCAATTGGGGTTAAGTAACTTGCTCAAGGTCACACGGCCGGCCGGTCATTATTTGTGTGTGGGTGCTCATTTTCTGAGGCCGGTTTCGATCCCTGGTCATCCCAACTCCGAGGCCGGCGCTCTTACTCACTGCGCCACCTAGCTGCCCCTGTTCTTTTTAAGAACTGTATTTGTTTATAGCTTTTGGACTTAAGGATGTATATTAGTCCCCATGAATCTCACATATCAGAGTTAAGCCAAGATTTTTTTCCCAATATTATATAGCTTTCCTTTTTAACCTAGTGGCATTGGTGTTTTTTTTTTGTATAAAACTTTGCCATTTTGTATAACTACAGTTTTCCCTTTTGTGATCTCCGCTGTCCCTTTTATAGATAAGAGCTCTTTTTTTTTTTTGCTTTTTGGAGGGCAGTTGGGGTTAAGTAACTTGCCCAGGGTCACACGACTAGGTTTTTGTTTGTGTGCACGTTAAGTGTCTGAGGCTGGATCCGAACTCAGGTCCTTCTGACTCCAGGGCCAGCGCTACTCACTGCGCCACCTAGCCACCCCTGATAAGAGCTCTTCTTAACTCTTAGTTGAAAACTCTAGTCATGGCTTTGAGAAGTACCTCATCTGGGTCTTTTCTAATTTTTGTGGTGTGATCTTTAATACTTAACTTGTGTCTATGAACTTGATTTAAGGTGTTGATTTAACCCTAGTTTCTACCAAACTGATTTCTGATTTTCCCAATAGTTCTTATCACATAGGTAGTTAGTTCAAGTACTTTTTATGTTGTTGGATTTCTTGGAATATTTGGGTCATGATGAGTCTGATTTTGCTTTTCTGATTCTTTGTCATCCAATCTGTTCTTGTTATTCATTGTTTCTGTCATGTCCAACTCTTTATGACCCTGTTTAGGGTTTTCTTGGGAGTGGTTTGCCACTTCACTAGTTAATTTTACAGATAAGGAAACAGGGACAAACAGGGTTAAGTGATTTGCCCAGGGTCACATAGCTTGTGTCTAAGGCCAGATTTGAACTCCATCCAGAGTCTAATCATGGGACTGTCCATTTTACCACCTAACTGCCCTTTAGTCTGTTCAGCTGATCTACTTTTTAATTTTTTTAATCAGTATCAAATGGGTTTTTTTATTTTAACTCTTTTGTAACTTGCTGTCTGGAAGAACTAGCTGCCCCTTATTATATCAGTGTGAGCAATCACAATTGAAGGCCCCTCAATTACTGAATTTTTTCTTTTTGTTCTTTAGAAATAGCATTTTGCAAAAGTGTCCAATGTCCCTTAGTAGATGGAGTCAGTTATTTTATGCATTTGGTGGTTGTTTTGAGTAGGACTTCCTTCCCTTTCATTTCTTAGATTTTGTTACCTCTTTATAGAAAAGCTGTTGAGTTTGGGGGGGTTTTGTGTCCTGCTACTTTACTGAATCTCTTAATTGTTGATACTAGTCCCTTTATTGTTTCTTCGGGTTTTCTAAGCAGCTACCATATTATCATTTATTATATATTATGTATTTTTTCTTTGCCTTGTGTTTGTGCTTTCGATTGTTTTTGTTTTTACCAAATAATCGTTCATAATTTGATAACTAAAAACAACAGCGTTTCTTTGGCAATTCCTGCACAGATCTTGAGGACTTTCGAAACTATCTGGAAAAGCGTTTTGATTTTGAGCAAGTTACTGTGAAAAAGTTCAGGACTTGGGCAGAAAGACGTCAGTTCAACCGTGAAATGAAGCGGAAGCAGGCAGAGTCTGAGAGGCCCATCTTACCAGCCAACCAGAAGCTCATTACTTTGTCTGTGCACGATGCACCTACAAAGAAAGGTGAGTCTTGTGTTTTTACATTTTAAAATTAGTAGAATCTAATCAGGCTGACTGAGGTTGGTCAATTTTGTGTTGTAAAATGTCCCTCTGAGGCCTTTCTTAATGGTCCATGTGGGAAATAAACACTTTGTGCATGAAACATTTCCTATCTTAAGTAGCATGATACTTGGATTACTAAAGCTTTACATTCATATGCTCATTTGTTTCTGTGAGACTACTAGCTGACATTTACATAGAATTTTAAGGTTTCATTTGAGCCTTATAAAGTTCAGATATTGTAATCCTTGTTTGACAGATAGGAAAGTGAAGCCCCAGGATTTCCAGTCATTTAGCTAAGAAGTGGAGATTGCCAGGGCTCTTTGCCACTGTCCTCTGCCTTGACTTCCTCAGTGTTGATTTCTCTTACTTGAGTGATGGCCACATGTCCATTTGTGGGGATGGGGGGGGTTTAAAGAGGTCCCATGTTGTCAAATATTTCTTCTTTGTCACAGAATTTGTTATTAATCCCAATGGGAAGTCGGAAGTCTGCATACTGCATGAGTACATGCAGCGAGTCCTCAAGGTTCGCCCTGTTTACACTTTCTTTGAATGTGGTAAGTTCTGCTCCTTCATTTAGGGGCTGGGTCTTCAGCCTGTTCTTTGTTAATTTGGTAGACCCAGAGTTTGCATAGAACATATGGGATCCAAGGGAGCTGACCTTAGTGCTGACTGCTCTAACCTGTCCTGTACCCACTGCCCCCAGGTAGGATCCTAGGAGTTAGAGATCCCGTAAAGCTGGACTGGACCTTAGAGATATCTCCTCCAAACAAGATGGGGGCGGGGTGGGGAGTGACATGCCCAAGGTCACACCCACACCCCCACACAACAACACACACACAGGGTCAGGAGTAGAGGTGTTATTTGAACCCCAGATCCTCTGATTCCAAATCTGGTTTTCTTTCCACTGGACCGTGCTGCCTTCTCAGTAATCTCTGGTCAGCCTCTTATCGGTACAAACCCAGTTTGTATTGATTTACACTTGGTGGGTTTTGTAAAAATTTCTCCTTGTGCCTGTGCTCCTTTGCTGGATTCTAAATTCCTTCAGGAAGAAGAATGCTTTTTTCTCAGTGCTTTTTTGCTTTTTTTCTAAAAGTACCTTATAAAATGCTATGCATAGTAGGCACTCGTAAATGTTTGACTTAGAATTTAGTGAATTTAAACCCTGCATTGTGTTAGGGGATTTTTTGAGTGGTGTTTCATTTAGGCTAAATATTTTAAAGAGAATGTTTTCCATTTTTTAGAGAACCCAAGTGAGCCTTTTGGAGCCTCAGTGACTATTGATGGAGTGACCTATGGGGCTGGAACTGCAAGCAGCAAAAAGCTTGCAAAGAACAAAGCTGGTAACGTGCGCGTTTGTACCTCCCACTGCCCCACTGCCCATCTGTTTTACTGTCCCCGCCTCTCTGTCTGGGCTTGAGGAAGGCACGAATTCATAGCAGCAGTCTTGGGTATGGAGAGAAAGTGCTGATATACCATTGCATAGCTTACAAGTGGTAAAATTCCAGTACACTTTGTTTTAGCATCAGAATCGGTTATCAAACTGTGTTTTTCACATTTCACAGTGGGTTTTTATTGTGTTTTGAAATTTGCTTTGCATTGTTGAGCTTTTTTTTTCACCATGATGGAGGCAGCCATGGCCTAGTGGATAGAGCTGGCCTTGAGCCCCTGAAGACCCAAGTTCCCAGCCCCTCCTGAAGCATCTTGGCTGTGTAACCCTGGCCAAAATCACTTTCCTTATCAGGACTGGAAGCAGCTCCTTAATGAAGTTGCACAAAAGAGCCCAGCCTGGCCCACATTTGTAGAGGGAGTTTCCTTACCCAGGAATTCCTGGTACCAGTTACATCATGGGTCAAGTCCCTCTCTTTGTCCCTTTTATGATGATACCAAAGTCTGGTTTCTAGAGCAGAAATCTGTAGCTCTTCAATTGGAGTGAGTCCCTTCTTGACTGTCCTCCAGTGATTGCAGTTGGATAGAGGATTGCTAATGTTTAGCCCTGCCCACCCCGTATAGGGGTTAGCAGTGAGTTGGTTGTTTTGTGACTCATTACTTCACTGGGCCCCACCCAGGAGGGGTTAAAAAAGGCATCTGACTACATATAGACACCCGTTGGTAGCAACTAAGTGTACTCAGCCTTTGGGGAGCCCTGCAGGCTTCTTTGCTGGGAGTCAGTCGAGCCATTTCCAGGCCACAGAACTGAAAGAGCAGCACTTAATAGAGAGGGCAGGTAGGGGGGCAGGACAGTTGTACTGACCACAGTGACAGAGGAGAGATGACAGACAACTGGTGGGAGGTGGAGACAGAAAAACAGAAGAGTAGCCCCGAGAGTTTTTTCACATCAACAGACAAAAAGCCACTTCATGAAGGCCCGCTGGCCTTTCGTGCCTCAGTCCCCTTTGCAGAGATCATTTGAAGTTTGTGAGACCCTGGTATTGTCATCACAGAAGGGCTAAATTGGCCCAGGACCAATTCAACAAACATTTAAGTGCCTACTATGTATATTGCACTGTGCTGGGTAGGCATTGGGGGTAGGAAGATGAAAACAAAAGCCAGTCTCTGATCCCCAGGACTTGACAGTCTGCTTGCAGAGCCAGAGCAGTGTGTGGTCCAGCCTAAGAAGGTGTCATTTCAGGATAGCCACAGCTGGTGTGTGGGCACAGCCTGGGGGGAGGGGGCAGCCTGCTTCTTGACTTCCCACTGCCTTGAAGTGGCAGTTTTTGTCTCTTTGAAATTTCAGTATCGAGCACACTTGGACCACTTAAAGTAAAGAATAGCCTGGTGTAGCGGAAAGAATGTTGGGCCTTAGCTTGAACCCAGGATCTGCCACTCACTAACTTGGTGTATGACCTTGGGCAACTCACTTCCCACCTCTAGGCATTAGCTTTCTTCTCTAAAATGAGAGCAGTGGCCTGATGATCTCTAAGGTCCCATCCACTTCCTAGATCCGGAGATGATGGTGAAGAGCCAGAGCACACAGTGAATGGACACTAGGAGCAGAGAGGGGAGGAGGAGTGGCCGGTGAATCATAGGTCAGGGGTGATCCTTATCCCTAGATGGGCACGGGAGCATGTACAGATGTGCACAGAAGAACCGCCCATTTCCTTAGGTTTGCAATTGTTGGCTTGGTGATGACTTAGTGATAGAAGAGCGTTGGCTGCCCCACTCCTGCCAGCCAGTCAGTCTCGAGATCTTCCCTCTTGCGATCATTAGGAATGAGCACAAACTAAAATGATTGCTCTTTTAGCCCGAGCCACCCTGGAAATCCTCATCCCTGACTTTGTTAAGCAGACCTCTGACGAGAAGCCCAAAGACAGCGAAGAGCTAGAGGTAAGTCCACTGAGCCGCCCTTGTCCACAGATGGGCCACCAGCCCTTCTGGGTGAAGGAATTACTAGCATATTTACAGTGCCGAGATGACGAGCCTAGAAGGGCCTGGAGAGATCCCCCAAGTCAGCGTCCTGCCTAGATGAGCCTTGGAATGTTAGTAGCCTGTCCTTGCTGTGGAGGACAGGTGGAGCTGGGTCCCTCTCATCCCACTCCCTCGTGATGCTGGCTCCCTTTTCCCAGCAGGTTCTGGGGGTTCCACATTTCCTAGGCCCCTTTTCTGCACCCTCCCCCCTTAATTCTTTAGTGGGCCCTAGAGCCCTCTTTTGCAGAATCCTACCAGGAGCACTTTGTTTTGTTCTCTCCCTCTGGCCTTAGAGGTACTAAAAATCTCTCAGCAGAAAGGGGCAGGGACAAGGCATCCAGAAAGGCAAGGTTTGCCTGGGGAGAAGGGTGGCCTTGGTGAATATAGAGAATGTGGAAGCTGTGAGCCAACCTGTTTGCAGGGGGCGAGGGGCCTGCAGGCTGTTGGGACAGAGACAGGGAAGTCTGAGCAGCCTTGGTTTTGGCCCTTTCCTCCAAGGGTGTGTACAAGGAAGGAGTCTGTCTTAGGTGATAACATCATGCAGGGAGGGCACTGGGCTAAGAGCTAGGGAAGGGAAGGGACTTGGGGAGGTGGACATTACCCCACTGTTGAGGGGAGCACACATTCCAGCAGAGAAGATTCTAGGTGCAAGTCAGTTGGAGAAAGCAGTTGGTCATGTGGGTCTTCTCAAATGTGCTTTTTTTTTTTAGCAATTAGGGTTAAGTAACTTGCTCAAGGTTACACGGCTAGTTATTTTTATGTGTGGGTGCTAATTTTCTGAGGCTGGAACTGATCCGGGTCCTCCCATCTCTGGCCGGCACTCTTACTTACTGCACCACCTAACCTCCCCTTCAGATGTGCTTTCTGCTGATAAAATCGGCTTCTTTTCTGGATCTGCACAGGCTGTATCTGCTATAGCATTTGCAGAAGTAGTCACTGGTCACATTTCCCCATGATTTCTGTTCCTAATTGTTCAGTCATTGGTTAGTGGTGGTGGTGAAGTCATTTCCACAAACATTTATTAAGTGTTCTCTGTGCCAAGCTTCAGAGATAGAAGGAGAGGCAGGGCCAGGTTCTGCTTTCAGGGAAGGGGTGGGAAAACAGTGCCAAGAAAAAGCAGGAGGGGCCCCAACAAAGGTTGGGGTCTTAGTGGGGATGTGAAAGCATCAGGAGGAAGGTGGGGAGGGGCCAGGCAGTAGGGCTTTGATATTGGCAGATAGGGGTGTTCTCTGAGGCCAGAATCCCTGGACCTCAGAATCTGTACGAGAATAAAGGAGATAGGAAAATGAGGAAGGGGCGGTGCTAGGGGCAGTGTATGGGGTGCAGGCCTTGGAGTCAGGGGGAATGAGTTCAAATACTTTCTCTTTGAACCAGTTTTAACCTTGCTGGGCCTCAGTTTCCTCATCCTGTAAAGTGGAAGTTGAACAAGATGACAAATAAAAGTACTTGGTAAACCCTGAAGTGTTTCCTAAATGTAAGCTGCTTTACCCTTATATTGGATCTTAGAGGTCATAGGGAGGAGCCATTGGACTGTGCATTATAAAGAACTTGTTCACAGGTGAGTGAAAGATAGATTGGAGTCAGGTCTGCCAGCAAGCTACTGACATAGTCCAGGTGTGAGGTGATAGGGAGCTGCCCCCACTGGGGGCAGTGTGAGAGGGGGAGGGAGGCAGCCAATGCCCCCAAGGTTGGGAGCCTGGCTGACTGGGAACATGATGGGGGTCCCAACAGTAATAGGGAGTAGACAGAAGAATTCGAGATGGCTCTGGGCATCAGGTCTACATGTCCAGTAGGAAATTGAAGGTGTGAGGCTGGAGGGAGGTCATCAGAAAGGTCAGGGTTGGAGAAATGACCTGGGAATCCTTAGCCTCAAGCTGAGAGGGGCATCCCTGGTTACTGTTGAGATCACCTGGTGAGAAGCTGGGTAGCGGTTGTGCCTGCAGTGATGGCCTGAGGGCCAGACAGGAAGCCACGCAGGTGTCTGGGGTGTTTTTCCTGCCGGGCCTTCTTGGGAACCAGAACTAACACTGCCTGGTCAGGTGGCCCCTTCCCACCTTGGAGCAGTTGGGTGTGGCTGACACCTTGAATTCGGGTCCTTCCTGACCTTGAGGCTGTGTTTTCTAACCCTGTTTATGGGGTCCTTTTTGTTTGCATTTTTCTCTTTAGCTCAAGTTGTATGTGATGCTTTATAGCCAGTCAAGGTTGTCTAGTTCATCTGCTTCATCATTGTTTTGAGTTTCTGTGATCTGTACTAGAATGTATCTGTAAATAGTTCCAACTTGGGTCTTGCAAGTAGAACCTTTTATTAGTACAGTTTGTGCATGCCTGCCTCTAAGCTGGGGAGGCCATTGTCTCTTTTCCTCCTTTCTTCATCCCCTTATTTCTGTGGACCTCCTTGAAGGTCCTTCTAGGTTGAGCTCAAATGGCCCCCCTCTGTTAACCTTGCCAAGATCCCTCCAGTGATTGTGCTTGTTCCTTCCAGGGTCTCCACGGGCTGCCCTGGGACCCTCTTAATCAGGTTTCTACCTCGTGCCTTTTCCCATAGCAGGTACCTGATCTCAGCATGTCCTCCTACCCCTGTGCATACATAGTGCATGGGAGGTGCTTAATAAACATTCTGAATGAAATGTTTGAATTGAATTACTGTCTCCTCCGAGTCTGCACGTCAGAGTAAAGTGGGCCATCCTGATGGCTTCATCAAGCTATGGTTGACTTTCTTGGTGTTTGTGCTGGTGTCTCCCGAGCATTGCCGTGAGCCTCCCAAGTGTTGACGATGTGTCTGTAATGGCCAGGGCCACTCTCATTCCTTTATTAAGGGTGAAGCTCTCTGCCCCAGGCCCCTCCCAGAGAAATCACAGCTCTCTTTCCTCTCTTCCCCCCTCGCCTCCAGTTCTCCCCAGAGGCAGTCTCCATTGGGAGGAAAGGCCCAGACAGCAGGTCCTCATCCTCCAGAGCTGGTTGTACTCCCACAGACACTCCACTTCCTAGCTTGGCAGCTCCCTTGTGTGGTGTCTGCCATCAGCTTCTTGAGGCCAGTCACTGACTGTCTTTTTGCTTATATTTGTGTTCCCAGCACCCAGCATGGGATCTGACACTTAATAAATGTTTCTTTTTTTTTTTTTTGAGGGCAATTGGGGTTAAGTAACTTGCCCAAGGCCACACGACTAGGTTTTTGTTTGTGTGTGCATTAAGTGTCTGAGCCCAGATCCGAACTCGGGTCCTTCTGACTCCAGGGCCGACACTCTACTGCGCCACCTAGCCGCCCCAATAAATGTTTCTTGACATGACACTTTCTCATTCACCATATTGGCAGTACAGTGGTGTAACCATGGGGGCTTTAACTTCTGAAGATGCCATTCATGCTTTGATTGAAAGACGGGTTGGGCTTTTTTTTTAATCAGTCCAGGTTTAAACTCACAATATAGAGTAGACATATCCTTGAAAAACTGGGGATTTAAGTGTGTCATTCGAAATATTGGGAGCTTGTTACAATTTGCTCCTAGTGTTTTGTGGTTCTTTTGTCTCATTGGAGACTTCTGCTACAACTGGCAAGGGATTTAGAGCATAGCATTTTGCCCTGTTTTAGCCTCCCTGAGTTCCTATCACATCGTACCAGGTGTTTTGGTACTTATCTTTGGTGGGCTGGCTTAATTTCTGTTTTTCTTTTGTAGCCTTCTCTCTCATTCTTGCAGCTGTGGTTTAGGCAGCTTTATCCCATTAGCCTTCTTGATGATAATGAAATCTCTTATTGCCAAATCTCCCTTCCTCCTTGAGGTCCCAGATATGATCCTCCTGTGAATGCTTTTTCAGAGTTGCCATCCTCTCTCTTTCCTCCTCAGTTGAGAGATCATTTGATGGACAAGTATTCAGGAACCTCCTGCTCAGAAAGAGTTCCTCCCTATCTTTATGCCGCTGTTTATTCCTGTGTCTGCAAGAAGGAGAGGTTTGTAGAGTTTGACTTCAGAGCACCTGGGCTCACATGTCATAGCTTTAACTACCTTTTTGGCCTGGTCCTCAGTTTCTTCCTCTGTAAAACAGGGGGCCTGAATTAGCTCATCTTCATGGTCTCCTTTATCCTTTGGTATTCCAAATGACTTGTCAGATTGTTTTTTTTTCTTGCTAATTAAAATCTTTAATCCCTACGCTGACCTCCGTGAATTAAACAAGAAAAGAAGCCACATTTGGAGATTTCTGATATGGACACTTTTTCAGAAACAAATAATTTGTGGGGTGGGAGGGGCCTTGTTTCCAATCTAGTTCAACCCATAAACCAGAGGAATCGAGAGTTCTTGAGTGCAGCCTTCTCTTTTTACAGATGAGGAAGTGAACTTGGAGGTCGTTGTCCAGATCACAGTGACAGGCCAGATTTTGGACCAGATCCTTGGATTGGACTAAATGTGGGACCCTCCATCTCCACTAGCCTATAATGTACCCACCTCTGCTTTCAGGCCTCCAGTGAGGGCCAGTCTGTTGCCCATTCCACCTCCTTTGCAGTCAGCTCTTTAAGCGTCGGGGTCTCTTTGCTGACATCCAGACTAAATTGACTTCTTAGGATCTTCCATCCATTGTTCCTGGTTCTCTGCTCTGGAGCCAAGCCCTTCCACTACTTAGATCCAGCTTTTGTGTCGCCCTCAGGGCCTGAGCTAAATGTGCTTCATCTTTCACTCAGTCATAGTGCCTTCCACTCTGGTTCCAGTTAGCTTGGGAGTAAGGGTATCAGGCAGTCCTTCTAGGCAGCTGAGAGGATCAGGGCACAGGCTTCACATGGTGTTGAAGGAAAGGGGGCTTCTCCAGGGTCAGCAGGGAGTGCTTTCCAGGTGTGGGAGAGCTTTGCAAATGTAAGAGTGACAGGAGATGAGTGAGGAAGAGAGAAGGCCAAGTTGACTGGACCCTGAGCACACTAGAAGTGATGGTGATGAAGCAAGAAGTCAGGGCCGGGGAGTGAAGGACTTCTAGAGCCACACAGGATTTTGTTTTATCTGAGAGGTGAGGGAGTGTGGTGGTGGTGGGGTGGGGGCGGGCGGGTATGGGATCATACTTGTACTGTGGGAAGTCACTGGAAACATTGGGAAGTATGACTTGTCCTGGGCAGAGGCCAATTAGAAGCCTCTTGCATAGTAGGAGAAAGGTGCTGAGGGCCTTAGCCAGTCAGCAGCTGGGGCTAAAGAGAAGACTGGACAGGAGATGGCAGGGGTAGAAAAGGAAAGATTTGGTGGCTGATGGGGTGTGTTACCTCAAGGTGCATCGCTCCCTCCATACCCCCACCTTGTGTCCTTTTACTCCCTGTCCTGCATCACGGTCTCATTGGGGGCTTTGTCCCATTAAGTAGCACTAAGCCTAGATTTGCCTCCTTGTGTTGAGTCTTTGAGCACAGATGCTTCACAGTGGAAAAGGGGAGTTTGGGTTTGAAATTCTAGGAAACCCAGCAGCAGTGCTTGTGGTGTCCTTGTTCTGTTCAGTAAGTAAAGCCTTGTGTGTCTCTACCTGGAAAGGAGCAGGCATGTAATTACCTATTTCTGCTTGATTACATGTTTAATGGCTTTAATTTTTTTTGTAGTATTTCAACCATATCAGTATTGAAGATTCCCGGGTGTATGAATTGACCAGTAAGGCAGGACTTTTGTCACCATATCAGATTCTCCACGAGTGCCTTAAAAGGTAAGAGCAGGATCCTAGGCAGCTCGAACGCCTCCTGGCGGCTGTCTGCTTGGGCTCCCTGGGGCTGCTGCATCTCCGTCTCTGTGACAGAAGTTTGTCTTTCTCTTAAAGAAACCATGGAATGGGCGACACAACCATCAAGTTTGAAGTGATCCCTGGGAAAAACCAGAAGAGTGAATATGTGATGACGTGTGGGAAACACACGGTCCGAGGCTGGTGTAAGGAGAGCGGACCTCCCTTTGGCTGCCTTACGTTTTCCTTCTTTCTGCTCTTGAATTAAATGATTCCCTACTTAAGGAGCTTAACCTCTGCTGGAGTGCTTTGTCTCCTAATGTTCCTTCCCCATTTTCTTCTCTTTTTTAATAGGCAAAAACAAAAGAGTTGGGAAACAATTAGCTTCTCAGAAAATCCTTCAGCTTCTGCACCCACATGTCAAAAATTGGGGCTCTTTATTGCGCATGTATGGCCGGGAGAGCAACAAGATGGTGAAACAGGTAATTGGGAGCTCTCCACTCACTTCTGGGTCATCAGATTTCATTTTCACACTCCTCCCCTCTGTGAAATCACATTCCTGCTCCTCTGCTAGGCCAAGAGTTCTCTTGTGCCTCCGTGATGCTGAGTAACTCAAGGTACTTTGAGAATTAGTCAAATGACTCAGCCCAAATAGATTCATCAGAATCTCAGTGTTGAAAAGGAGTGATCTTAGTGGTTGGATACAGCCTCTTCTGGCAGCTGGAATCCTTCCTACAACCTCTGGGCAGCTGTTCACGCACAGAGTGAACCTCCCCCAAGGTAGCCATGGAAACAGGAATCCATTCAAAGGCATTCTCTCTGGCCTGAGCAGGGCCTTTCTAGGCTTACTGTCATGTCCATCTGAGCCAAACTAGAGCCTTTCTGGCTTGGTGATTTCATATAACACAGACTTGCCTGGCTTTGTGTAACTATGAGCAGTCTTTGAATGTTCCTCTGCTTCCTCAGGGAAATCCTCTTCTGCTTGACAGACACCAGGGCAGGGAATTAGATGGTTCATGCAAGGTAGCCTTGGTGGATGGTCTTCAGGGGGAGAGGGAGTTTGCTTTCTCTGTCAGATCCAGTGTTGTGATAAAATCTTAGAAAAAGGGCTTTAGAACTTTCTCCAGGGCTTTTGGGTCTTTCTGACAGCCTTCCTTTGGGAATGCTACTGGGTAGAACTGGCAGAACATGAAGGGAAGTTGGGCAGAGAAGATCCCTCTGGACAATGAGGGAAAGTTTCCTAACTTATTTCTAGTCAGACTGATTAGTTTAGGATAAAACTGGAGGAGGTTTTCATATGAGTTTACAAATAAATAAGGGAGTTTCTAAATTTCTGCTGAAGATGTAATTGGAACAAGTTTTCATTCAAAAAAAAAGAGGGATAGATCAATTAAAATCTGTTCTAGCTCTGTTATATGAAACGAGCCTTTTGGTATATTAACCTTCAGTGCCTGATCTCAGTAGGCATTTTCTCTCTGCTGTGACCCCAGTGAAACTCGTATGCTTCTGCTCAAGATCAAAATCAAGGTTGTGTGACCTTGTCTGTAACCATTGGGATGGGTTGTGTCAGTTGTAGAATTCCTTCTTTCCTCCTTTGTGGGAAAGGATCTGCCCCACATTGAGTTAAGACTTTGCTTGTATTTTCTCATTTCAGTTTCTCATTGCTCCTTGGGGTGGAAGGGAGGGGAGCTTGTAGGGAGGATTCCCACTTCCCTTCCAAAAGGGGTTAGACTCAACTATTGAGCTCCTTTTCAACACTGAGATTCTGGTGGAGTCCAATTGTGTACATGCCCTAATTAGGGAGAATCCTTGAACCTTCTGTAATTCTCTATAACCCCTGAAGGAGGTATAGACAGCACAAGTCTTCTCCTTGATTTGCCGATGAGACCAATTGGACTTCAGGAACAGCTAATAAGGAGTAAACTTTCTGCCTCCAAGTTCCATGATGTTCTTTGACTGTCACCTTCATTGTTCCCTTGGTTTGTTTCCTTGTCTGAACTAAATCCGTTGGCCTTCACACCATCTGAAACTTCTCCCATGAGTCCACTGCAAAGTTTGAGCCTATACTGCAATACCTGGAACTTGTTGCAGAGCCAGGCAGCAGCAGCATTTAAGAGGTACCCTCTGCTTGCCTTAGCACGTGGCCTATGTGACCCCTTGGTCCAGCTTTGCTCTTAGCACTGGCCCTGGTTGGCTAGCGCCATCCAAGGCCTGACATTGGGAATTAAGAGATAGCAAATTAGAGAGGGAAGGAACCTAGGCCATAAGTGTCAGCTGGAGCCAGAGGAGAGCTGGTGACCCATATTTTTGTCCTTTGATGCAGAAAGCTCTTGCTTTGCTGAACCCCAGTTTCCTCAAGCTGTAAATAGGGGATAAGTTGCCACACACCAAGAGCACCTGCAGCCTTCCCTGCCTTAGTTGGGCAAACATGCTTTTCTGAAAGTGTCCTTAGCCATTCTTTGACCAGGAAGGGAAGGCTGGTTTGCTCTTTGACATTCCCTGTCACTGTCATGTTGTTCAACAGGAAATGTCAGATAAAAGTGTGATTGAACTTCAGCAGTACGCCAAAAAGAACAAGCCAAATCTACACATTCTGAACAAACTGCAGGAAGAGATGAAAAAGCTGGCTCAGGAGAGGGTGAGCAGTGGCCTGGGCCAGGGGAGGGGGTGCTGGGCACACAGCCCTTGTACATACCCTTCCCTGATTCCTCCAGAGCAGAGGAAAATTCCATGCTGGAGGCCTCCTTGGGTGGAGGTCACCTTGTGTTTGCATGCTCCCTAGTCTCTCTACTTCATTTGTTGGCCAACACATGGCCTTTACCTTTCCTTCTTGCTATATATGAGAGCGAATAGGTACCCAGAAAAGGAGCCCGAAGTCCTTAGTTGAAAGTGTGCAAAAGTCTGCACAATCTCTACAGGGGATTCCCCCAGCCCACCATTTCTTCTTAGGGGCATGACATTTCTTTGAGGGGGTGTTCAGAGTGGTCTGGAAACAGACTGAAGGAGGACCCAGGGAGCCTGGCTTTCTGGATTCCAAGTGCCAGGTGATGGTGGTGCTGCTGTGTCTCATTTTCTTACTTGACCTTTTTTCTGGGCTTTGGTGATTTGTTATTTTCCCCTGGGTTGTCTTAATGCATTCTGTGCATTTCATCTGCATTCAGAGCCAGACTGGCTCCTCAGCCCTGAAGATGTGGCTTCTGCCAGACAAAGCTCAGGAGGGGCCAGCCTGGTTTTGTGAGAGGCTGTGTCTGTAGGTGGTTTTAGGCAGCTTTGAGCTTTTCAGTGAGTTTCCCATCTTTTGGTTGAAAATCTCCTGTGCTTGGCCTTCTGTTTGTAGGAGGAAACCCGCAAGAAGCCCAAGATGACCATAGTTGAGTCAGCTCAGCCTGGCAGTGAGCCTCTGTGTACGGTCGACGTGTAACCAGCAGCCCAGGTGGGGAGCAGTGAGACAAGCGGCCTGCGGCCCCTGGGCACCATACGCAGCAGGCTGCTCTTCAGAGACACGTCCTCCTGTTTCTGCCCCATGGGGCCCCTGTCATTCACCCCCAACTTGTTACCTCTTAGGAGTCACGTTTAAATGATTGGTCAAAAGAAAAAAAGGGCTCTTTGGGGGGGGCCACCAAGCAGAGATGCTAACAAACCACCCTTCACTACAGACCTTCTAAAAGCAAGCACTTTGTCCTTGACAGTCATCCATGGTGTCTGCATTGGATGGGTGTTTCTGGATCAGATTCAGAGTATGTACAGTTTGGAGCAGATATATTAGAGATATATGAAGAGATACAGGCTTCTGTGTACGTGCCTCACACTATTTTTATGGAAGGTTTTGTTCATTTCAGCTTGTAACAGTATGCACTGGGAGAGCCCCATTTTGTTTGGTGCCAGACAAAAGGACTAATAATAAGCAAGGAGCCATGGTCCAAATGGAGGCTTGAACCCATTGGAGAGCCCGTCCCTGCTGGAGACCAGGCCTGGGCAGCAGGACAAGCTCATGTTTTTAAATCTCAAAATGACTAGTAGTAGGAATGAGTGACAGGTTTAACTCTTCCCCATTCCTCCCCTCCCCCCCCTTTTTAAAAAAACTGGAGAAGAGCTGGGATAAGTGGTTAATTGTAGCAGTGAAACTCTTTGGCCCTTTATTCATGAAAGCCACTTTTTGGATCTTGGAGGATACTTATTAATTGACAACAATTAATCCTTTTAACTAAACTCCTGCCAGTGCATAGCAGTTACAAACTGAAGCCTCGATTGGCTGATTTTAATGGGTTTACTGCCTTGAGTGCATTTTTATTTGTTTTTCTACCCAAGTCTTAAAACCCTTAAAAAGAGACTTTTTTAATACCAAGACTACCCCTTCTTTCCCTCTTTTCCTTCTGGGCACCACACCCAGCAGAATTTTTTAGGATATTGGTTTTTCTCAGTGTGTGGCTGGCTGACTGTGGAGCTGTGCAGTAACGCTTTGGTGAGATTTTTGTAGTATTCTTGAAAAGCAGCTTTGGCCTTGATGTGTGGAGTGTGTTAATTGAGTCATTAGGAGTGTCAACCTGGTTAAAATGTAACCAAAGGGAGTCCAGTCAGCTTTTAACATTCAGTCGAGGGCTAGTTTGAGGCCTAGGGGGGTGGCAGTGGGGCTCTGTGGCCTGCCTCCAGCACCTGCCTTCAGGGGTCCATTGGCTTCTTTGTCAAACAGTGGAATTATTACACATACCCTCTGACCCCAAAAGTACTCAGTCATGGTGCTTGTCTGAGCAGGACCCCCTCTTTTTAAGAGCTGGGGACAGACAAAGGAGCAACCTGTTCTCTCCCTCTGAGAAAGGTTGACTTGCTCTGGTTTTCAAACTCCTTGCCCTGCAGATGCAGCGCCAGGCTACCCGTGGTCCTTATTTAGAGAGGCTCTGAGGGTGTTCCTCCATCTCCACTAGTGGACAGACTGTGAGCTACATGAATCCCAACAGGTCTTAGAAGAAAACAAATATGCTCATTCAGTTAGTCTCATTATGGAATTTTAAGAATCAGTCTGCTTTTTAGTGTAGAGAAGGAGAAAAGATTTCTCAGCCTTTCTCTAAAATGGCTACTTTTCGTAGAGTTTTAACAGAAGACGCAAGTCTTCAGGGGAGACTGGATGAATTGAGCAGCCACAGCTCTTGGCAAAGATCTTGCTATCGTCTGGGAAAGATGGGGCTGACCTTCACCTTTAGGCAGCAATGTCCACCCCTGCCCACCTGGGCCAAACACCCTAGTAGATTTGCTTCCCCCCCCATTTGTTGCCAGGGTTCAGAGCAGACTTAGACCCTTCCCCAGAGTTCTCACTCACACAGACCTGAGGATGTTGCTTGGAAACAGGTGAAAACCACTGGCACCACTTTGTTGTTCTAACTGGCATGTTGCTTTAGTTTTCCCTCAGCCCCTAGCTCTGAGTCATGTGAGGGTGACCTTTGCCCCTAGCAAGTGGAGGCAGAAACTCACGACCCAAAGCTCCATCCATATTTGGCATTGTCATACGAGCAGCCTCTTGCTGCTGGACAGTTCTCTGCAGACTGAACATAGCCTCTCATGCTCTGGGTTGACTTGGGGGTCAGAGCTTCACCTTTAGACAGAAGCAGGGTCTGCTGGGCTAGTGGCTTGTAGTGAGGTTGAGGTCCATCAATGGGTCGTTGATTGAACATCGCCATCTACATGATAATCGCGTGGCCATGGGCATCCATGAAGTGGACACCTGTCCTGGATATGCCAGGAACCAGCTGTGGACTCTGCCTCAAGCAAAACTGTCCAAAGGAAGCTGCCGCCCCTGCTTGTCCTTGCTCTTGGTTGGGTGGTGGGCTTCTCAAGGTACTGTGTCAATAAAGTGGGACCATCCTCTTTGCTTGTTTGCCTTTGTAATCTTAAGTTCAGTCATGAAGCACAGATTCCTGTCCTGGAGCTTAGTTAAGAGGGACAAGACATGGCAGAGTAGTGGTTACTCCACCTGTCTTGTTAGAGGGCCTGTTGTGACCAGGCGCAGCAAGGTACCTCCACATTTATCTTTGTTGATCCAGTGGACTATGAACATCCACTATGGGGTTTCAGGGGCTCACTTGCTTATAAGGCAAGAGGCAACTTGTCAGTGAAACTCCTTGTGCCCCATTCTGCTGTATGAAAAGGGTGGCCCTGCTATCAGGCTCTCACTTGGCAAAGTTGGGTAGATGTTGATTATCAAGTGCCTGCAGATGTGACTGTGACTGGTACTTGTAATACGTGTACTGCCTTGGAGACTGACTGCAGATCTGAGAGCTGGGGGCCTCTAGTGCCCTTTGGTGGTTTTCTCTGCAGGATCCAGGGCTAAAGATACAATTAGAAGGGAAAGAGAGAAATAGGAACATTGGAGGACACTGGACCCGCAGGGGACAAGCACTTGCAGGAGTAGGGGGTGTGGTGAAGACCTGGCTGAGCCAGCATTCCTTTAGCTGTAGAATGAGGGGTTGAAGCCTATACTCAAGAGATGCTTCTAGCCTTGTAGCTATGATAGAGGCTCAAAGTAGACCCTGCAGAGATGCCAGGGGGTCCCACGTGAGCTAGCATGTTTCAGCTTGCATGTGTTCCCAAACCTGGCTGCTAGTTGCACCACACCTAGGTTCCACGACAGGGGACCCAATCAGCCTGCAGAGCTAATAGACCAATGGAGAGACTAAAGTGGGGTGTTTTCAAGTCACTATCCCAATGGAAGTGATGTTCTTAAGGTAGAATTTCTCTGGTATTTGGTGACTTTGAAGATCCCTTTTCAGCTCCTACGTGAGAGCTGTGAGGACAGGTGAAGCCTGCATCAATGTGGGGTGCAGTGTCAGAGCTGGGTTTGAATCCTGACTCCCATTTGGAGAGCTTGTTTTTTTTAAAAGGAAGTGTCTCTAGTTGTCCCTCAGTGGTCAAGCTCCAGCAAGAGCCCTTCACCATGCCTCAGTATCAAAGACTGAGATGAAAGGGACTGGAACCATCCTCTAGTGCCAGGTGCCTTCATTTTACACAAGAGGAAGCAAAGTTGTTGAGGTGGCACAGTCAATACTGGGCCCATAGGATGACCCAAGTTCAAATGTAGGCTTGGGCACTTCACAGCTGTGTTAGCCTGAGCAAGAGAATAATGCAAGGCAGTTTGGAAGATCAAGTGAGATCCTGTGGTTTGTTTTGTTTGTTTTTTACTTTTGGGATAATTGTGGGGTTTGGGTTTGGGTTTTTTGGTTTTTTTGGTTTTTTTGTTTTGTTTTTTGCTTTTTGGAGGGCAATTTGGGGTTGACTTGCCCAAGGTCACACAGCTAGTTTTTGTGTTAAGTGACTGAGGCGGATTTGAACTCAGGACTGGGGCTCTATTCACCTCTAGCTAGCCACCATGAGATAATGCTTTTTGAAGAGTTACAATCCTAAAGGAGCCTGAGGAGTAGCAGCTAATCCAACTTGATTTTGGCTGTTGTGAAGTGTCCCATGACTGGAGGGGCTCCATGACCTTTGGACACCCCCACCTCCCATTACCAGTGCCCTTCCTAGCCCTCCCTGCTTTACAGAGCCTTCATCTTTATCACAAGGCCTACTAGTTTGGTACCCCCCCTAACATTGCTTTGGGTTTCTGTTCTCTCCTTACTGTGTTCTCAGTGATCTCCATGATTACTACTTACATATCCAGCCTTAGGCACTCTCCTTGAAATGGCTGTTCACAGCTTCCTCAAATTAAGCATGTCCAAAAAGGAATTTATGCCCCAGGAGGAGAGCACTTCTAAACTTCCTCATTCCCAGTGTCAAGCTCTTGGTGTCCTCCAGGATTCCTCTCTTATCTCACTAATCCAATCCAGCATCAAGTCTTGATGCCCCCTCTTCCCCTCCAGTCATACTGCCACCAGCCTAATTCAAGACTAAACCTACTAAGGTAACATTCTAATTAGTGTCCTTGCCTCAAGGCTCTCCCCCACTCCAATCTCCACACTACCCACAGGCTTCTTAGTAGCATTTCTGGACAGATTTATCTGTTTTTATGAGTTCCAAGTCGCAAGAAAAATCAGTTGAGAAACTGGGGGAAGGTATTGTAGTTTTGTGAGAAGTTAACAGCATTGAAATGTCACTGGCTTGAAGGAATCCACTGACATCATGGAAAGCAAGAACTGGGCACATGGATGTGTCCAGTGCAGGAGAACATAGGAGAGAGAAGCAGCAGCCAGTCAAATTGGGCTTGCTTGTCACTGTTGCCTTGGCCATGTCTGCTGATGATGGTGAGTCATTGTCAGAATTCAGTATTAATAAGTTTCTGCACATAGTGTACTTTATGCAAATTTGGTGGGTGGTCTTCCAAGAAATACAGGAAGTGAAGTCTCAATTTGGTGATCTTGACCCGCACTACTGTGTAGTGGTTAACCTTGGAGGACAGCTGAATGGTAGCATTTGAATGCTAGTCAATGTTTGCTGGCCTTTTCCAGTGTTTCAATATTTGCTAGAGTTCTTTATAAATAGTACTGAACATATTATTTATCAAAAACAATTTTCAGGATCCATAGTAATAAGTAAGAGTATGAAGAATGTTGGTAAGTATTTTAAGAAAGATATAGGAAATAAACTCATTTCGAGATGCTTTAAATCATTGTTACAATATGTTGGTTCACAGTAGTAATGAACTGTGTTTATTGCTATATCTTTTTAAAAATTTTTTTTACAGAAAACCTGAAACTCACAAATGATTCCCTTATTATGGTTACTTGTTATTTTAAATGTAAATAAAACATTGTACAAAATATAGAATAAGTTATGATCCCAATTTCTAGTTTCCAAATCTCATCCATATAGACTTACCTGAACTCTGAGAACCCATGGAAAACTCAGGCAAATGATAGAGCAACTCAGGCTAAGGGTTAGAGGCACCTGAGCGTATATTCTGCCCCATGATTTCGGGGTATTGAGTATGCACTGCTAACAGGGGAGCACAGTCAGGGGAGGGGAAAGGAGATAAAAGGAAGGAGGCAAGGTGAAAGCGGGAGGAGGGAGAGAAGAGGGGATTGTGAACGAGAAAGACATGAAACGGCAAGACGTTACATCTTGGTGTCAGGACTCCTTTGGGAGGAGCAGGCTCTCCCGAGGAGTTCTTGGGGGCGAACCAGGGGTCATAGTAGGGCGACCAGAATCAGAAGGCGATTGGAGTGCCGCAGAGGCAGCTGGAGAGGTGTTTGACATCAGCTCAGTAAGGCGGGCCCTTACACGTATAGGTGCCTAAAATTCAAGTCTGACCATGCCATCTCACTCTCAACTGACTGCAGTGATTCCCTGTTACCTCCAGAATCCAATATGAATTCCTCTGCAGTCTTCATAGCCTGGCCTTACCTTATCTATCCAGTTTTCTCATATTCAACTCCTGGCCTAGCACAACTAGTTGACTTGCAGGTTCTTGAAGATGGCCACTATCTCCCAGCTTTCTGTGTTTGCACTGGCTATCTCCCACACCTGCAATGCTCAGCTCTCCCTCCTCCCTTTCCATCACCAGACCTCTTACAGACCATCTTCCTCCCACCCTACATAATTTCTGTGGACTGACTTATATATTGTCTCCTCCATTATTACAGGCTTCTTGAGAGAGAAGGGATTCTTTGTGGTTTTTTATTCCAAGCACTTTTCAAGGTGCTTGGCACATTGTAGGTGCCTAATAAATGTTCATTTGCTGACTATTTAAGATGAAAGCAAGTTTGTTACCAATGGTATAGGCATTCCAGAGAGCATAGAGGAAGGGGTGGATAACTAGAGTGGGACATTTGGGATGGAAGGTAGGAATAAGGGAGTGAGCAACAGGACAGAGAATAGGGTTTTAAAAATAACTGCCATGGGTTAAGAATCACTGGGAGTGGGAGGAGGTGGATAATAATCATGTATTAATGATTAAGGAATGAGTTCCACTGTTATTTATCCTCATCCCAAGGGAGGTAGGATAATGAAGAGTGAGCAGCAAGGAAATGGAGTGGGCGAGGTTACTGCTATGGACTTGTCAGAGGTCTGATAAGGTGCCAGGAGTGCAATGGGATGGGTAGTTCAGGCAAGGTCCTTCACCACTCCTCATGAGAAACTGTAGGAGGCTGGAGTGGGTGCTAGGAGTGTGATGGAACCACTGGTCCTTCAGAAACCCACCATCTCCAGGAATCAGTGAGGGAATAAAGATATGCTAGGAGTCTAAGAAAAGGAGAGAGGGGAGGAAGCCAGAAGGGAAGGAAAAAGGATACCCTAGAAATCATTCTGGTTTTAGTTATGGATCCACCATGAGAGAAGAGGCATGGAGGAGGAGGACTGGGGAGCAAGGATTCTCACAAACTTCATTTTTATTTGTACCAGGTAAAGGTTGGGAGTAAGAGGAAGATGGTGGCTTAACAGAGAGAGGAGAGACAAACACAAGCAAAGGAAACGCCAGCTAGGTAGATGTACTTACAGAAAAAGGAGTTAAATGAGGTGGCAAGAAGGAAAGGGGGCAGAACCCAATGATCTAGGTCTGGGCTGAACCCAGACTGAAAAGTTTTTCATTCCAGTCTCCCTTAACCCCCGCCCACTTCTATTGTTAAAGAGGAATCAAGGGACAGAAATACATAATGATGGAGTGGAGCAGACCATGAATGTAAATGGGATCAACTTGCCCATAAAATGGAGGAGGTTCCAGAATAGATCAGAAAGCAATACTTAACAAATAGTTGCTCAGAAGAAACACACACACTCATGCACACACTTCAATGGAGCCGTGAATAGAGCACTGGGCCTGGAGTCTGGAAGACCTGAATTCCAATCCAGCCACAGACATTTACTAACTGTGGACAAGGCAGTTCACCTGTTTGCCTCAGTCAAATGGGGACAGTTAAGAGTACCTACCTTCCAGGGCCGTTAGGATCAAATAAGATAATTGTATATCATAAAACTCTTAGTATAGTGCCTGACACATAGTAAGCATATATGAATATTACTATTATTATTTTTATATCCTATGGGGTTAACATAGGGCAAGAATATTCAGCTAGAATTAAAAACAGGTGGCAGTCTCAAGCACATTAAAAATATACATGGTTTACATAAATTGATGCTGAATGAAGTGAGCAGAACCAGAAGAATATTGTATATCGTAGCAGCAACACTGTACAGTAACAAACCCTGACTGACTTAGTTCTTCTCAGCACCACAACGACCAAAGGAAACTCCAAAAGACTCATGATGGAAAATGTTATCCACACCCAGAGAAAGAGCTGTGGAGTCTGAATGCATGTTGGGGCATACTACTTTCCCTTTTTGTTTTTTTGTTTTTCGTGGCTTTTCCCTTCTGTTTCTTTCACAACATGACTAATGTGGAAATATGTTTAACATGTTTGCCCATGTGTGACCTGTATCAGACTGCTTGACATCTTGGGGGGGGGGAACGGGAGGGAGGGAGGAAATATTAGAACACAAAACCTTACACAAAATGAATGTTGAAAACTATCTTTACATATAATTGGAAAATACAATACTATTTAATAAAAACATACATGGCTAAGAGACCAGCAATGAGGGTACACTACATGTAAAAACACCAAAAGGGTGAAATGATATCAGCGTTAAATATTCTGAAGAACAATGTACTTTTAAAAAGCACCCCAGGGAGAACAGCAGAACAATGGAGGGAACCTTGATTTTGGAATCAGAATCTGGCCTCAAATTGCACCCCTGAAGGCTACATCTCTCTGACATTGGGCGAGTCACTTAACATTCTTGAGACCCAGTTTCCTTGGAAAATAAGGGGGCTGGACTAACTGGTTTCTGAGGCCTCTTCCAGCTCTAAAGCAATAAGATCAGATCCAAGCAACTCTAAGAGAAATATTTATAAGAAAGAAGTTAATTAGTTCTTTCATGATTACTGAATGGGAAATGCAAGGTGCATGCCTGGTTTTCATTTTTCCCGTGGCACTGTTGTAGAAGTTGACCCTGTGCTAGGGTAATAAAGACCTCAGAAACAGGCAGAAGGGCTGATATCTACATATTCTTGATGATACAATAAAGATTATATCTAATGAGATAATTTTTTAAAAAATTCAGACTGAAGGGGCGGCTAAGTGGCACAGTGAGTAGAGCATTGACCCTGGAGTCAGAAGGACCTGAGTTCGGATCCGGCCTCAGACACTTAGGGCACACACAAACAAAAACCTAGCTGTGACCTTGGGCAAGTTACTTAACCCCAATTGCTCTCCAAAAAGAAAAAAAAAATTCAGACTGAAATAGAAACTAAACAATGTGATATTAAATAACAAGCGGATCAAAGAATAAATCACAGAAATCTATTAAAGAAAGTCATAACATTGAAAGAAGATACCAAAACCTATGAGATGCAGCCCATGTACTCCTTCAAGGGAATTTTCTGTTTCTAAATACATCAGTGAGAGAGAAAAGAAATCAATGGATTACCATGCAACTTATTGTAAAGAATAGAAAATCAGCAAATAAACAATCATGGAATAGAAAAAAAATCAAATTGAAAAAATTAAGGTGATGACAAAACATTTTTTTCTTTGGAGAAAACCAATAAATCCAAACCATTAGGGGCGGCTAGGTGGCACAGTGAGTAAGAGCGCCGGCCCCAGAGTCAAGAGGACCTGGGATTGGTTCTGGCCTCAGAAAATGAGCACCCACACATAAATAATGACTGGCTGTGTAACCTTCAGCAAGTTACTTAACCCCAATTGCTTAAAAAAAAAAAAAATTAGCTAATCTGATGTGAGAGGGAGGGCAACAGGAAAACTTGCCAAAATAAAAAGTAAGAAAATCACAATAAATGAGGAAATAAAGGAATTTGCCCAAAAATACCACACCCAATGATATGCCAACAAGACATAACATTTAAGTGAAATGAATGAATACTTACCAAGTATAGAATTTCCAATTTTTTTTTTTTTGCTTTACTTTTTGGAGAGGGGAGGGTAGGGCAATTGGGGTTAAGTGATTTGCTCAAGGTCAAACAGCTAGTTTTTGTGTGTATGTGTCAAGTGTCTGAGGCTGGATCCGAACCCAGGTTCTCCTGACTCCAGGGTCGGTGCTCTACTCACTGTGCCACCTAGCCACCCCTAGAATTTCCAAATTAACAGAATAGTGAATTAAAACAACTCACTTTCAGAAAATGAAACTGATGAGATCATAATCAAACTCCAAAAAGGGAAAAACAAACAAAAACCCTGGGTCTCTATTATGACTTACAAGTGAATTCAAACAAGCATTTAAAGAACAATTAGTCTCTACATTTATAGAAATTGTAAAAACACCAGTAGAAATCCCTTTACCAAACTCTTCCTATGAGACTAATTTTGCCCAGATAGCTAAACAAGTAAGAAATATGGAAGGGGAAGAAATTATTTAACATCAATGGGAAAATATTGAGGTAAATAGCAAGTAATAATAATAGCTAATATTGACAACAGTTACTCTATGCTAGACACTGTGCTAACTGCTTTACAATTATTATCTTATTTGATCCTCATGACAGCTATGGTATGCAGGTGCTGTTATTGTGCCCATTTTAGAGAACAGTGGTGAACTGACTTGTGCAAGGTTCCACAGCTAGTCAGTATTTGATGTTGGATTTGAACTCAGGTCTTCCTGACTCCAGGCCCTGTTCTCTATCCACTGTGACACCTAGCTGCCCCCAAAACCTGTCTTCAAAAACATTATTCACTATGGTTGGGTTAAGTTTATGGCAGTAATGGAGGAATTGCTCAAAATTATCCAAACTATAAAGATAATAGATCATATTAATAACAAAAACAGAAACAACCACAAGATTATATCAGAAAACCTTTGAAAAAACACATTGGTGTTAAAAATACAAAAAAGCAAAGGAATACATTTTTCCATATAGATAGAGACAGATGGTTGTTCTTCAGTCATTTCAGTCATGTCTGACCCATGTGACCCATATGGGGTTTGCTTGGCAAAGATAATCTTACAGATGAGGAAACTGAGACAAATAGGGTTAAGTGATTTTCCCAGGTTTACACAACTAGTAAGTGTCTGAGGTTGGATTCGAACTCAGGTTTTCCTTACTCCAGGTCTGGTGCTCTATCCACTGCACCACTGAGTTGCCTCAATACATACATACACACACATACACATGTTTATGTGTGCGTGTGTGTGTGTACATGTGTATGTGCATATACATTTATGTGTGTATATGTGTATACATACATACAGTGATAAACATCTAAAAATTAAGAGCTCATATTATTTTACAATGGGGAAACACTAGCTTTTCCACTAAGATAGGTGGTAAAATAAAGATATAATTATCTCCACTATTATTTTATCTTTCTAAACATTTCTGGAAATGCCAGTGTATGGGTGGGGAGGTTGGTTGATACTGGCAGCATCACAAGAGAAAGGGTTGTACATAAAAGATATTATGGAGGTAACAACAGGACTTGGCAAGTTATTGGGGGTTTGGTGGGGTAGGGCGGGCAGAGTTTAGTACGACAGCTAGATTGTAAACCTGAGTGACTGGGGGGATGGTGGTGTCCTCAACAGAAATGGAGAAGTTTGGAAGGAGAAGGGTTAGGAAGAAAGATAATGAGTTCAATGTTGGGTGTTTTGAATTTAAGACTATAGGACATGCAGTTCAAAATGTCCAATAGAATATGTTTTGCAGGGGTGGCTAGGTGGTGCAGTGAATAGAGCACCGGCCCTGGAGTCAGGAGGAACCGAGTTCAAATCTGGCCTCAGACACTTAACACAAAAACTAGCCATGTGACCTTGGGCAAGTCACTTAACCCCAACTGCCCTCCAAAAAGCAAAAAAAAAAAAAAGAATATGTTTTGCACAACTTTATATGTTTAATGAGTATCATATTGCTTGCTTTCTCAGTGGGTGGGGAAGGGACTGAGGGAGAGAATTTGGAACTCTAAACTTTAAAATGAATGTAAAAAAATGTCCAGTACCTAGTTGGAGATGCCATGCTGGAGGTGAAGAGAGAAACTAGAGCTGGACAAATAGATCTGTGAATTATCTGCAAAGAGATAACTGAACCCATTTGCCCTTTTTGGATCACCATTTAAAACAGTACCATTGGAGATGAGAAGAGGACCCAGGAGAAAGCCTTGGAAGTCACCCACTGTTAGCTGGTGTGACCTGAAGATCCAGCAAAGAAGCATGAAGAGTGAGGTTAGGCTAGTGGGGGTGGGGAGGGGCCAAGAGAAAACAATCTCATGAAAAGCTAGAGACCATCAAAGAGAAGAAAATGATTGACTTTGTCAATAACTGCAGAGACGTCAAGAGGGACGACTAAGTCAGCCTAGCTAATTGACATCTATTGATAATCACGGAGGGAGCAGACCCATGGGGATTCATGAGCATTTCCTTTTCCGTTTGGACAGTTCTGCTTTCTAAGGCATTTTCTCTTCACTGGCTTTTCGGACCTCTTTTGCCATTTGGGTTAGTCTATTTTTTAAGGTATTTTCTTCAGTATTTTTGGGTCTCCTTTAGCAGGTTGTTGACCCATTTTTCATGATTTTCTTGCATTGCTCTCATTTCTCTTCCCATTTTTTCCTCTACTTCTCTTGATTTTCAAAATCATTTTTGAGCTCCTCCATGGCCTGCACCAATTCATATTTTTCTTGGAGGCTTTTGATGCAGGAACTTTGACTGTGTTGTCTTCTTCTGGTTGTATGTTTTGATCTTCTTTATCACCAAAGTAAGATTCCATAGTCTGACTTTTTTTTTACACTGTTTACTCATCTTCCCAGCTAAATACTTGATTTTCTGACTCTCTGTCAAGGCAGGACTCTGCTTCCTGTGGGGGTAGGGATGGATATATTGTCCTAGGCTTTAGGGGTTTTGTGTCAACTGCTGGATCCCCCACTGTCTGTGAGCCCAGAGCTCTGGAAGTACCCACTGCTACTGCTGCTCCCACCACAGCCACCTCTGCTGCCCCGGGGCTGGGGTCGAACCTCACGCTTCTCTCTCACCCAGGTCCCCCAGAGTTCCCCCACCCCAGCCCAATTCAATATATCCTGTGTGTTGGCCTTCCAGGGCATCTTGGGCTGGAGATGTATTTCACTATGTCATTTTGTGGGTTCTACAGTTCTAGAATTTGTTTAGAGTACTTTTATAAGGTATTTATTTGGAGGGGTTTGTGGGCAAGCTCAAGCAAGTCCCTGCTTTTACTCCACCATCTTGGCTGGGAACCAGTAATGATTTTTTAAAAGAAGAAATCCTAGAATCATTAAATCTCAAGCTATCTTATTAAACAACATTCATCAAATTATTCAGTACTGATTAAAAAAATAGAAAACTTAAACAATGGAACAAACTAGGTAAGCAAGACTCAGAAAGGTATTAAACATAGTAGCCTAATGCCATAAGAAATGATGAAGGAGATGGTTTCACTAAAACCCAGGAAGACTTACATGAATTGATGCAAATGGAAGTGAGCAGAACCAGGAGAACATTGGACACAGTAACAGCAACCTTGGACAATGATCAACCTGGGATGACTTAGCTCTTCTCAGGAATCAACAATCCAAGACAATTCCAAAGGACTCATGATGAAAAATGATCTCTGCCTCCAAAGAAAGAACTGATGGTGGGGCAGCTAGGTAGTGCAGTGAATAGAGTACTGGCCCTGGAGTCAGGAGGACCTGGGTTCAAATGCAACCTCAGACACTTAACACAAAACTAGCCGTGTGACGTTGGGCAAGTCACTTAACCCCAATTGCCCTACCTTGCCCCCTCCAAAAAGCCAAAAAAAAAAAAAAAAAGAACTGATGGAGTCTGAATGCAAATATAAGCATACTTTTTAAACATTTTACTTGTGTTTATTTTTTTGTCTGTGTTTTCTTTCACAGCATGACTAATAGGAAAATTTGTTATAATTGATATCATAATTCTTGCCTTCTCAATGTATAGAGGAGGAAACAGCAAGAGAACTTGAAATTCAATTTTTTTCATGAATGTTAATTTTTTTATTTTACATGTAATTGGGAAACATTAAATGAAGTAAGTAGAAACATATTAAACATAGTAGCCTAGTGTTCAACAAATAAGCAGGGGAAAATGCTTTGTTTGATAATAACTGCTGGGGAAACTGGGTATTAGTTTGGCAGAAAATAGGTCTAGACCAGCGTTTACACCATGTATCACAACAAGCCCCCAAAACAGGTCAACTCATTAAAAAAAAAAAAAACAAATAAACTAGAAAATGGAAGAAGCTACCTTTCACATCTATGGTTGGGGTAACTTAACTAAACAATGGGCAGAAGTACTCACAAAAGATAAAATAAAAACTTTTTTTTCCAGTTACACATTTTATTTTTTCCAATTACATGCAAAAATAATTTTTGGGGTGGCTAGATGGCGCAGTGAGTAGAGCATTGGCCCTGGAATCAGAAGGACCTGAGTTCGGATCCAGCCTCAGACACTTAACACACACACACAAACAAAAACCTAGCTGTGTGGCCTTGGGCAAGTTACTTAACCCCAATTGCCCTCCAAAAAGCAAAAAAAAAAAAAAAAAAGTTTCCCCGCTTTCTGCTTTCCTTCTAATCTTGGTTGCATTGGTTTTGCTTGCATAAAATCTTTTCATTTAATGTAATCAAAATTATCCATTTTGTATTTTATAATGTTCTCTATTGTTTGGTCATAAATTTTCCCCTTCTTTATAGATCTAAACTATTCCTTGCTCTACTAATTTGTTTATGGTATCACCCTTTATATCTAAATCATGTACCCATTTTGACCACGTGGTGTATGCTGTGAGATGTTCATCTATTCCAGACTGTTTTCCAGTTTTCCCAACAGTTTTTGTCAAATACTGAGTTCTTATCCCAGAAGCTAGAGTCTTTGGGTTAATCAAACAGCAAATTCACTAAAATAATTCACTTCTGTGTCTTGTGTACCTAACCTATTGCACTGATCCACCACTCTATTTCTTAGCTAATATTAAATATTTGATGATTGTCACATTATAATATAGTTTTAGATGTGGTAGGGCTAGGTCACCTTCCTTTGAATTTTTGTCATTTATTCCCTTGATATTCTTGACCTTTTTCTTCCAGATGCATTTTATCATTTTTTCTAGCTCTACAAAATAACTTTTGGTAGTTTGATTAGTACGTCACTAAATAAGTAAATTAATTTAGGTAGAATTGTCATTTTTATTATATTAACTCAGCCTATCCATGGCAACTGATGGTTTTTTTTTTCAATTATTTAGATGTAGCTTTATTTGTATTGTGTTTTATAATTGTGTTCATATAGTTCCTGGGTTTGTCTTGATAGGTAAATTCCCAAATATTTTGTAATAACTACAGTTATTTTAAATGGAAGTTCTCTTATTTCTTGAGGCTGGGCTTTGTTGGTAATACATAGAAATGCTGAGGACTTTTGTGGGTTTATTTTATATCCTGCAACTTTGGTAAAGCTGGTTTTTAAAAAAAATTTTTTTAATTATTTCAAGTAGGTTTTTAGTTGTTTCTCTAGTATTCTTTAAGTATACCATCATATCACCTAGAAAGAGTGATAGTTTTATTTCCTCATTGACTATTCTAATTCCTTCAATTTCTTTTTCTTCTTTTATTGTTACAGCTAACATTTCTAGTACAATATTAAATAATAGTGGTGATAATGGGCATCCTTGTTTCACTCCTGATCTAATTGGGAGTTTCTAGGTTATCCCCATTGCATATAATGCTTGCTGATGGTTTTAGATAGATAACCACTTATTTTAAGTTAAACTCCATTTATTCCTTATACTCTCTAGTGTTTTTAATAGGAATAGGTGCTATATTTTGTCAAAAGCGTTTTTTAAATCGTTTTTTTAAAAATCTTTTTGGAGGGGGGAAGGGAGGGCAATTGGGGTTAAGTGACTTGCCCAAGGTCACATGGCTAGTAAGTGTTAAGTGTCTGAGGCTAGATTTGAACTCAGATCTTCCTGACTCCAGGGCTGGTGCTCTATTCACTGTGCCTTCTAGCCACCCCAAAAAACTTTTTTTGACATCTACTGAGATAATCACGTGATTTTTAAATTTTGTTACTGACATATAGTCAATTATGCTCATAGTTTTCCTGATTTTGAACCAGACCTGCATTCCTGGTATAAATCTCACCTGGTCGTAGAGTATCTTTATCCTCATGATAGATTGCTATAATCTCCTTGCTAATATTTTATTTAAAATTTTTGCATCGATATTCATTACAGAAATTGGTCTGTAATTTTCTTTTCTTCCTCTGTTTTGGCTCTGCCTAGTTTAGATATTGGCACTATATTGGTGTCATAAAAGGAATTTGGCAGAACTTTGCCTATTTTTCCAAATAGTTTATATAGCATTGCAATTAATTGTTCTTTAAATATTTGGTAGAACTCACTTGTAAATCCATCTGGCTCTGGGGATTTTTTTCTTAGGTAGTTCACTGGTGGCTTGTTTGATTTCTTTTTCTAAAATGGGGTTAAATATTTTATTTTTTCTTCTGTTAATTTGGGCAATTTACATTTTTTCTTTTTTCTTTTTGGAGGGCAATTGGGATTTGGTGCCTTGCCCAAGGTCACATGGCTAGTTTTTGTGTTAAGTATCTGAGGCCGGATCCGAACCCAGGTCCTCCTGACTCCAGGGCTGATGCTCTATTCACTGCACCACCTAGCCACCCCCAGAAATTTACATTTTTGTAAATATTCATCCATTTCACTTAGATTGCCAGATTTATGGGCATACAGTTGGGCAAAATAGCTCATAATAATATTTTTTTAATTTCCTCTTCATTGGTAGTGAATTCACCCATTTTTGAGACTGGTAATTTGGTTTTCTTTTTAAATCAAATTAACCAAAGGTTTATCTACTTTTTTTCTCATATAGCTGGTTTATTTTTATTTTTATTTTTGATTAAACAAATGCTTTATTAACTTCTGGTTTACATCATTCATTACACCAGATTATGAGTTACATTTTTCCCCCATTTTTTCCCTACCCACCACCCCAGAATAGCAGTCCCACTAGATGTCCCCTCATCCAATCTTCTCTCTCCCATATCTTCTCCCATACCCCCTTCGACTTTGCCATTAGGGCAAGGTGAATCTCTGAGCCCCATTGCCTGGACATCTTATGAAACATTTAATTTTAAAACTTTGATTTTCAGATCCATTCCCCTTCTCCCTTGTCACCCACTCCCTCTGAGAAGATAAGCAATTCAGTATGTGTTGTACATGTATAGTTATGCAAAACATTACCACAGTAGATATATTGTAAAAGACTGCTTATATTTCCCTCCCACCTGTCTCACCTCCCACCTGGTCCATTCCCTACTTAGATCCTGTCCCTCTTTGATAGTGGGTACTTCTAACCTCCACTCTCCCCAGAATGCCCTCCCCTCCATCATCCTGTATCAGCAAGCACCCCAATATCCCTAGGGTGACTGCCAACACAGGTTCTTAAATCTGCTTTTCAAAAGGAAAGTAGGGGGGGCGGCTAGGTGGCGCAGTGAATAGAGCGCCGGCCCTGGAATCAGAAGGACCTGAGTTCGGAGCCGGCCTCCAACACTTAATCCGCACAAACAAAAACCTAGCCGTGTAACCTTGGGCAAGTTACTTAACCCAATTGCCCTAAAGGGGCGGCTAGGTGGCGCAGTGAGTAAGAGTGCCGGCCTCGGAGTTGGGATGACCCGAGATCAGATCCGGCCTCAGAAAATGAGCACCCACGCATAAATAATGACTAGCCGTAACCTTGAGCAAGTTACTTAACCCCAATTGCTTAAAAAAAAAAAAAAAAAAAAAAAGGAAAGTAACTCAAAATGGGTTAACAAGCTTACTTTAATCAAACAAACATGCATTACCTAGTTCAGGGGAAAAAGGTCAGCACCCCAAACTTCAGAGTTACAGAACTTCAGAGTTACAGACAGGCTTCCAAACTGTCCCAACATTACATACATCAATACCAAATCACAGTTACCAGAGAGGGAAGCATCAACATCTGGGTTTTCAAAGCCGGGGGGCTCTCAACTACGGCTTCCCAGAGTCTCATCTGGTCAAATCACACAACACTTCTCAAAGTGAGCCCCAAAGCAAAGCCTCTCCTCAGGGTTTATATAGCCTTCTCCTGGCTCAGAGAATGTAACAACCTTCTGGACCCACTGCCCAATCACAAAGTATCAAGGTGTGGACTTTCCTGAAAAACAAGCCTCCCACCACAGGCTCCAGGTGCACTTAAGCTAGGGGCAGGGAAGATCTTTAAATCTGCATTTCCATTGTACATCCCCCTCTCATCCCCCTTTCCCCTACTCAGGAAAGTGAGGGTAAGATATTCCATTTAGTATGTATGTGATTCTCTCCTTGAGCCAACTTCAATGAGAATATGCTTTTGCCTTTTTGCCTTCCTGTTCTTCCCCTCCTCTGCAACTACTTCCCCTGCCTCTTCTACATGAGATAGTTTGCCCTACCCTGTCTCTCTCCATCTCCTCTTGCCACTTTCCTCTCTCACCTCTTGACTTCACCCCTTAAGAATCATCCCTTCCTTGGGGCGGCTAGGTGGGCAGCGAGCAGAGAGCCAGCCCCGGAGCCAGAAGGACCCGAAGCTTGGATCCGCCCCAGGACACCCAACACACAAACAAAAACCCAGCCACGTGAACCTGGGCAAGTCACCCAACCCCCAATTGCTCTCCAAAAAAAAAATAATCATCCCTTCCCATCAGACAACCTGGCCCTCTATCCATGTGGTATACTCAGAACATATGCCATGTACCCTTCTTCAATTATTTTCATAATGAGAAAGGTTTCATCAAACACAGTTATTGTTTTTCCATGTAGGGATGTAAATAGTTCAACTTTGATAAGTTCCTTTTGATTTCTTTTCCTTGATTACCTTCTCAAGCATCTCTTGCTTCTTGTGTCTGAATGTCAAATTTTCTATTTAACTCTGGTTTTTTCATCAAGAATGCTTGAAAGTCCTCTATTCCACTGAATTACCATATTTTCCCCTGAAACAAGATACTCAGTTTTGCTGGGTAGGTGACCCTTGGGTTCATTCCCAGCTCTTTTGCCTTCTGGAATATCATATTCCATGCCCTTCTATCCCTCAGTGTAGAAGCCGCCAGGTCCTGGGCTATTCTGATTGTGTTTCCACAATATTGAAATTGTTTCTTCCTGGCTGCTTGTAGTATTTTCTCCTTGATCTGGGGATTCTGGAACCTGGCTATAATATTCCTGGGAGTTTTCTTTTTGGGATCTTTTCAGGAGGTGATCGGTGGATTCTTTCAACCTCTATTTTGCCCTCTGGATCTAAAACATCAGGGCAATTTTTCCTTGAGAATTTCTTGAAGGGTGATTTCTAGGTTCTTTCTTTGATCATGGCTTTCAGGTAGTCCAATAATTTTTAAATTGTCTCTCCTGGATCTATTTTCCAGGTCAGTGGTTTTTCCCATGAGATATTTCACATTGCCTTCTATTCTTTCATTTGTTTGGATCTGTTTAATAGTATCTTGATTTCTCATCAAGTCACTAGCTTCCACTTGCTCCAGTCTAACTCTGAAGGAATGAATCTCCTCAGTGAACTTTTGAGATTCTTTTTCCATCTTGCAAATTTGACTTTTTAAGGCATTCTTCTCCTCATTGCCCTTTTGGGCCTTCTTTGCCATTTGAGTTAGTCTATTTTTTAAGGTGTTGTTTTCCTCAGTCAGGCTGTTGACTGTCATTTCATACTTTTCTTGCATCTTTTTCATTTCTCTTTCCAAATTTTCCCCCACTTCTCTTATCTGCTTCTTAAGGTCCTCTATGGCCTGTAGCCAGCTTGTATTTTCATTTGGGGCTTTTGGTGCAGGAGTTCTGATCTCACAGTCCTCCTCCATGCTTTGAACCTCTTTGCCCCTAAAATAGGAGTCCAATGTTGAACTTTTCTGTTTATTTTGTTTTGTTTGCCTAGGCATATTGCCACTTAATTACTTGATTTTTGGGCTTGTTGCCACAGTAGGACTCTGCCACCAGACAGGGAAGCTTCCGCCCAAACGTGGGGTCTTCACAACTTCCGCCAGTTGGGTGGCCTCTGTATAGCCTCCACCCACTCTGGCAAGTTGGATACCCACCCCAAACTTCCCCCCCAGACCACAATCCAGATCCAGGCAGTTTAAAGCAAAAGCGATTAACCCCCAGACTGATTGCTGGATCTTCCTTCAGTTCGCAGACCAGGAGCTAGAGCCACTGCTGATGCTGCACAATGGCTTCTGCGTAGCAGTTTCTTCAGCAGCTTTTTGCCCCCAGGGAAGGAAGCCACGTGTTCCCCAAATACTGGTCCCAAAGTCCATAGGGCACTAACCTCTCACTTTGTCCTAGGCATATCTGTGCTGATAATTCTGGAATCGCCACAATTGCTGGTGTTCTGGGGTTCCACCAGCCGGCTGAAGGCCTGGCCGCCCTGGGGCTAAAACCACGGACCTGGGCTCGGCTCTGCAGGCTGCACTGTCGGTTCCCAGCGCACTGGGCTGCCTGCTCTCAGAGCGCTGCGCTGGCTGCTCCCTGCAGAGCTGCTGGGCTGTCCTCAGCAGGAGGTTAGCTTCTCTGTGCCGTTCTGTGGGTGCTGTGGCTCCAGAAGTTGTTCGGTTTAGTTTTATTTTTAAGCTCAATAGTTTTCTTACATTCAATTTTTAAAATCTCTCTTGATTTTCAGAATTTCTATTTTGATATTTAATTAGCAATTTTTACTTTGTTCCTTTTCTAGCTTTTTTAGTTGCATGCCTAGTTCTTCGATCTTCTCCATTTTATTCATGTTAGCATTCAGAACTATAAATTTTCCCCTAAGAAGTTCTTTGGCTGCATCCTATACATTTTCGTATGTTGTCTCATTATTGTCATTCTCTTTGATGAAATTGTTTCTATGATTTGTTGTTTGACCCACTGTTAAGGTCTGGAATTTCCCTGGCTGGGAAATACCTGTACCTCCCTCCATAACTGTGGGGTGAATTTTGATACCAAAGAAGATGGCAAGGAGCTCCAGATTGATTATAGGAGTTTAATCAATCTTTATAATTACTTATGAAGGGGGGCAGAGCCAAGATGGCGGAGTAGAAACAGCTCATCCAAGCCACTCTGCCCCCAGATTCCCCCCAAACTATGTAAAAGGGGACTCTGAACAACTTCTGGAGCCCCAGCACCCACAGAACGACACAGAGAAGCTAACCTCCTGCTGAGGACAGCCCAGCAGCCCTACAGGAAGGACCAGCGCAGCGTTCTGGGAGCCGGCAGCACGCAGTGTGCAGAGCGCAGGGAGCGGAGCCGAACGGAGCCCAGGTCCCCGTGAGCTGAGGTTTTAGCCCAAGGGCGGCAGGGCCAGCAGCCAGCTGGAGGAACCCCAGAACACCAGAAGCTGTGACGACTCCAGAATTATCAACATAGACATGCCTAGGACAAAGTAAGAGGTTAGTGTCCTATGGACTTTGGGACTGGTATTTAGGGAATGCGTCGGCTCCCTCCCCTGGGGGCTAGAAGCCACTGAGGAGACACGCCATTTTGTAGTTTTCAGAGGCAGCTCCAGCTCCCGGCCTGAGAACTGTATGGAGATCCAGCGATCAGTCTTGGGGGGTAATCGCTCTTGCTTTAACCTCCCTGGATCTGGATTGTGATCTAGGGTGGAAGTCGTGGGTGGGTTTACAGCTTGCCAGAAACGGAAGTTGCCCCCCACACGTTCGGAACGAAAATTCCTCAGAAGTTTCTTGTAAACAACATATTGTAGGATTCTGGTGTATGATCCACTCTGCTATCTGCTTCTATTTTATGGAAGAACCAGTTATGATTACTGTGTATTTCCCACCATTCCATTTTCATCCATTTATACTTTTCTCTCTCCTTTTACCCTGTCTTTCCTCATCAGTGTTTTGCTTCTGACCCTTTCAGTCTGACATCAATCCCCCCTCCCTTTTCTTTCCCCTCTCCCCTCCTACTTCCCTATATTTTCTATATCCAACTGTTATTCCCTCTTTGAGCCAAATCTGATCAGTGTAAGGTTCAGGCAATGCTGACTCCCTCCTTTCTTTCCCTCTACTGTAATAGGCCTCTTCATGTGATGTAATTTATCCCATTCTGCCTCCTCCTTTCCTCAACACTACAATCCTTTTTTTCACACACACACCGCTCTTTTTGGTATCTTCACATCAAAATCGACTTATACCCACACCCTCTGCCCATGTACACTCCTTCTAACTGCCCTAATAGAGTTACGGTTCTTAAAAGTTACAAGTATCATCCTCCCACATAGGGATGAAAAGTTTAACCTTTTTCAATAGTATGTTTGGTCTTTTTTCCTGTTTACCTTTTTATGCTCTTTTGAGTCTTGTATTTGAAGATCATTCCGTTCTGGTCTTCTTATCAGGTAAGTCTGAAAGGCCCCTATTTCACTGAACATCCATATCTTCCCCTGAAAAATTATACTCAATTTTGCTGGGTAGTTGATTCTTGGTTGTAATCCAAGCTGTTTTTGCTTTCCACAGTATTAAATTCCAAGCCCTCTACTCCTTTTTTTTTTTTTTTTTTTGCTTTTTGGAGGGCAGTTGGGGTGAAGTGACTTGCCCAAAGTCACACAGCTAGTGTGTCAAGTGTCTGAGGCTGGATTTGAACTCAGGTTTTCCTGACTCCAGGGTGGGTGCTGTATTCACTGCACCACCTAGCCACCCCCTCCTCTGATCCTTTAACATAGAAACTGTTAAACTCTGTTTAGTCCTGGCTATGGCTCCTTAATATTTGAATTCTTTCTGGCTGCTTGCCTTGACCTGAAAATTTTGGAATTTGGCTACAACATTTCTGGTAATTTTCATCTTGGGATCTCTTTTAGGAGGTGATTGATGGATTATTTCTATTACTATTTTACCCTCTGGTTCCAGGCTATCAGGGCAGTTTCCCTTGAGAATTTCTTGAAAGATGCTGCCCAGGTTCTTTTTTTGAGCATGGCTTTCAGGTAGTCCAATAATCCTTAAATAATCTCTCCTGTATCTATTTTCCAGGTCAATTGTTTTTTCAATGAGGCATTTTATATTTTTTTTTCCTATTTTTCATTCTTTCGATTTTGACTGATTCTTGTCTCATAGTCACTAGTTTCCACTTGCTCAATTCTAATTTTTAAGGAATTATTTTCTTTAGTTTTTATACCTCCTTTTCCATTTGGCCAATTCTATTTTTAAAGGAGTTGTTTTCTTCAGTAGGATTTTTTTCCATTTGGCCAATTGTATTTTTCAATTAATTGTTTTCTTCAATTTTTGTCTTTTATTTTCCAAGCTATTGTCTCTCTCTTGCATAAGTCTCATTTCTTTTCCCAACTTTTCTTCCACCTTACTTATTTGACTTTAAAATTTCCCTTTGAGCTCTTCCAAAACTTTTTGGTCTTGAGACCAATTCATATTCCCCTTTGAGGCTTCCCACATGGGCATTTTGACATTGTTGTCTTCTAATTTTGTCTTTTGATCTTCCCTCTTGCCATAGTAGCTTTCTATAGTCAAGGCTTGTTTTGTTGTTGTTGTTGTTTTTTAACTAGTTATTTTAGGATATTTTGTGACTTTTAAAATTGAGCTCTGCTTCTGGGGACAGGGGCCACTGGTACAAGCTTCTTGGGCTGTGTAAGGGTTATGGGATTTAAAGATCTTCCATGCCCCATTGGACTTGCTGACATAGCAGGAAGGGGAGGGGCAAGAGGAAGCAGAAGAAAAGCTAGAGTTCTGGTGGGGACTGGTGGTGGCGGAAGCAACAGCAGCAGCAGCGGTAGCGGCTGAGGTAGAGGTGGAGGCGCAAACCCCTTTTTGAGCCAGCCAGAATTTCTGCTAAGGACTCTTGTTGGGGACTGCCAGGGACCGGAACTGTGGGGGGCCGGAGCTGTTGTGAGCACGCTTCCTGGACGCTGAGCAGTTGCTGTGAGTGGGGAGAGAAGGACCTTTGCCTGAGGTAGCCTGTTCTGTTTTGAAGGCTTAAGAACGTGGTTGTTTACTATGTTAACTACATGTGCCAATTTCATAACTACTCTGATGGCTTTGACTTTCTGGTTTTGGGACTCAGTTATTTGATATTTTAATAAATGTTCTGGCTTTATTCCCCATATAGAGAGCCTGATATATTTTGTGATTAATAACCACATAAACCTATTTATAATTGCCATAGGCATAGTGAATATCGCATTGTTAATACAAAATGGCGATGATGGATGGGATCTGCTGAGTAAAAGGAAAGTATGGGGGCTGGGATAATTGTCTGTTTCCCAGTTGTGGTAGCTGTGATTCTGTGGAGCCATGGAGGAGGAGAAAAGAATGGCCTGCATGCTGACTTCACTGAGCTGAGAGCAGGAATGGTGAGCTGCCTGCATGGAGACCTGTGGAGAAGCCAGGAGCTGCTGCCTTCTGCTGGAGGAGAAGGAACCCAGGAGTTTGGAATTCAGCCACAGGACAAGATAAGGACTGTGAGGCAAAGCAGGGGCACTGAATGTGTTTCCTTGCAGCATCCCACAGTTTGGGACCCAGGGGGAGGATGGACTTGTGACCATGGTGGGTGGAGAAAAGTGCCTTGGACCCTCAAGGACCCCACATTGGTTTTGTTTCCCAGCTCAGTCTCTGGACTTGGAAGCAGAGGCTGGAGCAGTGTGATGGGAAGGACACCCCCCTCCTCCCAAGAGAACTTTATTTGGACTCTTGTTTTGAATTGATGTGATAATGCAATGTACTTTGTGTTTAAGGCCCAGTGGCCACTTTGCTAACTTTAGATGTACCTTGAAAATATGACTTAAGAGATGGTTAGTGCTAATTGAAACATAAATTGTCTATGCTATGGGCATACTTAGTAAGACTTTACTGAATAAGTGACTTTAATTGTTACTGATAAGAGACTAATTGAGTTAATCAAGACTTTGCCCCATGAGTGGAAGACTTTGACCTTGTACTTTGAAAACTGATGTGACTGAGTTAACTTAAGAGTGACTATTTTTTGATTTTACTGAGAAGTGACTGAGTTAACATTTGCCCCATGAGTGGAAGACTTTGACTTTTTTTGAGATTATATTGTGATTTTCTTATGTACCTAGAAAATGTGACCTAAGAGATGTTTTAGTGCTAATTCAAATGTAAATTGTGTATGCTATGGGCATGAAAGATCTTGGGGCAGAATGTAATGGAAATGCAGATTTGAAGATCTTCCCTGCCCCTAGGCCCTTTGATTGGCTTAAGAGACTTTGATTGACTTAAGTGACTCTGAGAACCTTCTTTAATTTGAAAGTATACTCTGCCCCCTAATAGGCTGAATGTGGTCACATGGAGCCTGTGGTAGGAGGCTTGGTTTTCAGGAATGATCACACCTTGATGCTGTGTGATTGGGCAGTGGGTCAAGAGAGTGGTTACATTCTCTGACCCAGGAGACTATATAATCCCTGATGGGAGGCTTTGCTTTGGGGCTCACTTTGAGAAGTGTTGTGTGATTTGACCAGATGAGACTCTGGGAAGCCGTTGTTGAGAGCCCCCCCCCGGCTTTGAAAACCCAGATGTTGATGCTTCCTTCTCTGGTAACTGTGATTTGGTATTGATATAATGGTTGGACAGTTTGGAAGCCTGTCTGTTTGATTTGTAAGTTCTGTAACTCTGAAGTTCGGGGTGCTGACCTTTTCCCCCTGAACTAGGTAATATATGTTTGTTTGATTAAAGTGAGCTTGTTAACTGATTTTGAGTTGCTTTCCTTTTGAAAAGCAGATCTAAGAACCTGTGTTGGCAGCCACTCTGAGGATGCTGGGGTGCTTGCTGCTACAGGCTGGGGGTCAGGGGCCTGGTCCCTGGTTTTCCCCACTGGGGCCTCTGGGAGGCTAGCAGCTTGCCCACTGCACTGAGGTAGCCCAGCCTAGTCATACTTGTGCCCTGAGTTCTGGGGCTGGAGACCTCTAAGCTGGTCTGTTGAGCTAGGACTGAAGGGCCTTGGTTGCTGATCTGTGCTGTGGCTAAGAGCCTCCTTTTGGCTTGACTGGGCTGTCTGCACTGGCCTTCCCTTTTACCCAAGTGAGACAGATCTTTCCTGAAGCCCTTCTAAGTTATCTTGGGCTGAAAAATTGTTTCACATCCTATCACTCCAGAATCTTTTTAGAGGTTTGATTTAATGTTGTTTCTGAAAGAAACTGGGGAGAACTCAGACAATTTCCAGACTTTTCTCCACTATCTTGGCTCTGCCTTGAAATAGAAACTTTTTTTTTTTTTTGCTTTTTGGAGGGCAATTGGGGTTAAGTAACTTGCCCAAGGTCACACGGCCAGGTTTGAAATAGAAACTTTCAATGAACCATAATTAAATGTCTTTTTATGGACAAAACTGGGCAGTTAGTGACACAGTGGAAAGAGTGCTGGGTCTAGAGTCAAGAAAACCTGTATTAAAACCCAGCCTTGAACAAGTCATAACCTCTCCCTTCCTGTTTCCTCAGTTATAAAATGAGGATAATAAAAGCAGCTACCTTCTAGGGTTATCATGGGGATCAAATGATATTTGTAAAGGGGTTAGCATAGTGCTGGCATGCAGTAGGAGCTTAATAAATGCTTGTTCCCTTCCTCCTTTACCACGCCCCCCCCTTCAATGTAGCTAGGATAAAAAAGGGAATTATTGATTGGAAAAAAAATTTTTCTCAGTAAACATCCTTAGGAAGGGAACTGATCTAGCTGAACCAAATCAAATCTCAAACTGTATTATGAAGTGAAAATTATCACAACAATCTGGTACTGGCTAGGAAACAGAATACTGGATCGGTGGAATAGATTAGGTACACATGATGTTAGCATAAAATGACCATAGTAATCTTAAGTGTGATAAACTCAAAGATCCAAGCTTTTGGAACAAAAACTCATCACTTGACAAAACTTTTGGCAAAAGTAGCAATCAGGAGGGCAGAAACTAGACATAGACCAACATCTCAAGTGTATACGAAGATAAGGACAAAATAGGTACATGATTTACAAATGAAGAGTGATAGCATAAGCAAATCAGGAGAGCACAGAATAATTTGTCAGATCTATGAATAAGGGAAGAATTTAGGATCAAAAAAATTGGAGAGCATTACAAAAAGTAAAACAGATAATTTTGATTATATAAAATTAAACTTTTTGTACAAACTAAACCAATGAAACCAAAATTAAAAGCAGAAAACTAGGGGAAAATTTTTTTTGCAACAAGTATCTCTGATAAAGGCCTCATTTCTCAAATATATAGAAAACTTGAGTCAAATTTATAAAAATACAAGTCATTCCCCAAATGATAAATGGACAAAGGATATGAACAGGCAATTTTCAGTTGAAGAAATCAAAGCTATCTATGATCATGTGAAAAAGTGCTCTAAATCACTATTGATTAGAGAAATGCAAATCAAAATAACTCTGAGGTACTTCACAGCTATTGGATTGACTAATATGACAGAAAAGAAAAATGATAAATATTGGAAATGTGAGAAAACCGGAGCACTAATGCATTGTTGGTGGAGTTGTGAACTGATCCAACCATTCTGGAGAGCAATTTGGAACCATGCCCAAAGGGCTATAACACTGTGCGTGCCCTTTGACCCAGCAATACCACTACTAGGTCAATATCCCAAAGAGATCATAAAAAAGGGGAAAAGACTCACATGTACAAAAATATTTAAAACAGCTCTATTTGTGGTAGCCAAGAATTAGAAATTGAGGGGATGCCCATCAACTGGGGGATGGCTACAAAAGCTGTGGTGTATGGCTGTGATGGAATATGATTATGCCATAAATGGTAAACAGGATGAATTCAGAAAAATCTGCAAAGTCTTACATGAACTGATGCAAAATAAAATGGGCAGAACCAAATAGCGTTAGGATGAACAACTATGAATGACTTGGCTCTTTTCAGCAACATAATGATCCAAGGAAACCCCAAAGAACAAATGATAAAGCATACTATTTGCTTCTAGAGAAAAAACTGATACTGTTTGAATACAGACTGAAGCAGCAGCTATTTTTCACTTTCTTTTTAAAAATTTGTCTTCTTGGGGGCAGCTAGGTGGCACAGTGAATAGAACACTGGCCCTGGAGTCAGGAGGACCTGAGTTCAAATCCAGCTTCAGACACATAACACAAAAACTAGCTGTGTAACCTTGGGCAAGTCACTTAACCCCAATTGCCCTCAAAAAAGCAAAAAAAAAAAAATTGTCTTCCTGTAAATGTTTTACATGATTACACATGTATAACCTCTGAATGTTTACCATCTCAGGGAGTGGGGAGGGGAGGGAAGGAGGTAGAGATAGAATTTATAACTCAAAAAACCCCATAAATGTTAAAATTGCCTTAACAGGTGTGTGTGTGTGTGTGTGTGTGTGTGTGTGTGTGTGTGTGTACGTGTGTGTGTGTACTTATTTATATGGGAATTGATACACCTAAGTAAGAAAAAGAATCTTTCCCTAAAATTGGTCAAAGGAAATAAAAGGCAATTTTCAAAATCAATCAGAAAAAAAATGCAATCTGAAACAACCCTGAAGTTTTATCTCCTGCCCATCAGAAGATGAAAAAATCAAAGGATGAAAGTGGTCCAAGTTGGGGGGGGGGGTGCCTCTGGGAATACAAGCTCACAGATGCATGGTTGGTGGAGCTATAAATTTGCCCAACTATTCTAGAAAATGATCTGGAAACACACCAGAAAAGTCAAAATTAAGCTGTTCACTCCCTCTGTGGCAAGGTTCCCCCATGCTCCCACAGCCCTGGGGTCCCTGTGGCAATGTCTTTGGTAATAACACTTTGGCTGTCTGGAATGGGCAGAGGGGTATCCCACTACTAGACCTCATGGAAACCCCTTTTGGTTCCAGGCACCCTAGTCCTGAATTGTCCCATCTTAGCTCCCTGGACCAAGTGAGCTCTGTGACCTTCAGTAGATGAAGCATTAACTCCTTGACGGTATCCCCATGAAGGCCAAGGGCCCTTGACCAAAGTAGGTGGAAGCCGGTGAATTAGCTCAGTCCTGAGGAGCACAAAGGAAAGGGGGTGGTTGTGGAACCTGGGGGACAGTAAAGTGCAGGAGAGGGAGGGGTGAAGCAATGCAGGAGGAACTGGGCAGCCAGAGAGGAAAGGTATAATAATGCAGAGACACCCCCTCCCACGCCCCCTTGGCCCTGCAGCCTAGGGCTGGCCTCCATGCTGGTTAGTCAAAGGGAAGACCAAGGAAATTGGCTGAACCAAAGAAAATGACCAGGCTTCTGAGTGATGGAGCTGGTGAGGCAGAGAGGAGGCCCCATGAGAGAGGCCAAGGTGCAACCCTGCTGGTCTGAGGATAAAGACTGGGAGTGCCATGGAGAGGCCGACGAGCCAAGGCTGCAGAAGGGAAGGTGCCTGGAAGGAGCTAAGGTGACAGACTAAGGGCTCCCAATTAAAAAGTCATATTCTGCAAGAAAGGAAACTGAGTCAATCAAGGTGATGTAGTAGATACAACTTTGGACCTGCAAGTCAGCCAGATCTGAGTTCAAATCCTGCCTCAAGCACAAACTGGGTAGGTGACCCTGGGCAAGTTACTTCTGTTTCCTCATCTGTAAAACTGACACAAGAGCCCACCTATCTATGGTTGTGGGGATAGGAAGTACGTGCACAGCATTCTGTAAACCTTTACATAAGGGAGGAGCACAAGCAGTCACCATCACCATCATTCTACCCCAAGGCCTGCCGGGATCTGGGAGCCCAAGGTGGGGAGTGGGCAGGGGAGAAAGCGCCCACTGTGCCCTGGCCAGAGCTGCCACAAGACTGAGAGCCATTAACTCCAAAACCATTTATTTCAGCTGCTTTGTGCAGTGACTGGCTGGCCCCGCCCAGGCCTGATGCCCTAGCCCTCAGCTCATCCCCATCCCAGTCGACCTCGGTGATGGAGCCCCCTGGGTCCTGCTGCTCTTGGCTCACCTGCCAGCTTCAGGCTCTAGCCGCATGGGAGGGACTTCACAGCCTTTCCTGGTTCCGGTGGAAAGCTTGCTATGAATCAGAGGTGGCCAGGGACAGGGGGCCTGGGCTGCCATGCTGGTCACTGGGAGAAGCTTCAGGAGTGTCCGGACAGTCCTCAGTCTGGGCCCCCCCAGCAATGGGGAGAGGTGAGCTCTCTGGGGAAGAGCCCTCCGTAGCAGCAGCTGACGAGCCATTGGGATGCTCCACCCTCTCGAACAAAATCAGCATCTCACAGTGCAGGGTCTGTGGGAATAGGTCCACAGCCACGGCCCGGACAGGGCGGAAGGGAGAGCCCTTCACCCTATTGGAGGGAGCTCGACAAAGGCTTGGGGGGAGAAGAGGAGCGTCAGTGTCCAGCTAGGATTCCTCCCCTCCCTGCATTCAGCCCTGCTGCCCAGCTCAACGGCTAAGGGTGGGGAGGCCTCTGGGCTTGGGGAAGGCCCAAGCATGCAGGATGGTCAGGGCTGCCATCTGGAGAGCCGCTCTAGCAGCACACGGATCCCTTCTCACTGGACCCAGAGGTGCTCCTACAGGCCCTCATTTGACAGAGAAGATAGAGGCTCAGAGAGGACCCTGGCTGGTAAGAAGCTAGGCAGGGCTGCCTCCAATAGGCAGCTGGGGTCATAGGGCCCCAAAATGTGGGTGTGAAGGGCTGAGCTTTAGTAAACCTCAAACCTGCTTTCAATTATATATTCTTGAGTCCTACAGGACAAATCTGGAGATCTTCCTGATATCAGTCCCTTCTGGGTAGGGGACAGAATAGCCCAAGTGTGGGGGGACTGGAGGATTCCTCAGGCCCTGCCTCCACTTTCTGAGGATCTGCTTCAGTGACGTGGCAGAACCTCCCCAGCCCTGGGGGCCCCATGCTCTCACCCCTGCCCCCATGAAAGGCCCAAGCAGAACTCACTCCACAAAGTTGGTCATGGCCGCCCGGGGGTTGCAGGAGACATAGATGAGATTCTTCAGGTGCTCGGCTCTCCGGATGGCCAGGATGACTTTGGAGTCTGGACGGAGGGGAGAGATCAGTAAGGAAGAAGGGCAGGAACGGACCCAGAGTGGGTCTGGCCTAAGGCCAAACTGACTTCCCAGGGAAGCCTTCCTTCCCACTTCTGCCCCTCGATCCTCCTCCACCAGGCACTGCCACTCTGCATGCCCACTCCAAGCCCTTGTCACTCACGCAGCCCTGCTCGGGGTGGATCCACAATGGCAATCAGCCTCTGCGAAGTCAAGGAACTCATCAGGTTGGGGACCAGGTCCTCAGCCTTGCCACAGTGAAACTCGATGTTGTCCAAAGCTGCAGGGGTAGAAACCCCAAGAGCTAGGCCCCAGCATCCCTGGTTGTGTGGGGAGCCAGCCATCCCTCCTTCAAAGGCTGCCAGGGCAAGCTGGTGGATGGACCCCAAGGAGAGAGGGGCCACAATCTCTATTTCCTGAGTCACAGGCCATATACAGGGCTGCAGAGGGGGCCCCTCCTCCTGCCCTGCGGCCCAGATTGCTCTGGTTACTCACAGGGTCTCCTTTTTTCTACCTGGAGCTTAGCCTAACCTCCCCTGATCCCAGCACTCCTGGTCCTACTGTCCCATGCCACCCCGCAACTCTGATCCCGTCCCATGTGACCACAAAGGCACCTCATGTCCCCTGCACATGCACACACACACACACACACACACACACACACACACACACACACACACACACAGATCCTGCTAGGAGCAAGGGAGGCCCCACTCCAGCCTAGAGGCCACCCTAGAGAAAGCGCTGCTCCTCCAGCCCCATGGCCCTCCCCCATCCTGGCCAGGGCTATAAGACCAACCATTCATCTTGGCATTCACTCGAGCATCTTCCACAGCTTCCTGGCACAACTCGATGCCAATCACTTTCTTCACTTTCTAGAAAGGGGGAGAAAAGGACTCACGATCCTGAGGACCCCAGGACCCCTCCACCCAGTCAGTGTGGGTCAGAGCGGGGACCTGAACCCCTGTCCTGCCTCTGAGACTGGCACTCCTCCCAGTCTGTAGGTGAGAAATATGAAGTTCCAGGGAGTGGTGATGCCTGCCTCAGGTCCCAGAGCTCATGCCCACTGGTCTCTCACTCTCCCACAAGGGGTACCCTGCAGACCTCTCTCTTCCCTCACCATCTCCTCATGGCAACATATGACCATGGAGGTCGGCTGACTGTGGGCCCTGGATGAGACACCCTTTGGGGTCCCTAGAAGAGAGAGGCTCGAGCTCACCTGGGCCAGGGAGAGGCTGATGGTGCCAGTCCCGCAGCAGATATCCAGCACCGTGCTCTCCTTGTCCAACTGGGCCCAGTCCTGAATGGTTGTGTAGAGGACCTCAGCGGCTGGCGTGTTTACCTAAGGAACCACAGCTGGGATGACTGTCAGAACCCAGAGTACCCCCACACCTGAGGGACCCCCAGGGATTCCTGGCTGGGTCCCCATTTCCCTCTCTGGCTGCCACCTCAAGGCCACCTGGAGAGCTGGTGAGGCCTCACAACCATCCTCATGTTCACAAAACAGGACAAGGATCCAAAGAAGCCCCAGGACATGGGGAGATCCCTACACAAAGGGGTTCCAGAGTAAGATGGGCAAAAATCACCCAGAACCAATGTGCCCAAGTGAGCCCTAGGAGACCAGAAGCTGGAGCTGCTCAGAAATGACCTAGCCCAGTGCCCCTTCCTGAGTGGAGGAGGAAGGCCCATAGAGGCAGACCCAGCCAACATCTATTAAGCACCTACTATGTACCAGTCATTGTACTAAACCATGGACAAAGAAGGGCAAAAGGCACGGCAGTCCCTACCTTCCAGGAGCTCCTGGGGCAACGGAGATGAGAAGCTGGGAAGGGATGGGGAGATGACTTGAGGGGGTGGGGGTTTCAGAGCTGATCTCATCTGCCAGAATGAGTTCTAAAGATGATGTCCAGTGGATGGACGTCTTAAACTCAACATGTGCAAACTGGATCCATCTTCTCTCTAAACCCTCTCCCCTCCCCCACATTCCCATCCTCCCATTCCCTCAGGCCCCCAAGCCAAGAGCGTCCCTGGACTCCTCACGTCACTCACATTTTCCTCCTCCACTGCTCTCATTCCACTTAAGTCATTTTAAAATCCTCCCATCACTTCTAGGAATTCTGCTTGATCTGGTGGGGAGTGTGCCTTTCTCTGAGGCTCTGTGCTTAAGTGCTGGAATCATTCTCCTCTTCTGAATCCAAGTCTTGGCACCCCTGGCCTCGGGGCAGCTCGGCCTTGCACGTGTGCAGTGCTGGGCCTGAGGTCCCACTGCAGACTGAGACACTTACTAGCTATGGGGGCTCATATGTCTCCTCAGTCTCCTCAACCGTAAAATGGGGATGATAACAGCATCTAGTCTCAGGGGGGTTGTGAGGATTAAATGGCCAAGTATTAGTGAAGCCCTCAGCCCAGTGCCCGGTGCCTGGCACACAGCAGGCAGCCCTCAGGGTTCTCCTTCCCCTCCCCCGGGAACCTCTGCCCACCCTCTTAGCCATTTAAGAAATTCTAACTCAAACATTGAAACACAGACTCTCACAGACAGAGGAGACCTGGTTCTCACTGCTCTTCACAGCTGCCCATCCTTCAAAGACCAGCTCCAGGCTCTGCCAGCCATGGGGGCAGCCCAGGCCCCTCCTTGGGGAAGGCCAGACCCTCATCTTGAACCTCAGAGAGCCCTGGGTTTGTCTCTGCTAGCTCTGGGTAAGCATGTGAGAGCTAGTCCAACCCCTACAGGAGAAGAACCTCCTTTCCCAAATCCCCCCAAATGGCTGACCCAGCCTCCAGCCTTGTCTCCACCCCCCAGCTCTTTGGTAAAAGGACTTCGCAAACCCTCCCATTTTCTTGTCTGTCCTTGGCCATCCCACCACATTGGTTGGAGGTCAGGGTTGGTCAGCCCTTCCCAGTGGTTCCTAATCTTAATGCCTTCCCTCTGCTGATTTCCTCCCACTGTACATAATCATCTCTTCCTTAGGCTTGGAGCTCCCTGAGGGCAGGGGCTTTGCCTTTCTCTATATCCTCAGTGCTTAGCACAGCACCTGGGACACAGCGCAGCAGGTGCTTAATAAATGCCCACTGACATACCTGGAAAAAGGCATGAGGGGAAATGCGGAACTTGAGCCCCAGAAGCTCCTCATGTATGTACTTGTCTCCTGCGATGTGCTCCAAGGGCAGGTCCTCTCGGTTGGGAGACTTTCTGAGGACAGAAAACAGGAAAACACCTCCAGCATGGAGCCAGGCAAGCAGACACAAGGTGGAGAAGAAACTGGACGGAGTGGGACCTAGAGCCAGGTGAGTGAACACAGGGTGGAGTAGGCACAGGGCAGAGCGAGCATGGGGTGGAGTGGATACAGGGCCTGCTTTTGGCACACAGGCCCCGTCCCAGGCTGTCGGCTGTCTTTAGGCTCTAACTCACAGAACAGCTGCTGATATGCAGGGGTCTCTGCAGCTCATGGAAGGACCCTAGGTCTGCCCTAACACCAAGACCTGTTCCACCCACCCAGCCAGGCCTAGGGTCTGCCAGGCCGGGAGTACCCAGGGATGCCCTCGCAAGAGTCAGGGGTCTCACCTCTGCCCCTCCTCGACAAAGTAGAGAGAGGTCACCCCACTGAGCTGGCCCGGCTCCTCCATGAAGTGTTGGCCAAGGGAGGCTTTCAGTCCTGCCAGTTCTTCTTTACTGAGTTTCTGAAGGGCCGAGAGGAAAGGTCACACTCAGGGACTTGGGTGGGGGGGACCTTTGGCCCAATCCAGTAAGGTCAGTTAGCCCTAGACAGCACTTGGTGGGGAGTCACTGCCCCCAGGCAGAATTGATCAGGTGCTGAGCCCAGAGTCCAGCCATTCCGGCTGCTAGAGCGGCTTGGAGGTGTCAGAGTCATAGTAGACAGTAAGAGTGGGCCAGAGTCAGGGAGATTCAGCTAGGAACCTCACATGGGCATGTCACTCCCTTTGAGCCTTTTTCATCTGTGAATTCTACTCGAGTCCCTACTCCCTGACCTTGGCTCCTCCTCCAGATCACACCCTTGCACCTCTGTCCTGGGCCCTCTGATCTTCTCCCTGTGCTCCTTCACAGGGTGATCCCCTTAGCTCCCATGGACCAAGTGACCGTCTCTGTGCTAAGGATCCCCAGACCTGTCCTGCCCACCCTCTGCTGACCTCCCATCTCCCATCTCCAACTGGATGCCCAGGAAACACTTTACACTCAGCATGTTCCAAACTGAACTCATTACCTTTCCTCCTAAACTTCCTACTTTCCCGGTTACTGTCCAGGACACTGTGCTCCTCCCAGTCCTCCAGACTCCCAACCCTAGATTCCTGACCATCTCCAATATGGTGCCAAGGCCTGTGATTTCACCTCTGTAGCATCTCTGGAATATGCCCCCTTCTCCTCTGAAAGGCCCCCACCCTGGGACAGGGGTTGGCTGGCCTCCAGTCTCTCCCCACTTCAGACTATCCTCAGCCACTAAAGTGGTTTCCCTAAAGCATAGGTCAACTCAATAAACTCCAGCAGCCCCTATGACCTCCAGGATGAAATATAAAACACTCTGCTTAGCATTCAAAGCTCTCCACAACTTAGCCCCCTCCTCTCTTTCCAGTCTTTCTAGGCCTCAGTCTCCAACATGCTCCCTCTCCTTCAACTCAGCCAGACTCCTGGCTGGTCCACCTCTCAGCTCTGGGCATTTTCTCTGGCTGCCCCTCACCAGTGCCTGGACTGCTCTCCCCCCTTTGCTCTGACTAATGACCTCACAGCTTCCTTCAAGTCCCACCTAAAATCCCACCTTCCTCAGGAAGCCTTTCCCAGGCCCTCTTAAAATTCTACTGTCTTCTCCCTGTTCACTATTTTCTATTTGTCCTGAATGTAGTTTGCTTTGAACACGTTTACTTGCTTGTCTCCCAATTAGACTACAAGCTCCTTGAGGGCAAAGCTCCTGACAGGGCCTGGCACCTAGCAGGTGCCTGATAAACACTTATGGATGGATAAACGATCTCTGAAGCACTGAGAGCACACATCTACAAAGTACCATTGTTATTATGATAATAGCAACAATAGCTAATATTTACAGCCTAGTATGTGCCAGGCCCAGCGGTGCTATTGCTCTCCTGACTTTACAGAAGAGGACGCTGAGGCCAAGGCAGAGTGACCTGCCCAGGGTCACAGGAATATTAGTGTCTCCTGCCTTTGCTGGTCCCTTAGCACCCCAAGTCCTTCCTGCCTCCCCTCAGGAGCACCCCCTGACCTCAAGGGCCCCACAATTACTCCAGGGTCTCCTGAGCCCCAGCTCAAGCCTTATTCTCCTTGGGGGCTCAGATGGCTTGGTGGCGGCTCCCAGTGACAGCAAAGTATAGGACAGACACGCCTCGGTGAGGGGAGGAGCCCTCCCTGCTTGTTTTCCACAGGGTCTGATGTCTGGTGATGCACCAAGGGTGCCTCCATCTCCCCGGGATCCCCACCCCTGAGACCCCACCAACTCAGGCCTGTGTCCTCCCACAGCCCCAAGGTCCAGTTCTCTGGGCCTGGAATAAGTGACCAGTCTGAGCCCTGAGTCCTCCATGTTAACAGTGCCAAGAGGTGAGGCCCTTCTCTCTGTGCCTCAGTTTCCTCATCTATAAGATGAGGGGATTTGCCTCTGAGTCCTCCAAAGCTTTCTTCTAGACCCTGTTCCTACCCCCTCCGTAGTCCTGGCTCTGGGACCCTCGTCCTCATGGGACCTCTGCTCTTTTATCTCTACATGGAAGGGGGTCAAATGGGGCCCGAGTGGCCCCTTCCAGCTCTGACATTCCTCCTCTCCCCTGCAAGGGTCGCCCAAAGACTGTCTCCATCTTATAGGAGAGGAAACAGGAGCAGAGGGGGCACATGGCCGGGTCAGGAATGGGCACACAAGGACCCTGACCCTAAAGAACTGAGACAGCAAAGCAGCCTGAGGAGGTGCCAGGCCCCAACGAAGAGTGTAAGGAGCACGAGCCCAGGGCAGATCCTCATGCAGTGGGACTCTGGGCACATTCCTTCCCCTCTGAGCTTCTGTTTTTTTCATCTGTAAAATGGGGATAAGAATCTTAAAATGTGTCTTATGGGCCTTCCAGTACAGAGGTCCAGAGGCACTCAGCAGCTTGCTCTTTGCTCTGAGGCCCCTGGGACCACCAGGGGAAGCTATCCGTGGCCAAAAAAGGGCCTTGCAGGGGGAGGCGAGAGGGCAGGTACCTGAGGGTGGAAGTAGACAATCGCCATGACCTCGCCGTTCCGGCTTGTGCGCACCGTGAGCTGCCGCCAGTGCCCCTCATATGTCTCTGGGCTATACACAGAATAGGGCGTCGACCTGCAAAGAGCGGCCCCCACATCAGGACCCTCACAGACCCCACCCGGCCCCAGGACTCACTTCAGGCTAGGCCACTGCCAACAGAAAGCTGGCTAGTTCCTAGTAAAAGAGACCGGAGACCCAGAGATGCCTGACATCAGCCAGTGAGAGACAGAAGGGAGCCATAGGTACAGCCACAGGCTGCAGGAAAAGCCCAAGGGATAGCAGCAAGCCTGGACACCTTCAGCTGCCCTCATCTATCTTTCCAAAAGGCATATTTTCATTCCTTTCTCTTGGAGCAGAGGACACTTGCTAAGCCTGGGGCTGGTTGGAAAGTGCCTCCCCATGATCTGTCTCTAGGACCCACCAAGGGCTCTTTCTACATGCCAGTGCTTCCCAAGCTCCTTCAGGGAAAGGGCTTGGCTGCCACAGGCCTCACTCACCGAATATACTCCTGGAAAGCTCGGACCACACGCTTGGTGCCTGATGGGATGTGGATGGTGTCAAAGGGCTCCACCACCGCACAGGTGCCGCCCTTGTACTTGCCCAGGCGGCAGCCCACAGTCTTATCAGCTTGATCCACACCCACACCAATCAGAAACTCACACTTGTTGCGGTATTCAGTCTGAGGAAAGAGAACAGATGTGTCAGGCCAAGCTCTGCTTCCCTTCACAAGAAATGCACTGAAATCCTGGTTTGAGTCCAAGGCACCAAGTCCTAAGTGTCTGATTCAGTGGGACCTTGTCCCAAGCACATGGACAGCATAGCCTGGACAAAGTGCATGAGGACAGCATGGTGGCCTGGCAGCCCACAGACACAGCAGCTTGTCAGACAAGCCCAGGGCAAGACCTGACAAGGTGGCACAGGAAGTTTCAATTTTTAGCTTTTTGGTTTTAGGAAAACATATGCATCGCACACACACGTAACAAACACACACATACCATCTTATGCTATTCTATCACCTCCAATTCCCAATCTATGCCTCGCCCCCCAACGATCCTTACAATGAAAGATACAAAAGATAAAAAGGGGTAGGAGGGGTGTGTGTCCAGCATCCTCCACAGCCTGGAAGGGTGAAGACCCTTAAAAAGCTATCAGGGGAAGTAAAGAGCAGAAGGGGTGCCCTCCAGTCGGGTGACAACCTGGATAGCCCACCAGGCACCGAGACAGCAGGATGACCCCTCAACCCCAGGCCTGCAGGGCTCTGCCACCACCTTACTGGGGCCTGGATGCGTCACTCACTTGGACCTGCCCAATCAGTCAAATGAGGTAACACGTGTAAAGTGTTCAGCCCCATGCCGGGTACATGGTAGGCCCTTTATTAAACATCCACGCCCCTCTTATCCGTAAAACGAAAAACAGAATCCTCGCACTATCTGCCTGTGCTCCTCTGATGGGCGACAGGACAAAGGCCCCTGCACCCAAGAAGGAAGGACTGTTGACACCCACACCTCTCCCAACTGTGCTGGTCAGGGGGCCAAAGTGCCAAGCCTCCCAAGCCTTCCCAGGTCTAGCCACACAGTCCAAAGGCCAGGGGAGCCACCTCTGACCCTGACTGCTGGGCCACCCTCCTTGGGCCTGAGGTCCCTCATCCATAACAAATCCTTCCCTCCCCGACAGGGTCAGGAGACTCCAAGATGGCCCATGTAGCCTCCATCAGTGAGACCTCAGACCTGGCCTGTGCTGGGCCAGAGGTCACTGCAGAGTATAGGGATGGGAGCAGAGATGGCCGGTCTTCCTCCTCCATGCATGGCATGGGAGGCCAGTGTTTCCCAAAGGCAAAGAACAGGAAAGAGTCAGCCTGACTTATACCTGGAGGACAAAGAAATGACTGAAGGCATCAAGCCTTAAGGTTCACACACACACCACACACACCCTCACACTGGCTAATACACAGTCACTTACGCTCCCATTCACTCACATATGTACACACCTCACAAGCATCACTTACATTCACTCATATGTGCATACAAGCACTTGTGTTTACACACATACACACACACTCTCATTCACTCATTCCACATTTACACAAGCACTCGTACTTACACAGAGGTGATGCCTCACATAGACACACCCCATCCTACTGCCCCAGCATCATCCCCATCTCACAGAGGAGCAGACTTATCCCTGGGAAGCCTGGGGAGAGTTTCTAACAGGGGTAAGATGGGCCCCGAGCCCTGGTGCCCCCCAGCCATCAGAGCATGCCAACCTGAGCCCCAGTGGACACACAGAACAGTAAAAGGCCTGGCCTCGCCTCCCAAGCCCACGGGGCCTCACCTGCAGTGGGGATGCCTTGACACCTTCCAGGGGGCAGCAGATTTTGTTGAACTTCTGCTTCTGCACAAAGAGCCATGGTAGCAGAGCGCGGTTGTTGTTCCCGATCTCCCTAGAAGACAGCAGAGGAGGATGGATACAGGAGACCTGCCTCCCTGCCCCCAATCTCTTCCTCCGAGGGTCTCAGAGTTGGAGGGAGGAGTAAGTACAGGCGGGAGAGAGAGGACCAGAGTGGCCAAGGGCCTTATGCTGAACACAGAACAGTCCAGAGGCCCCAGGGCGAGGGGAATGGCTGGTCCCCAAACTGTAGCCCTGGCAGGCCACAAGCCCACTGCTCAGCCATGGGGCAATGTAGCATGAGAGGGCTGCTTAAATCCCACTAGGGACACTGGCTCTAAGTCAATGGACCTCTCTGAACCTCAGAGTTCTATGTAAGTAGGTCATGATCTTAATTAGCCTTAATCTAACAATTCGCTGCTACTCCCCTCTCCCGGCCAAAATGCCTGTCCCTTCAGAGCCCAGCTCGGGCTCCACCCCAGCCCCAAAGTCCTTAGGACTCCCTCAGCGTTCTCTAAGAAGTCACTTAAGAGCCAGCCTGAACGTCCTGCGGGCTGGGTTTTGGTTCTGGTCATCCCAGGGCACTCCCACTCCCAAGGCCCTCTAGTCTCCTGACCCTCAGCCTGAGGCAAGGGACCAGGTCGGGGACACTCAGCCTGAACCCAGGATCCTGGAGCCTGTCTGCTGTAGTTAGACACCAGAGGAGGCCTGGCACTCCCAACATTCTTTACAGATGGAGAAACTGAGGCCCAGAGAAGAGCAGCGATCTCCCGTTCTCCTGACCACTATGTGAGATCACTCCGTCCAGCAGCCCCTGAGCCTGGCCAGCCAAGGAGGCGCTCACAGAGGCTTCCCCCTGGGTCCCTGTGCAGTGCCAGAAGATGGCAGCTGGGGCTCTGAGGGTCGCCAAGGCCTTTCTGTCTACAGGCTCTCAGCGCCGTCACTTCAGCTTTGCAGAGGAGATGGCTCAGCCTGAACCCCTCCTGCCTCAGAGCCCCCTTAGGAGACCAGCTGGGCGGTGGGGGAGATCTGGGGTCTGCGGTGGCGGGGCACCTCTGGGAGGGGCCGCCCCTCCCCTCCCAGACTCCCCTCCAGAGTGAGGCTGATCCTGGGCCCCCTACAGGGGGCCGCCCCTTCCCAACCCCCTACCTCGGCCGCCCCGCTGTGGGGCGCACCTGGTAAGCCGCTGCAGCACCTGCTCGCACTCGCGCTGCTTGCGCAGCAGCTGCTCCGCATAGGGCACGGCCCACAGCGGGGTCACCACGTCGGCGATGCGCTTGGATGCGGGCTCTCCAAGCTCCGTGGGCTCCCCAGGCCCTGGCGCTGGCCGCTTGGCCCCCGCTGCCTCATCGTGGGCACCCTCCGCCGCGCGCTTGCGCCGGGCCGCCAGCGGGTCAGCCTTGGGCTTGGCGGGGCGCACGACCAGGCGGCGGCCCTTCCAGAGCACCCCATGCAGGCTGCGCAGCGCCCGGTCACGCTCCTCGGCGCTGCGGAAGGTGATGAAGGCGAAGGTCTGGCGGCCGAACAGCTTGGTCTTGTGCGGCTGCAGGCCGAACTTGGCCAGGAAGCGCTTGACGTCATTGAAGCCGGCATAGCGTGGCACGTTCTGCAACTCCACCTTGTAGATCTCGGACGTAAAGAGCTCAGAGCGGATGTAGCGGTAGAGGCTGGGGTGGCCTTGCTCACCATCATCATCATCACCCCGGGGGTCTGCCCCCTGCTCATCATCCAGGGGCTGCTCCGGGGTCGCCCCCTGCTCATCGTCATCGTCACCATCCCGGGGGTCTGCCCCCTGCTCATCGTCATCGTCGTCACCCCGGGGGGCCGCCACCTTCTTATCGTCTGGGGGCTGCTCCGGGGACACCCCCTGCTCATCTTCATCGTCACCATCCTGGGGGTCTGCCATCTGCTCATCGTCATCGTCGTCACCCCGGGGGGCCGCCACCTTCTTATCGTCTGGGGGCTGCTCCGAGGACGCCCTCTCCTCATCCTCATCGTCCGGGAGGGCCGGCCCCTCCTCATCGTCCTGCTCCTCTCGGGGGGCCACCGCCTCCTCTTCCTCCTCTGCCTCGGCCCCCCCCAGCTTCATGGGCCACACTGGGGGCGCCGCGCACTCATCCTCCTCCATGGCCCCCACCTCTGTAGGAGGACACAGGCCTCAGCCCCCTTTGCTCCCCGGAGCACCAAGCAACACAGGCGGCCCGAGGAGGGTCCGCTCCGGGTCCGGCGGGATGGACGTTCGGTGCCGGGGGGGGGGGGGAGACGGGAGACGCCTGGGCCCCAGAAAGGGCTGGGGCCTTCTTGGGGGTGTAGGGCACGTCACACACACCCCCAGGCAGACCTGACCTCTCCCCCAGAAGGCTGGGACCACGCACCTTCTCCGGCCTGGAGACCGCCGACCCACTCTGGTTACCTGAGTGGGGCTCGAACCCGTGGCCTGGGAAGGCAGCTCTCACCCTCACCCTCAGGCTGGTGACATGAGGCCCCCCCCCCTGAGTTTGGGACACGCCTCCAACGCGCACGCGCGCCACTACCCGGACCCCTGCGCTGGAGCACCACTGCCACGCCTCCACGCAGTTTCACCACCCCAGCCCCCACCCCTCCCGCCTCTCTGAGGCGGAGCCGCGCCGTGCCATATACATCATCACGTCCCGGCCCTGACGCACCAACCACCACCTCCTTCTGGTCTTGGCCTTTTCCCACTCCCACTCTCCTAGTGATTCTCCTCGGAAACCCGCCCCCCTCATTGGCCCTGCTCCCGCCCCCGCTGCTCTCAACCCATTAAAGCCTCTGTGCGAGAAAACAGAAGTGGGCAGTCGCTTTCCGCGCGGCCGGAAATGGGCGTGGCTTTCGCAGGGGCAGTCGGGAAGGCGGGAGCTGCGGCCTGGTGGGGCGGAGTGGGGCGTGTCTTTGAGTCGGGGGCGCGCCCGCGTGCCCGAGGTCCGGCGCGCATCGCTTCGGGCGGGAAGCTCGGGTGGGGCGGAGAGAGCCGGCGGAAGGAGGGGCGGGGCAGGACAATGGCTTGTCCTCCGCTCGCGGCCCCAGCGTCTCAATAAAGTTGCGTCGGTTTTGAATGCGCGGGGGCGGGGGCGTGTTTCCCGCCGCCGCCGGGGTCAAGGGGCCGGGGTCGCGCGCGCGCGCGCGCGGGCGGCGGGGCCGAGCTGAGGTAAGCGCGGGGCGAGGAGGCGCCAGCGCCAGACGAGGCACTGACGGGACTGGACCGAGCGCCGCCGCACCGCCGGGACCAACCACCGCCACCGCCGTATCGCCCCCCGCTCCGATGGCGGCTGCCAAGGTGCGTGTTCGCGTGCGGGCTCGCCGGGCCGGGACTGCGGATGGCGACCGGGCCGGGGCGCCCCACAGGCCCGAGGGCGGCCGGCCGCGCGTGGTCCCTGCGGGCCTCCGTAGGCCTCGGCCGCGGCTGGGAGGGGGTGCCCAGGCCTCGGACGGGCCCGCTGGCTGTGCGCAGCGCGAGGCGGGCGGCGTGGCCCCGGCCCGGTGGGGCCCCGGCGGCCACGTGGGCCCCGGGCCGGGGAGGCACGTGGGCGGGGAGGCTGCGGGCGCTGCCCAGGCCGGGACACGTGAGCGGCCCTGCGGAGGGGCCTGGGCCTGCGGGAGGCGGCCCGACCGGGCCCTCATAGAGGAGGCCAAGGTCACGCGGGGGGCGGTTCGGCCGGGTCCGAGGGCCCCCCCCCTCCTCCGCGTCTACCTCCCGGGCTAGGCCGCGGCCCAGAACAATGAAGTTCCCCCGTAGGAGCCGTGGCCGTTGGCCGCACGAGGGGGGTCTGGCCGCACGAGGGGGGTCTAGCCCCACGCGCGCCCGTCCCTCTCCCGCGTGCTTTCTCCCCTCCCCCAGGCCTCTGCCTGCCTCACTTTCCTGGGGCGGTCCCTGCCCTCAGCGGTCCCAGCCTCTGTCTGTTCCCTTGGCAGGAAGCCCACGAGGAGCACGACACGTCCACGGAGAACGTGGATGATTCGAACCACGACCCACAGTTCGAGCCCATCGTGTCTCTGCCTGAGCAGGAAATTAAGACCCTGGAGGAAGATGAGGAGGAGCTCTTTAAAATGTAAGCGGCTGGGTAGGGCCAGGATCGGCCTGTAGCCGCGGGCTCCAGCGCTGTCCATGGTCACTGAGACCCCGGCGCCCCCAGCGCATGGCTCCCGGGCTGGCCCTAAGTGAGGAGGGTGAGGAGAAGGGATGGGAGCTGGGAGAGAGCCTGAGGCTCCCAGCTCTCTGATGGGGAGGATTCCACCTTCTCATCACCTCCTTGTCTCCCTCTGGGTTCTGGGCCAGGCACGAGCCAGCAGCCTTCTAGGCCCTTGGCCTCCAGGTCTCTCTCAGTCTTCTGCCCCTCACTTTGCAGTTACCAAACAAGTCATTTCTGCCCTGGGGCTTCTTGCAGCATGGCTCTGGCCTTATCACCTAGTGGTCCTGACCTAGCACCAGCTAGAACCTCTTGGCCTTGGCCCAGTCTGCTTTTTCAGACTTGACTCCTCCCCTCTGTGCCTTGGTTGGTCTGGCCCTGTCCACTCTCCTGGCTATTCCTCAATCACCACTCTCCCTGGGCTTAGACTAAGCCTTCCTCCTCGCCTCAGCCATTCTCAGCCATCATCTAGCAGTCATTAAGTGTCTGCTGTGGGATGCCCCTGTCCCCAAGCACCAGTGGGTCACCCCCAAGGTTATTTCAAATCATCTTCACATTTACATACTTTGTGTAGTGTTTCCTTACATCTCTGTGTGTGTCAGCTCCCCAGGAGAATTGAAGCAGGGGGTGGGAGGGCTTTGTATCTCCACCCTCTGTATCTGGTACTCAGTAGGTGCCTACTTGATTCATTCCTGTTCTTGTCCCTGCTCTTTGATCAGTCTTTGGTATGCTCATGATTTTCCCCTTGGTCTCATGAGTTTGGGCTGCTACCAGCACAATGTGTGGTACCTGACTTGTTTGCTTTTCTGATGCCCATTCCCACTACGCATTTCTCTGTTGTCTTTCTGATGTCCTGTAAACTTGACTTCTTGAGGGACCCTGGGGTGGGTTCCATGCTTCCCCAGTAGGGTCACTTAGAGAATGTCGCTGTTGTAGAAAGATTGGCCCTGCTTCAGGAGGAAGCATGGGATTATTAAAAGCACTGCCATTTAAAATAGGATCCAGCCCCCTTTCCTCTCCTGTCTTTCCATGGCAGTCATCCATCTGTGGGCCCAGAGGCTGGCTCTGTGGGAACCTTCCCTCCAGAGGTAGCTTTGGTTCTGGACCAGGAGCAAGTGCTCTCTGTGCCTCTCCTGTGGATCCTTCTTTATTGAAAGGAGATATCTGTGTCTGAAGCATTATTTTTTAATAGCTCATCGCAGCATTCCGAATTTTCTGTATTTTTGTATTTATATTTCTGTAGTATTTCATCAGGCCCTCTGATTTCACCCCAGTCCTGTGGTATGGGGTGGGGGGAGAATAGGAATCAGTGTTGCTCCGGGAGGTGTGGTACCGGGCATGGAAGGCTGGGCTTTAGGGCATGGGCTTGGATAGGATGGCTTTGGACAGAGAGTCTATAAAACGAGGAAACAACGATCACAGGGTTGACATGAATGTAACATTATACAGTACTTGCTTCCAGATGTGTTTTTGTTTTCTGTATTAGAGGCATCGTTGTTGATCATTAATTAACGATAACAAGTAAATAAACCGGCTTTTAATTGCTTGTTGCCCAGCCCCAAGAAATGGGCTGTTAGCTGAGCAGAACCTCTCCTTGGCCAACAAGATGGGAATAGTACTGGGGGCAGAAGCTGGCACCTAGTTCTGTGTACTTGGTGAACAGTTTCCCAGGAGCCAGAATGATACTGTTCTGTCCCAGAACACACATTATATAGTAACTCAGCGGTTCTCTCTCCAAAGGCGGGCCAAGCTGTTCCGATTTGCTTCTGAGAACGACCTTCCAGAATGGAAAGAGCGAGGGACGGGTGACGTGAAGCTGCTGAAGCACAAGGAGAAAGGGACAATCCGCCTCCTCATGAGAAGGGACAAGACCCTGAAGATCTGTGCCAATCACTATAGTACGTTCTGCTTTAGATAGTGCTACGACAGGGCCAGTGGCATGTTTGCCTAAGCCTGAGACTTAATGCAGGTAGTTTAAAGTCTAGAATTAAGACATGCATGTAGAAGGTCTTCTGGATTGAGTGGCTCTGGAGGTGGCAGGATTAAAGTTGAGAATGATGCCAGCTGGAATGGCAGACCAGGCCAAGGGGAGCTACAGCAGGGAAGGCAAGGAGAAATCCTGTGCCTAGGGTTGGGATGATGGGCTTATGTGAGCCCACAGGGTGATATGCTGCTTTCTGGAATTTTTGTTTTCTAAAGCAATTAGGGTTAAGTTACTTGCTCAAGATTACACGACTAATTATTTTTCTGTGCGGGTGCTAATTTTCTGAGGCCAAAACCGATCCTGGTTCCTCCCAACTCCGGGGCCTGCACTCTTACCCCCTGCGCCACCTAGCCACCCCTGGATTTTTCTTTTACAAAGAGAAACCTGAATAGAAAGAGATTTGTACAACAACAGTTTGTGCTGTTAGGCCAGCCATATACCATGAGCTGACAGATATTCGGGCTTAGGGTGACCCTACTGGAGTGGCTTAGACAGGGTGACCATAAGTCAGTGGTAGACACCATCACTGTGGTAGACTTTGGTTTTCTGTCTGACTCCTGAGGCAGGGCAAACATTTGGGATTGGCCCTCACTGGAGATTTGACAGCAAGAGCTGCTTCCTTGCAAGAAGCCTCAAATGGGAGGCCTGTTGTTGGCCTGGGAAGAGGCTGGAGGAATCTCAGAGTTCACCTGCCTTCACCCTTCCACCTGCCCTTTTTTTAAGGAGGAAAAAAATTAACTCAGAGAGGGGAAGCTAGCTGTTGGAAATCAAACAGCAATTTGGGGCTAGCACCCAGTTTGATTTCTAGTCCATTGCTTTTTTGGCCATTTTCCTGCCTAAGACACAATCTTTGTGCTTCTGGGCAGATCACTTAATCTTCCTGGTTCCCACTTCTCTGTAAAAGGAAGAGGTTTGGAATTTTTCTTTCTAAAGAGGGAATGTTGAAAAATGCAACCCAGTGATGATGAAGGATCATGAAGGTCAGTGTGGGTGGTCCCTCTGCACCTCCATTTGATGGTTTGGTGAGCTGCTACAGAACATTCAGCCTTTGGGAAAATTTGACCAGTTAGTGGCTGCAGCCAGAGGGATCACCTCCCAGGGAGGCTTGTGTGAGAAGGAATATTATTTCTGTTTTTGAGTTTGTTGATAGGTGGTCTTTTGACACTGCAAACAGTTCCATAAGTAGTTTACTGACGACAGGCTGTCTCCAACTTTGATCTCTTGGGAATGATGTTTACTGATGTGTCTGGTTGGAGTTTGGTTCTGGGCACGCTGTTGCTGTGATCTGTGTTTTGGAACAGTGGATTCGATGGGCGAGAAGGAACAGTGGTGACATGGTCAGGATACAGCCCTCACTCATTCCTGTTTCCTGCTTTTAAATTTTTTGGATTGGAAATCAGTTTAAATGGTGTTTGGGATGTGCTCTGGGATTTGTCCATAGTTTTCCTGATCCGGTCTGTTTCGATTTCTGTTTTAAAAACAAATAGCTGCAACATACAAGATACTGTGCCAGGAAGTAGAGATACAGAGACAGACACAATAGCCTCTACCTCAGATACAGCCCAGGCCAGGACTGACCTCAGTGCTCAGCCTTGTCTGCTGGGCCCCTGGGAGCCAGCCTGCTGCTGCAGCTCACCCAGCTTCCCTCAAGCTTTTCCCGAGTAGAACGAGGTGTATGGTTTTTTTTCTTGTATGTTTTTTTTTTTTCCCGACATGACTGAGGTGGCAGGTGAAAATGGAAGTTTTCTCATCCTTTTGCTGCACTACGAGGCATGGGTAGAGAAGGCAGAACAGGAGTCATAGAAAACCTTCTGCCTTCTTCAAAGAGCCAGCGGCTCTGGCCCCTTGGGAGCAGTCTGGGGGGTTCTGCTCACCTTAGCTGGTCCATGGTCTTCTGAAGGGTCTCAGTGAGGGGATCTATGGGGGAGCGCTAACCTGTCTTCTCCCTTCCACCAGTAACACCATTGATGGAGCTGAAGCCTAATGCAGGCAGTGACAGGGCCTGGGTCTGGAACACACACGCTGACTTTGCTGATGAAAGTCCCAAGCCTGAACTGCTGGCCATTCGATTCCTAAATGCAGAAAGTAAGTGAAATAGGCTGGGGTTTGCAGAGATAGCTGACCTAAGGTCAGACTTCAAATGCAGCTGTCTCTCCCTTGTACTGTCTGTCAGCTGATGGCAATGGGACTTAGAATTGGAAGAGACCTTAGGACTCCTGGGTCAGCCTTTCCATTTTAAAGGTGAGGAAACTGAGGCTCATTTATCCAGGGTGTCACAGGTGGACTTTGAACCTGGGTCCTCAGGCTCTCAATTCAGTGCTTACATTACTTCTATCTCTAAGGAACAGAGAATCTTGCTTGGCTCAAATTCTTGTCAGCTCTTAATGAGGGCCTTTGTGTCCACTCCATTGATGGTTAGTGAATGAGGAAGGCTCCTCCACCTAGCGGAAGGCCCAGAGAGGGCGAGGATTTTCCCCAGACCTGATTTCCTGCCATTATCACCATTTCCCTCCATTGAAGGGTGAGCAGGCTCAGGAGGGGCTGGGTGGCTGCCTGCCTCAGTGCTCCTGTGTGGATGACAAGTGAAGTCAGTCCTCCAGAGGCTGGTTCCTGATGGGCCTTTCTGTGTCCCTTCTCTGGGAGCCCCTTGTTAAAACAGCAATGACAAGCTCTAAGTCTTGTAGGCCACGGGGTTGAGGGCACAGAAGTTTTGTTGGTAAAATGTTGGCATTCTGAGCACAAGCTGGTGGTTTGGGAAGCACGTTTTCTTATTCCTCTGTACAAACAATCTTGATGGGCCAGGGAAAGGTTACAGTGCCTTGTGGCCAGGGGATTCTGGAGGGCATCCTGGCGCTGAAGTCAGACCACCTATTAGGCGGTGGCTGGCGCAAGTCAGTAGAGTCGGCAAGATCTCACTTCAAGCTGTGTGGCCCTGGTTAAGTCACTTAACTTCTGTCTGCCTCCGTTTCCTCAGCTGTAAGAGAAATCAATCATTGAACAATTGTTGAGTCCCTTTGCTAAGCTAAGATGGTGATAATGATAGCCCCAGCCCACCTCACACGGCTGGTGGGAGGATCCAGGGAGACCATAACTGTATAAGCACCGGCATACAGTGGGTGCCACATAAACGCTTATTCTCCCTACTTTTCATCTCTTCTGTTCCCTGGGTACTTTGGGCAAGTCATTTCAGCTCTGAGCCTCAGTTTCTTCTAGGTAGCTTAGATGGTCTCTAAGGCCTCTTCCTAATCTAGAGTCTGGCCCCAAATCTCAGTGCTAGGGTATTCTGGTTATTTGGTTCTCAGGATTTTAGTGGGCAGGTCGTTTCGTTTTCCTCATCAATAAAATGGGAATTAGCTCCTTCTTGGGACTGGGTGAGAAGCTAGCTCCCCTTGAGAGTCTAAGCCCCGGGAAGCTAACGGAATGAGCTTGACACCTGAGAGGCTGCATCAGCCCTTCTGCCATGGGCTTTGGTGCTTTCAGAGCGCCTCCTGCTGAAATGATGGGACAGAGGGATGAAACCTCTTTTCCTCTTGTAACTAGATGCCCAGAAGTTTAAGGCAAAATTTGAAGAATGCAGGAATGAGATAGAAGAAAGAGAAAAGAAAGGTAAGGTTTCCCTCGTCAGCTTTGCTGCCCTCCTGCAGACTCACTCTGTACATGACTGCTTTCCTCAGTCTTGCTGCTTTTCCAGTCTGCTAGATAAGTGGCCCATGGCATTGCAAACACCTTTCTTTGGTGAAAGGCCATTGCACCTGCTTGGGAAACACCCCAGAGCCTGGGCCAGACTGTCAGTGAAGGCTTGTCGTGGCTAGATAATTAAGAGGCTTCATCCTCTTGTTCTTGTCCTGTGTAGCTCCATTAAGTGGAGCTATAACTAGGGAATGGATGGATGGCTGGGAGGGCTGGCTTCTCTGGAGCCTCAGTGTGGGACTGACAGAGGTGTGGTGGTGATTTCACTTTTTGTTGGTGTGGGAAAATGGTGGCCAGCTCTCAAAATTGCCCAAACCGCTTGATTTTGCCTCCAGATCTAGTGTTTTAAATCATAAGGTTGCCTGTTTGGAGAACAAGTTAAAGTGTTAAATATAGAAAATCAAGCCTCTCAGCTGGGCTCTCAGTGAGCCTTGGGTCCTGCTTCTGTCAGGCCCCATTGGGGCGTGTTCTGTGGCCTCTGCTCTTCAGTTGGGCCTGCCTGCGAGTCCTGAGCCTGCTGGGTTCCTGACCATCCAGGGCAAGGAGAAGCCCAGCCGAGCTGCTCTTGGGCAGCAGGGCCAAAGACCCAGGGGCCCAGGGCGAGGGTGGGGTCCGAGTCCCGAGCCAAGGCCCCAGCGGCTGCTGCTGACTCCCCTGGGGGGTGTGTTTTAGCAGGAGCAGGCAAAGAAAATACCAACAAAGTGGTGGAAAAGTTCTCAGAGCTGTCAGTGAAAGAGAAGAAGGAGGAGAAGGAGAAGGAGAAGGAGAAGGAGGAGGAGGAGGAAGGCAGCCCAGAGCCTGAGAACCCCGAGGCGCCTGAGAAGGAGACCAAGGACCAGGACGTGTTACTGCAATAATTCATCTCGCGGGCCCGCCTTCCTTCCTTCCTTTGATTTTCTTTATTTTTGTTTTAACTTTGTTTTTGTTTTTGGTTTTTTTTTTTACAAGGGACTTTATATAAAGAACTGAATTCCAGCCTGCAGGTTGTTTTTTAAGCTTTTACCCTTTCGAAGATGTCTTCAGCAAACCCATTCCCAGTCACATGTACTGCGCTCGTAACATTCTTTTCCATAGTGGAAACACTTATTTATAGTACATCCAAAAAAGTGAATAAAACATTTGAAAGCTGCCTCCAAGGACAGGACTGAGTTTTATATGTTTACTTAAACACATTGATGGCTGTAACTCCTGGCAATGGTTGTTGTCCGGTGCCTTTGTCTTTGTGTTGGTGACTGAGAGGGTTTTGGGGGGTGCAGTAGTAAGTGTGATGGTCATTGGCAAGCTTTGGTTGAGAAGGCCCCCAAGGTAGGTTCTTCATTCATGATGTACCAGCTAACCCAGCACAGTTGCAGCCTTTTTTTCCTGGGGCACAGTTGGCATGGCTTGAGTTGTTGTCTTCTTGTGGGCACTCATCCCTGGGAAGCCGTAGAGTGGGGCACTGTGCCCTCTGGATACCTCAGTGTTGTGGCCTTGGCCAGCCTGGGCATCGAGGGGAAGTTGATGGAAGCAGCTTTTGTATAGTCTTTGTCTTTCACAGGGTTGTGGCTTTGGGAGCTCCCCTGGTGGGCACATGGGCATTTCCCCACAGGTGTCCACCTTTCACCAGGGCCGTAGAGCGCTCCTGGTATGGCAGGTCAGTACAGGAGATGGACTTGGTTGACACAGGGGGCTGCCTCTCACCTTCAGGAGCTAAAGTGGGGCCTGAGCTCCAGCACCCCAGCTGAGCTGGGGGCTCCTTGGTGGGGAAAGGCCTTGGTGACAGATGGGTGACACCTATAGCCACTAGTGGAAGGAAGGGTAGGAAGAACAGCAGGCAAGACAGGCTTCCCAAGTTTGTGGTGCTGCCCAGGGTGTGGTCAGTGTCTGGGAGGGGGTGGCTTTAGGCGGTTGGCTGTCCAGAAGGGAAGGGCACCTCAGCTGCTTGTGTGCCCTTAGGGAGGTCATCTCGGGCTGTGGCTGTGTTGTGTGTGTCCCTGCTGGCTCGCCTGCTCTCTCAGGCTGCTCACCTTAAGTTTTGCTCTAAGTTTTAAGCTAAGAACTTTCAGCTTGCTTCAAATGAAAGGCCGTCCCCTAGGGAGGATGGTTTTACATGGGCTGAAGGTTTTGTTTTTAAAAAAATATTTTATTCTGCCGTACGCTTGGGAAATGTTGACTAGCTGTGTAACTGGTGAGAACAGAAAGCCGCCCAGGCTGGAGTTTTATTTCCACTATTCACTGTGAGCTTTGGAAAGCAACGTAAACGGTTGAAAAACATGTTAGCCTATAGCATTTCTTAGTAGTGACAGCAAAAGGACTCTCTCCAGTCAGATTTTTAATCTGGGCAGGTTCGCTTCAGTTGTTTTCCTTCCCACCCACCAAAGGTGCTTTATTTAAAACAAAGAGCATGTCCGTCTCACTTGCTGAAGGTCCTTCCTTAGCACCCTCCACGAGTTCAACTGTGTTTATTATGTCCCAGCTATAGATGTTAACGTTATGACTTGGTGTTTTCCCTGTTTGGGTCTGTGTTTGTACATTTAAAAATACCAGCCCCTGGTCCCTTGTCAGTGGCATGCCCTTCCAAAGGAAGAGTGTGATTATTTTAAAGAAAAAGAAATGCAAACTGACTAACCATTACCAACTGCTAAGCTTGTTCTAGGCGCTGTTTGTTCTTGTAAAGCACAGTGACTCCAGCTGTGCTTGGGTGAAGAAGGTCAAAGACCCCTTCAGAAATCAGCTGTTAGCGCAATAAAGAGTTAAGCGATTGCACATGAAATCAAATGTTCCCTTATACTCTCTAGTGTTGATCCATTGGAAACATGAAACTGTACTCCATGAATGTTCTGTTGGCTTTGATTTCTTACTGTGCTGTCCCCACCCGAGCGAGTTCTTGGGGAGCGAGAGGGTATGTTTTTAAATGCTTTCCTTGAAGTTAATGTGTGTAAAAAGGGATGTATGTCCGCAAGATGCTTTTCCCTAGAAATGGGAAGCCAGGGAGGGGTATGGGGTCTAAAGAGTAGCAGGCACTCACCCTCCCCCTTCCAAAAAGAGATCTTGTCTCACTCTGTAATTGTTTTGTGTTCCAATAAAGTGCCACTTAATGTATTCCTCCAGGGAGCGTCTGCTTGGTCTTGTCGAAATGGGAAATCAAACAAAATTGAGCTGGCTCACTTGATCAGCCTGGGGGCTTATAAAAAGCTTGTGGGAGTTGCCTTTGGGAAGGCATCTAAATGTAGGCTCTAGCCTCTGCCATCATCCACAGCAGTAAAGCCACAAGGCCATGAGAGAGCCTTGAGAGAAATCGCGTGGTGTCCCTAGTTTAGAATTGGAGGCAAAGCTGGAGCCATAGTTAAGAGTTCCAAATTGGAATGTTTGAAAGATACTGTGGCTATTTTATAAGAAAAGGGTAAACTGAGGCCCAGGAGTATTGTAACTTGGCCAGGGTCACACAGGTGGTTTAGTGAGAACCTGGGTCCTTTGACTTCGTGACCCCTGGATGAGAGACTGTCGGGTTTGGAAGTTGGGGATAACAGGACATCGGATTCCTATCCTGACAGTTAACAGCTGTGTGACCCAGGGCCTGAAGCTGAACCTTAGTAACCCGTCAGCACTTAAGAGCCTGGGCACCTGTCCCTTTGGGTCCTAAATGAGGAATTAGCACATCTCTGAATTCCATACTCCTTTTGGGCAGCCTACACTGATCCACAAAAGTCCACTGAGTGGCCCCTTGGTTCTCTTTCTCAACCTGAGAAAGTTACATCTGAGTGTTAACTGTGGTATAGAGGAAAGAACAGGGATTGTGGAGTTGGGAGGTCTGGGTTGGAGTAATTGGTTACCATTAAATCACCATGTAAAGCCTCCCTACCTCCTGACCTCAAGTCTGAAAAACACTATAAATAGTAGCTGGTGTCCCTGGTGGGGAGCAGAGACTTCCTGATCGTGGCATCCCTGCCCCTTGGTTTTATAGGGAGGTAAACTGTGGCCCAAGAGAGGGAAGATTCTGGGGCAGATCCCAGCAGCCAGAGGGAGCAAGAGGAGGGTAAAGAATTGGAAGTTTGATGGCTACCCGAAAAGTCCCCTGTTTCAGAGTCTGAAGGAACTGATTGAAGAGAGATTTTGAAAAAGCAGCAGAGAGAAAGAAAACAAAAGGAAAAAGTCTGCTTTCTGCATTCCAACGCCATAGTTCTTTCTCTGGATGTGACAGCATTTTTCCATCATGTGTTCTTTGGAGTCGTTTTAGGTCCTTGCACTGCTGAAAGTCAGCCATCACGCAATGTGGCTGCTACCATGTACAATGTTCTCCTGGTTCTGCTCCCCTCACTTAGCATCAGTTCATAGAAGTCTTTCCAGATTTCTCTCAAGTCCAAGGCAGCTCTTTAAATAAAGGAAGTGATGTCCCCCTCCTCCTCTCCAGTCATTTTCTATATGTTCCAGGTTTCTCTGTTCCAGGTATTGTGCTAGGCACTAGGAGTTCAGAGACAGAAATGAAAGCCCCTCCCCACAAGGAGCTTATCTTTTCTAGGGACACAATATGTAGATGTATGTGAGAAAATCCACCTGCGATTTCACTGGTATAAGGTGCTAAGGGTAATGAGAGGTTAGTTGATTTGTCCAGTGTTACCCAAAGAGAGACTTGAACTCAGATCTTGGCTATAATGATCTTTCCACAGTATCACACTGCCTCTTGTGGGTACCATATGCAAAATTAAAAATCTTTTTGGGGATGTGGGGGTGGGGGACAGAGCAGCTGGGAAACAGGGGTGCCAAGAGATGGGAGGTGAGAAGGGAGTGTTTTCCAGTCTTAGAGGAAGGCCTATACAAAGGCATGGAGATGTGGGAGGAAGGGCAAGAGACTAGTATGGATTAATTCTAGGATTCATGAAGAACAGTAACATACATATTGTAGCTAGAAAGATGGTTTGAAAGGACGGATGGGAAACTGATTATAAATGGTTAGCACTTCACAAAATGGAGAAGAGGCACCTTTGAACTGGACAGGAAAGTTCCGTTCACTGTCTTCTCTCCCCTCATACCCAGTCTGGCGTCTGTGGTCAGTTTGGAATGCCTCAGTTTAGAAAGAACATTGAGAAATTGTCCAGTTGAGGGCAACCAGAATGGAGAACCTTGAGCACCTGTGGAGGAATTGGGGGTATCTAGCTTAGAGAACGCTATGGTGGATGGGAGTGCTGGTCTCTGGTGTTTGAAGGAAAGGTTGGGAATGTCCAAGAGGAAATTGTGGTTCACCCCTGCCAACTTGGAGCATTCCAGGATTCTATAACTTACGCATGGGCCTGTTGACAGTAGGCTTTGAACCCAGGACCCACATTCTTCCCACTTTACTCCCTTAAAAAACCACATTCAGGCAGATAAGTATACCCAGTCATCTGCTTTCTAAAAGCTAATAACCTTAATCCAATGCAGCAAGCGCTTATTAAGCCCTATGGCTTTCCAGACACTGCTAGTATGAGGATTACAAAGATAAAAATGAACCTGTCCCTGCCCTCTGGAGCTCATCATTGACCAAAAGGATGCAATGGGAACACAAAAATAAAGACTAGTTTCAGGAGAGCCGTGGATGGGCACCATCCATTGGAGGTCATCAGGTAGGGCTGGAGGTGAAGCTCAAAGGAAACCAGAGTCCATTAGGTGGAGAATTAGGGTCATCCCATGTATGGGCAATTTTGACCAATGGAGAGGCAGAGTCATGTCTAAGTTTGCCTGCAGGGACTCTATTAGCAACATCATGGAAAGACTTCTGACATGATTTTCAATTTTTCAGTAGCCCCCAAACATTACCACAGCCTGGTTTCTAAGGATAAAACTCGAAACTGAGTTTATTTAGAAATCTGCAGTTTGATGGTCCATGTAGGGCTAGGCATGAGAGTCAGGAGAGATCTGGGGTCAAATTCTAGTTCCAATACTTTATAACGGTATGCCCATGTTCAAGCCACTTCTCCCTGAAATTTAGTTTTCCCATCTGTAAAAGGGGAGAATTGTAATTCTCACTGATGAGGTACGGCCCTGGGAGCCCCCTTGAACTCTGATTAAATAGTCCCATTTGATGAGGCATTTGTATGAGGCCATAAGCCTTACATTGTGGCTGGGCCTAGACCTCTGTTACTAGACTTCCCACCCTTAAGCCTATCAAAATATCAACCCACCCTTGAACTGGCCTAGCCCACCATTGTCTGTAGTCTCCAGGTGGCCTCCAGCAACTTCCCACCCTTAATTGACCTCATTAACTCCTTCTGAAGACCCTCCCCAAACTCCTACTCTAAACCACCCCTAGATTCCTCCCACAACCTTCTGTATTTAAGATCCCATCTTCCCTCCATGTGGTGTGAAAGGCCCATAGAATTTTCTAACACAGACTTACTCTGTGTCAATACAAGCAAACTTTTAATAAACTTGACTTTTCTTTGGCTGAGAAGGCTTGAGTTGAATTCATTCGGCAGGACCCAGTGTGTTGGTATTTTGGGGTCTCCAGAGCAACCCTACCGCTCTTTATGGGTAACCTTTTCAAGGGTCAGTATAGGGAATCCCCACATGGGGAGCTCTCCAGACATCCTCCTTTTTAATCCAGTGAGCCTTTATTAAGCACCTACCATGTGCCTTGCCCCTCGTGGCTTTGTGTATAGCTATCCCACTAGGGGCTGTGTCAGTGTGAGCACAGATACCTACCTTTGCAAACCTCAGTTTCCTCCCCTGTAAAAAGGAGATAAATGACATGTGTACAGCTTATCCCTCAAGGTGAGGCCAGGACCATGGAGCAGATCTGGTTGTAGCTGACAAGAGTGTTACCAGGGATCCTTTACCTGAGGGGAGACATTCTGGACACAGAAAGATGGATGGCCACATTTCAGGAAGGATCTTTGTAACCTGGAAACCTTGCAGAGAAGGATGATGAAGGGCCTTAAGTCTGGGCCATGTGACCCTTGATTATAGGACCTGACTGGACAATCCTGGGTGGGAGTGGGGAGGAGGTATTAGCTTTCCCCTGCTTGGGCCAGAGAGTAGAAACTAGGACCCAGGTGGGTGGGAGAGGGGAGGTGCCCCAGAGGGAAGTCTGATGAAATCAGAGACCACAGAATCACAGAACCCTAGGTCTGGAAAGGAACTCAGACACCCTCTAGGCCAGTCCTCTCATTCTACAGATAAGGAAACTGAGGCCCAGGCGGGTCGACTTCAACAAGGTCTCATAGATAAGATCATTTCAGAGAACATTGAGCCCAACCCCCCCATTTTTTAGATGAGAAAATTGAAGCCCAGGGAGGTTGTGATTTTCCTAAAGTAACACAGAAGATAGGCTTCAGAGGCAAGAGCTGAACCCAGCCCTCTGACTGTCATTCTTACTAATGATTGAGGAGATTCCCCACATGTAGAAAAAAGATCAAAGGAAAAAGAGAGCCCCAGTGAGAGTGAGTCCCCTCTGATGCCCACAGAGCCTCGCATTTTAGACATTCTCAGCCGAAACCAAAGTAAAAAGAGGCTTCGGTTGCTCAAAGGGTCTTGATCTGGGTTCCTGAAATGCACTGGAAAGTGTTTGGAGCAACAGCATTGGAGAAAAATTGGGTCATGTCAAAAATAAAATGCCAAGGGCTCTGGCTGTAATTAGGCTGAATCCAAAGCCACGCAAAGTGACTTGCTACTGACACTCAGAAGAGGTTTCAGGTTGTTGGAATCCTAGATTGCCCGGCTCTGACCAGCTGTGACTCAGCACCTGGAGGCAGGACAAGAAGGGCAAGGCATCCCAGCACTCAGGCTGGAAGGTTGGCCAACCCTTCCTCATAGCCCTGTGAGTACTAAATGGCATCCCCATCTTACAGATGAGAAAACGAGAGGAGAAGTCATTTGCCCAAGATCGCCCGAATGATAAATGGACAAGGCAGGATTTGAAGCCAGGTTCCTCCTGGCTCCAAGCCCTGCACTCTGCCCCTTCTGTACTCAGACTTTCCAGAGCATCTGGTCCAATTTGTATCAGAAGATTCCCCTGGGAATCCTAGCTTTTGGTGGGGGATTAGCTTTGTTCTGCTTGGCCCTAGAGGCAGAACCAGGAGCTCCAGGGAAGCAGACAGGATCTGGAGCCCATCCAATTGCATTTAACACCCAAAGATTAAGCACTCACCATGGTAAAGGAGGAAATGTGGCAGTCTCTGATCTCCGGGAGCCGATTCACTAGCAGAATGGCCTTTGCTTCCTCCCTCAGTCTCAGTTCTGTGTTAAACGGGGATAACCATACATAAATCTTCACTTGCCTCATGGCAAGGATTAGGGCCAAGGCAGATCATGAATGTAAAGAAGATAGTTCAGTGTCTGAGACTGAAACCTTCTTAGGGTTGGTTCTGTGTGATTGCAGTGGGAAAGTCTTGGGGGCTACAGGGAGGAGGGTCTGATTTTAAGCCCTGCCCCGGATGTTTACCACCTGGGTGACCTTGAGAAAGCCTCAGTTTCCTCCTCTGTGAAATGAGCAAATTCCACTGAGTTATCTCTGAGTACTCCCCAAAGCCTCTCTCTATTCTAAGACCCCTCTCGGCTCTGGTTCAACTCTCTGTTCTAAGGCCCCTCCCAGCCCTGACATCCCCTGTTCTAAGGCCCCTCCTAGCTCTGACATTCTCTGTTCTAGGCTCCCTCCCAGGCTTGATATCCCCTGTTCTAGGCTCCCTCCCAGCTCTGACATTTTGTGTTCTAAGTGCTGACTCTATGAATCCACTATTGCTCCCAATCCAGAGCCTCTCTGAGCCTCAGTTCTGTTGTCTGTAACACAAGAGAGCTGATGGAGACAGCCTTCCTGTCTCGGGTCCTGTGCACAGAAGGCCCACAGGGAGGGAAGGCTGTGGCCTCAGTCAGTTCCACCTTAAGCCCTTTGCCAGCCGGGGATGATGGGTGGGATTTCCTGCCTAGCTGGGTGGGCTCCAGGGCTGATTTCCTCCAGCCTAGTCCCTAACTGCACAGCTGCCTTATAAATGGCCCCAGCAGCCAATAGCAGGCTGAGCCAGGGTCAACCCACTTCTTTGCTCCAAGCTAAAGCTAGGTTGCTGTGGGTGGGGCCAGAAGTGTCCCCAAAGCTTCCCAACACCAGAGGGAGGGCAGCCCCACAAGTTTGCCTTCTCTGTGTCTCTGCCTAGGGCTCTGGCTCTCAGACCTATGAGAGTCCCTCTAATCCAACTCATTCATTTTACAGAGAAGGAAACTGAGGCCCAGAGAGAGGAAGGTCACTCAACTAATTAGTGTTAGGGCCAAGACTAGAAGCCAGCTGTCCTGATGGTCACCCAGGTCGTTGATTTTCCATTATCCCAAGCAATGAGGAAAGAGGGAGGGGACCAGAGAGAGGACTGGAAAATCACAGAAAAGATTTCTCTTAGGCAAAGCAAGTCGAGAGATTAACAGATAATTAATGAATATTAATGAATAATTAATAAAATTCGAGGCAGATCTGACCCTACTCTGACCTCAGTTTCCTCTCCTGTGAAACACAGGCTATGGATTACATGGTCCCTTGTTGTGGAAAAAGCCTCAGGTTCAGTCAGGAGAAATTGGAGCTGGAATCCACCTCCACCATTTACTAACTGTGTGACCATAGCAAACCACTCATTTCTGAGCCTTCGTTTCTTCACCTGTAAAACAAATGCAATAATCCGTATATTCCCCTTCTCACAGGGATACAAACTGTAAAGTTCCCAAATTACCCCAGAGTTATGTTCATTCAACACAATTCTGCGTAGCTCCTCTCCTCTGGAAGCTCCAGGGGCTCCCTATCATTGCCTCTAGGATGAACAACAATGTTCTCTTTTGGTACTTTTGTATTTTTTTTACCTAATTTTTCTTTTCCATTCAGAATCTTCTTCCTCAACTCTTGAGCAGGCAAGAAACAAACAGAACAAAAACATACAGAACAGAACAAAAACAAAGACCCCAACACACTAAGAAATATGTACAGTCATGTAAAATGAGTTCCCCATAAAGGGTGCAATGCTCTGAAGGTTCATCCAGTTGGGTGTGGAGGTAGGGGGCAGTTATAGAGCAGAGGCAGAGAGATACTGTCCCTATAAAGGATATTAGAAGCCATCTAGACCACCCCCTTTCTTTTTACAAATGAAGAAATTGATTTCCAGAAAAGTTGTGAGTTGCCCAAGATCACTTGGGTGTCAGAGCCAAGTCCTCCAGCTCAAGCCCAAATCCAAGGAGCTGTCCACTGTGGCATGGTGCCCAAGAACTCCCTCAGAAATCACCTGTTGGCTAAAATAACAACAACAACAACAACAATATTTGGAGACCGTCAGGTCTACTACTATTTCCAAAGGTCACCCAGGTTAGAAGGGAGCAGGGATGGGATCCAACCCCAGGTCCCTGACGCCGCATGCAGCTTTTCCCATGGTACCATTGGCTGCCTGATCAGTTGAACAATCATTCTCAGAGCACTGGGGGCGCTGATGGCAAACCTTGCTGTTCAGAGCCCCATCAGAGCCCTCGTGGAATCATGGGATCTCAGTTTGAAGATGCCAAGAGGTAGGGGTGAGGGTGGCAGGTGGGCAACCTTTGAGCTGTTTAAGGTCTTTTAGAATCCAAGAATGATTAAAGCATTGGCCTTCAAGGAAAGGGATCTCTCCCAGGGTTCCTCATGCAGAGCTTCATGGATCAGACATAATTTGGTGGCTTTGTACATTTTCAGCACAAATCTGAACGGCTGTCTCTGGCACAATATCTCTATACAGAATTAGAAATCCAGAGGGAATGTGTTTCTTACGAAAATAAGGAAGCAATTCAAAGACCTGTTTGTGGTGCTGAAATACAGGGGCTATCTCATCCCCTCCAGAGCTTAGCAGTTGCAAAATCCCTAAACGAACAGCTTTAGTTTTCTTGTCTACAGACTAAAGACAAAAAAAATTAGTTTCTACCTTTTGCAATCTAGCATGATCTAGAGATATACACACACCCAGACACATAAAGTAGTTAAGCCCACTGTCCCTAGGCCCTAGAGAATTTAATTCACTCCTTTTAGGAACTTTTGTCCTGGGGTGCCGAGAGTGGCGTGCTAGTAAATGTTTAACAAATAGAACTACAGAAAACAGCACACACAGAGGAAATTTTTAAGTTTAATCTGTATTATTGATATTTGGTCTGTCACTTTATTAAGTCTAGACAATTAACACAATAAATCAAGCACTGATTTGTAGCACTTGTTGATTTCTGAGATGGAACTGTTGGAGTTGTCTCTGGTTCACCCCTGGGTCCAACCCTTTTAGTTGGTAACTGAGTCAGTGAGTATGAGCTAGGCCACTTAGCCCAATGTATTTGCTAGCTGTCCCCAGACACTGCTCCACATCCACATCCTAGCCAGCCTTCCATCTGGGCCATCTGGCCATCTGCCTGCCCCTAGAAGCATGTCCCCTAATAGATCAACACCCCCACTGCTTCTGGATGAGGTATGGTGCCAAGTTGGTGCCCTCTGGCTCCATTCATTATCCTAGTGACTTCCCAAACCAAAACATCTCTCCCAGGCCATCACTCCCTTGTATATATTGTCTTTTTCTGTTAGAATATATGCTCTTTGAGGACAGGGACTGTCTTGCTTTTTGTATTTGTATTCTCGGTGCGCAGCTCTGTGCCTGGCACATGGTACAAGCTTAATAAATGCTTTTGCTTTTATTTACAACCTCAAGCACTCACATCATCTTGGGCATTTTCTTCTCCAGATTATCAGCATCTTTCCTAAGATGTCAGAGTACATGGAAACTCATCTTTGGTCTGAAGATGTTGGTCTCAGAAGGGACTCGGACTTAGAATTCCTGGGTCTTTCTGAAGTCTGCGGGCACTGGGTAGTGCCTTTGAGTCCCAGCCCTAGCACTGACCTCACATCTCAGCTCTGTGCTCACCCCAGGAGAATGCAGCAGATTATTTCCAGATGCTGCCAGAGCCCTCTGTAGCAGCTGGAGGGGAGTTCCTTGTGGGAGCCACTTTCCTGGCAAGATGCCAACGAGCCCAGTGAGTCGGGCATCTGTCCCTCAGGCTCTGCTCCTCCCCTCTGCCTGCTCTGGTGATGGAGAGCCGACAGGGGCCCCTCAGCAACAGGAGTAACAACAACAGCTGGTCTTTCCATAGCACTTACATGTTTGCAAAGCCCTTTACATGTGATGCTTATAGTCATGCCCTTACACAAATCAGGGTCTTCTCAAAAATAGTTTTCTTTAGCTTGTTTTGCCTGAACACACAAGTTTCTCCTGGCCACTAAAGGGAACAGCTCATGTCTAGGTCTTCCCTGTGAGGTACCTCCCTTCATTCTCCTGCAAGCCCCCAGCTCACTAAACAGACAAATATATTTGTGTATAATAAATCTATCAGATTTATAGATGTATATATAAATATGACTATATTTGTGAACTATATAACTATATGAAAAATATAGGACAGCCTTTTGTCTTCCCCAAAGTATGTAAAGCACAGAAAGAACTCACACTAAATTCATAATTGGTTGATAGAAGTCTTTATTCCCCTGATCCAGGGTTGTGGGGGGAGGTGTCTGTGTGGTTCTCCAAACTCATAGTGCCACATTTGTAATTTAGACTTGCCCTGGAGAGAACCAAGCTCCAAGTCCCTTGTAGCTCTCCATGGATGAATCCAGGAAATCCCACTTAATGCCAGTGCCTTTCCTCTTCGAGTTATTCCCTATTTATTCTGTGGATAGAGGTCTAATTGCTTGTTGTCTTCCCCATTGGATTGTAAATTCCTTGAGGGCAGGTCTTTTGCATTTCTTTGTATCTGGAGCACTTAGCTTAGTGCCTGGCACATAGAAGGCCCTTAATACCTGTTTTTTGATTGATTGATTGAATCAGGGATTCCAGTACAAAGGTGAGGCAGTCCCTGCCCTTAAGGAGCTCACATCCTAATAGAAGACACATATGTAAGAAGCAGTGGTCAGGGAAGAGAGTTTGTGTCCTGGACATTGTAAGTGAAGCCACATCAGTCAGTTGTCCCATGTTTCCACTTGTAGCAATGATGGCGGTAATTGGGTTATTATTCCTCAAAAAAGGAAGAAGGTAGGGAATGCAGATGACAAGATGTCCAAGACGGGTTGGCAGAGGTCCTGGTCTCTGCTCTGAGATCTCTCTCTTCCTCCGCTAAGGTCTGAGTGGTCACAGGTCTGTCTGTCCTCTCTCTGCCATTGCCCCTCCAACACTGGCTCTTCCTTACTGCTCCTCCAAGAGGCATGATGGGTGCCTGAGTCGCCTTGCAACAGCTGATATTCAGACACTTGCCTGCCCACTGTGTGACCCTGGATGAATCATCTCTTGGGGTGTCAGAGCTGGAAGGGACTTCTGAGGCCACAAAGTCCAAGCAGCCCCTCGTGCAGACGCTCTCAGAGGCTCAGGGACTTGATGCTTGCAGATCCTCTTACGGTCACGGAGGTATCGTTATCATGCTTTTACATGTGAGGAAACTGGTTCAGAGAGTGACATGCTCCTAATGGCTAGGATGTGGTGGGGGGGGGGCGCCGCAGGGGGCGCAGGATTTGGAGCCGGATCTTTTTGGTTCTAAGTCTTGACCCAGGATAGTGGTATCACCCCTCCCCCCATCTACACATCACTTGATTTGCTTGACAGTCCCCCGACATGTCCCCCAAGTTATAGGGGAAACAATCAGAGGAGATGCCCAAGGAGAGAAGATTTAGGTGGCTTTCGTTGTGCAGCCTTTCAGTCGCGCCCAACTCTCCATGACCCCATTTGAGGTTTTCTTGGCAGATTCTGGAGGGGTTTGCCATTCCCTTCTCCAGTTCATTTCACAGATGAGGAAACTGAGGCCAACAGGACTAAGTGACTTGTCCAGGGTCACATAGCTAGTACATATTCTGAGGCGGGATTCAAACTCCAGAAGTTCCTGACTACAGACCTAGCTCTCTGTCCATTGTACCATCTGGCTGCTCTTACTTGGCACATTGGAGCTTTCTTTAATGACTGGAGGGGCAGTGATATGGGAGAGAAACCCCAGAGGGCAGAACCAAGAACCATGGTGGAAGAGATTGGTTTAGGATGGATGTCCTAAAACACTGTCCCATAATGAGAGCTGCCCTCAAGGGGGATGAGCTGCCCCAAAAGAGTGGCTTCCTCCCTGCTAGAACTCTTCAGAGGCAGGGAGAATATGGGGCTGTTCCTTGCACAAGATTCTTGTCTTTGGACTCTGGGCATTTTTACTGGCTGTTGCCATGCCTCCTCATCACTCTACCTCCTGCCCTTCCATGAAGCCCCGTATAAAAAGCTACCACCTTCTACAAGATGCCTTTCCTGGTCTCCTCAATGCTCACACCTTCTCTCTCTCTCTCTCTCTCTCTCTCTCTCTCTCTCTCTCTCTCTTTCTCTTTTTGGAAGGCAGTTGGGGTTAAGTAACTTGCCCAAGGTCACACGGCTAGGTTTTTGTTTGCATGTGCATTGTGTCTGAGGTCGGATCCGAACTCAGGTCCTTCTGACTCCAGGGCCAACCCTCTACTCACTGCGCCACCTAGCCGCCCCCACCTCCCCTCTCTTAATCATCTCCATCACGCTCTGTATTTAGCGTGTTTGTCTGGACGTGATGTCTCCCCCACTAGGCCATGAGCTCCTTGAGAGTCAGGTCTGTCTTTGTCTTTCTTTGCATCCCCACACTTTAGCCTAACACTAGTCACATAGCATTCACATAAATGCTTGTTACTGACTTAACTTGACTTCTCAGATCTGGACTGGGCTCTTTTGTCTTAGAGGTCTGTGATTTTGGGACACCCAGGGTATGGTTACGTCCCAGTGCTGGGGAAAGTGCATCATTTCTGAGCCATAGACTGTGCTGCCCCCATGAAAGCTGAGAGGGCTGGGAAGAAGCCACAGGCCTGCCAAGGAGCTTGCTGGTCAGCCACGCACACAGCTAGCGAGGGGCCGATCCCAGAACTCTCTCCATTTCTTCACACTTCCAAGCAGAGTCTAGATGGGCCTATGGGGGGCAGGGTTGTGCCAGGGTTTGACCCTTTCTCTCACATTTCCCCTCATGTTTTCTGGCTGCAGGTCACTGTAATTCATTCATTATTAGTGATTCTGATAAAGAATACTTCTAACGGTCCTCGGTTTCCTGGGTGTGGGGGCTCTTTCCACCAGCTGCTCCACAACCTTAATCAAACCAGCACTTAGTGCCAATACTACTCTAGTGCTAGACACGATGCCAAGCTCTGGAGATACAAATCCAGTCACTGGCCTCAAGAAGCTCACAATTTGTGGCAGGAAACTAGTGGGACACCATTGTTCCTGGAGTTGTAGGTCTAGAACAAGACGGGACCACAGAGGCCTTCTTGTCCAGTCCCTTTCGTTTACAGAAGAGAAAACCAAGGTCCAAAGAGATGAAGTGACTCTCAAAGTCATGCAGCTAGTAAGCATCGGAGGCAGCGCTTCTCATTGGCCACCCAGAGCTGCCTGTCCTGTGGGACCTTCTCCATTCACTTCTGCGGCTCTGCCCAGTGTTCTGGGGGTCTTCAGGGAGCACATGGGCTGTCCATTTGGAGGAAAACCCTTATGGGAGGGATAAAAGGTAAGTAAGTGAGAGTGGGGGTCCTGCCTCTCTAACAGAGCTGGAGCTTAAGGCTTTGGTCTCTAACTAAAGGGAGATGACAGTCCTCTGTTCTTTAAGGGGAAGCTAAAGAGTCCAGCTGCAGCCAGGAGCTGGATGCAGACACTCCACAGCTTTGGACCTCATGCCACCATACCTGATGGTCTTTCCATGACTCCAAGTTTCTCCCTTACATAAGGCCATGTCTTGATATTGCCAGTATTTTTCTGGTGTTGAGTCTATGTATTTGAGTCATAGAATATTCTAGTTTCCAAAGGCCTGAGGTTGAGTATCAGCCAGAGGGCAACAGAGAGGCACATGGTGAACACAAAGAGACTGCAACACTTTACAGATGAAGAATTACACAGGAGAAAGTGGCCAGCCTTGAGTGTGATAGGAGTTTCCCCTCCAAAAGGAGACCATTTGGTCCCAGCAGTCAAACTGTTTTGGAACACTGAACATCACCAAGATCTGAAGTCATTAAATTTATTCTTTAAACTCAACTTCCTTCATATCCAAGGCAAGGTCTTTGTTGCAAGATTGTATCTGACTTAGAGTTAGAAGGTCCTTGTAATGTCCAATGACCAAACTGCAGTCTTCCAGAAACATAGGAGGTGCTTCCTTTTCAACAACTCCTAGGGGTATCTGGGTCTGGGTCTCCTTGGTTTTCTCAGTCTCAAGATTCCTTTTGGACTCTTGAAAATGGATGGGGGTGGAGTGAATAAAAAAAAAACAACAACAACCCAGCAACTATAAATGGAGAATCTTTAAGGCACAAATCTATGTCTTGATTCTTTGTTTCAAATTCCTGCCCTTATTATGTATATGTGACCACCCACAAACCATAGGACCTAGTTCACTCTTTATCATTCAAACACCTCTTCTCCAGTTTTTCTAAATTCCTCATATTCCTCTTTCTTCTGGTATGATAATAATCAATTACATTCAATCCATGGCATGTATAAATACACATGCCATGATATGTTCAGACATTATCCAACCCATGGGTACCTGCCCTCCATCTTTGTTGCCAATTCTTTAGTTCCACAAAAGTCCTGCTGTAAACCACAAGGTTTAATGAGACCGGCCAATGAGATCCCAGTCCTTGGAGCACGTGCAAATTTACCCTTCCTGCTGGATCATAGAGACAACAGACAATATCCTATGTTGGATGCCAATCAAACACGTGGGACAGCTCAAAGTGGGTTTGGACCATGATGGCTCACTCAGTACTACATGATGATGCAAAGTCTTCTGGCTGGTTGATGAACCAGAAGGACTGATGACCAAAGAGAGGCTGTTCCAGAAGTAAGTCTGCAGACAAAAGGGGAGGTGAGGAAGGCTGCCACGTGTACGGGAATGCTATCTCTGTTTCTTTTGTCTCTTTCGTGTTTATGTCCCCTGGATCTTGGCTGAAGTTGAGGACTCCCCCCACGGCAGCAGAGAATGCCATGGTGGGTGCAAGCAGGCGGCAGCAGCCTAGTACAAATGAGGAATTGCACAAGAGAAGGGACATACAGAAAATGCACAAATGAAAAAGATGAAATGTTTTCCCTCAGAGCTTTGTGTGTAAAAAGACATTCTGCATCCAAGAGCCAAGCTTTTGGGAGCACAGAACACCGGCCAGATCAATGACTGGGCATCCAGGGAAGGAGCTGGTCAGTTCACCCCGTGAGCTTTGCAAGATCAGAAGAGGTCTGGTCAGCACCTGAGTCAGTAACAGAGACCTCAGAGGCAAGGAGGCGCTGCAGGCCAGGAGGCTGCTGAATGACCTTCTGGACTCAGTCCAGCTTTAGATCAGTCTGTCCGATGAGACCATGTGTCTTCAAATGCAGTGGCCTCTCACGGACCCCTCACCCGAGAGGAAGCCTGCTGGAGACTTTGTGTAGGAAGGAGGTGGGAGTGGTGAAGGACTTCTTGGTCCCACACATCACCCACAGGTTTCTCACTAGCCCTTTGCCTCAAGATGGAGGCCCTCTCTCCAAGGACTGGGTGGAGGAGGAGGAGCTACATCTGCTTTGGAGAGGAGGCTGTTTTGATAACTTCGGACTTGGCTTTTATGGAAAGGTACGTACTGAGAAGGTACAGCCAAGTTCTGACTACAGGTTAATCCGAATTAGGGAGCACGTCAATTGAGGGGTACAATATCAGAAACCCCAGCCCCCCAGAGATACCAGATGATAGAACCAAGGGGAGTAGTGGTCAGCCATCCTCTGGAGACCCAACACTACTCCAGAGAGTGAGATGAGGGGGTTTCTGTGTTGGTAAATATGGGGCCCTACTTTGTGTCTTTGACTTTTGAAGAGGTATCATTGGGTCAGCAGTTTAATAACTTTGCTTATATAATGGCAAGTTGTTTTCCAGAAAGGCTGAGCCAATGCATAGCTCCATTGGGCAGCTGGTATGTCTGTCTACCTACAGTCTCTCCATTTTGGATTATTTCAGTCTTTTCTCATTTTTGTCTTCTTTTAAAAGTCCAGTTTAAGGAGCACAAGACTGTCTGACTGGGGAGTGATTACTCAGTCATTCTCAGGTATGGGGTTAAAGGGTCTAGAGGCAGCCTGGGTAAGGAGAGCTCTCTTGGATTGCAGAACAAAGCCCTTACCTGAGCTAACCTTGTTACCAAGGAGTTAAACTTAACAAGGGAGGCAGTGTTTCAGCCTCAGCTCCCCAGGGAGGACCTTGCCACTCTCTCCACGACCCATAATGTCCAAGCTAGATTTGTGCCTGCACATTTGAGATCATAGGAGTGCCCCAATCTGTGCCTAGGCTACACACACAGTTACAGCATCATAGATTTACAAGGAGAAGGATTCCTAGAGATCTTGTTTAGAGAGGAGGAAATGAAGGTCGGGAAGGAAAGAACATGGTCAAAGTGCCACAAAGAATCAATGGCAGAGACAGAATTCAAACCCATTCTTTGGTGTCCAAATCCAGCCTCACTGATGACCTGGCTCATTGGATCATGGATGGAGAGACAGGAGGAGCCTCAGAGATCCAGTCCAACCCCTTCATTTTACAGAAGAGGAAACTGAGGCTCAGGGAGGTGGAGGTATTTGTCAAAGGCCCAACAGCTGTTGTGGAAGGCAGGACCTGAATCCAAGGCCTCTGGCTCCAAAGCTCCACGTTGAGGGCCTAGAGATGGACGATGTGGGGTTAGGATTTAAGGGAGGAGGAAGAAGACCAGGGCAGCCACAGAAGGGTGTGTGCCGAAGTAAGGGGAGCAGATGATCACGCCTAGGCTTTAAGATCCGGCACATTGTCTTTGAGGCCTCCCACAATTCCCTTTTACAGAGGAAGAAACTGAGGCTCAGAGAGGGTCTCTCAGCTAGCTGTCAGAGGTAGAATTGGAACCCAGGTCCCCACTGACTGCATCTGTCATTCTCGCCACTCCAATGTCCCAGCCTGGGAGCAGGTGGGCTCTGCCCCGCACCGGTGCCAGGACGCATGTGGAAAGAGCCGACAGGCAGCCCGTCCACCGCCGCCCGGCGCTGGGGCCTCGGTGCCGGGGCCTCGGTGCCACCTTAAGGGGCGCTGACATCAGCCTGGGCCGGCCCGCCCCCCGCTCCCCCCTCCCCCGTGGGTGGGATTTCCTGCGCCGCCGCCGCCGCCGCGGGTCAGCTGGTCCCAGTCCCTCCCCGCGCCCGCCCCCCACCCCTCCCGCCTACCCCCAGCCGTCCCCTCCCGCTCCCGCTCCCGCTCCCCTGGGCAGGTTCCGCGGCCACTCCACTCTCCTTCATCCCGTCCCGTTCTGTTCCGTCCCGGCCCGGCCGCTCCTGCTCTGCCCTGGCCGGCCCACGGCCACTCGCCACCGCCGCCGCCGCTGCCGCCGCCGCCGCCGGAGCCGCTGCCAACCCCACCGGCTCCGGCTCGGGGTCCGAGGCCGCGTCTCAGGCCGAGCGGGCGGCCGGAGCGGGGCCGCGGCCCCCGGCCCACGGCGCTCGGCCCTGCGTGGCCGCCCCTGCCGCCGCCCGCGCCCGCCGGGGCCCGGAGGGATGTGGAAGCCACAGGATGCCCGGCCTCGGCACCGGAAAGAGGTTTAAGCCCACCAAGTACATCCCGGTCTCCACGGCCGCCGCCCTCCTGGTGGGCGCCTCTACGCTCTTCTTCGTCTTCACGTGAGTGCGCCCGGGGGGCCGGAGACTGGGGGGTGGGGGGGAGGGGACCCAGACTAGGAGGCTGGAGGTGGGGGAACCCATATCAGGGGGCCAGAGGCAGGGGAACCCAGACCTGGGGGCCAGAGGCTTGGGGACCCGGACCAGGGAGCCGGAGGCGAGGGGGCAAACGGACTCAGACTTGGAGACTGGAGGGGGGGGACCCAGCCTAGGAGGCTGGAGGCTGGGGGGCCCGACCAGGGGGCTAGGGAGCGAGGAACTGGAGCAGGGGACCGCAATCAGGGCGCCGGAAGAGGTGGGGGGAGACCCCGACCAGGGGACCCAGGGATCCGGGAGGTGGAGGCCGGAGAGGGGGAGCCCCAAGCGGGGCTGGAGGCCGGAGGTCGGGGTCTCCTTCTCGCCCTGCCTGCATCCCCGCGGCCGCCTGGTAGCCAGCGCCTCCCCCCACTCCACCAATCACCCCCTTTCCGGGCTTTCCCCATCCCTGGCCCGGCCCGGCTCTGGGTTACGGGCTGCAGACGGGGACTGGTCTGTGCTCTGCTCCCTCGAAAGAAAGGAGGGAAAGAGGTACCGGGAGGACCTCGGACTGTAGCCCGGCTGGGCCGGGAGAGCGGGCCCTGGGGAGTGCCCAGATGGCTATAGGCGTGCGGCTACTGAGGACAGAGAACGGGACAGGGTCAGGCTGAGAGCCCTCCAACCTCTGCTTTGCCCTGACCCCTTGCTCTCTACATACCGCCCGCCCCCCCCCCCCCCACCATCCTGCCTTTTCCAAGTGCACACGCTCCCCTCCTCCTTGAGCTTCCTGCTCTTGTCTAGCCCCGGCTGACCTCTTGTATGCTGCGCCCCCTCACCCCTACCCCCATACGTACCTTCTGGCTCTGGGTGCTTCTTCCCGCCTTCCTTGGGCTGAGCACCCAACTCTCCCCACCCCACATTCCCCTTCACTATTCCAGCCCAGCCATCCCCTCTAACCCTGACTCACCCCGGGTTTCTCCCTCCCCCGGCTTCCCACCCCCCATCCCTGGGAGCAGTGCCCCGCACTGAGAGTCCTGGGGTGCTGCTCTGTGCTGCCAGCCCGGCCCAGCCAGCCCGGTGCACAGTGGATGGACTCAGGCTGTGTGTGTGTCTGCGGGAGGCTGCGGCTTGTGGCTCTGTCTGCCGGTCTCTGCTGGCCTGGGTCTGGGGGAGGGGTCCAGCTGCTAATGGGCTTAGCTATGGGAAGGAAGGACTTCGGGAGGCTGAGGCTGGGCCCTCGGGCCTGCAGAGGGCAGCCCCCAGATCCTGGAGGGTCTAGGCTCCCTGAGCCCCTCCTGCCTGGCTTGCCTTACCAGCCCCCCACCCGCCAGCCTCTGTTTGTGTTCCATAGGCAGTGTTTTGATGAAAACAAATTGCAGCGTTCAGATTTCCTGGGTAATACTTTCTCTCTGCCATTGGCTCCTGCCGCCCCAAACAGGCCTGTCAGTCATAACTCAGTCTGATGAGGCTTGGGAGGTTGGGGGATGGGGCTAGGAGGCCCAGGAGCCCCATATTTGGAGTAGAAAGACTTGGGGCTCCATTCCTGCTTCGGTGACCTTGGATGGGTCCTTTCTCTAACCAGGAACCTCAGGTGACCTAAAATGAGAGGGCACCTAGGGCTCCCTCTGGCCTTCCTAGCTCTGACATCCTCTGCTCTAAGACTGCTTGCATGTGGTCTGTTCCAAGGCCCCTCTGGCTTTGGCCCTTTCTGCTCCTCCCTCAGTCCAAGCACAGTCTTCCCCTCACAGGGAGGCCTAGTTGAGTCCTGGGTCTGGCCAGTTTGGGCCTGGATCAGGGGGAGGTGGAAAAAAAGAAAGGGGAATGCAGAGAACGTTTCGTTCTAGAGAAGGAACGGCTCCTTGGTCACCTCAGACTTACCTTCATGACAAGGTGGCATCCAGCCTCTGACTGAAGATGTCAACTGGCCAACCTGAGTTCAAATCTCAGTTGTGCGACTTACTAAGTATGACCTTGGGCAAGTCTGGGCCTCAGTTTCCTCACCTGTAAAATGGACAATGGGTTGAACAAGGGGGCTCCTTTGGTTTCTTCTGCCTTAGCATCCAGGTTGTCAAACCTTCTTTCCCAGAGGTGGGCCACCCTGTCACCTGGCCCTGCCCATCAGAATGAGCTCCATCCAGACGCCTGCTTTAGGAGAGTGCGGGAGCTGACTGAAAGACTTGGCATCAGGAGGCCTGGGTCCACAGCCTGATTCTACCACCAACTCACTCTGGGATCCCTGGGCAAGTCATTTCCATCTCCCAGCCCCAGCCTCACTTTTCCTTTCTGGAAAATGGCACTAAATAGTCCTCCCACTTCCTACCTCATCAGGCTGTTGTGTGGAAAGAGCTTCCCAACCTTTAGATACTAGAAAAATGGGCATTGTGGAATTGCTGCTCTCCTCCATGCTCCCCCAGTGACTTTGGGCAAGTTCCTCCCAGGCCTCAGTTTCCTTATCTGTAAAATGAAGGGGATGGTCTCCAACAACCTCCAAATCTCTTATTCTTTATTTATCATCACCTAGAGCAGGGAGCTTTTTAAGCATTAATATTAATTTAGTGATACTGCCAAAGGATACTCTGGTTTCCAAAGAGTGAAAGTTGAGGGTCACCCAAAGGACGAGGGAGAGGCGCCTAGTGGGTGTGAGTAGGCTGTAGACCATTGCTATCCAAGAATTATGCAAGAGCAGTGTTGCAAAGGCTTGTCAGCAGAGGGATGTGGGACTGGAAAATGAGGTTGGGGGGGTGGCTGGCCGTGGAGCCAGTGTTAAGGATAACAGATGCCCAGCCATCCAAATCATCAGCCTAATGTCAACAGAGTGAGTTGGGCAATTTGGGAGATTTGGTGGTGGTGGGGGGGTGGGGCAAGAGTCACCCAGGACAGGACAGGAAAGCACCAGTTGAAGGAGGGAGTTGTCCTCCTCTGGGAAGGCTCTGCTTCTAATAATGGTATAGATCTTTGGTTCTCAACCTTTGAGTCAAAGGACATCTTTTAAAAATATGACATTTCTGTGCCTTCCCTCTGAGCAGAGTTTTACTATTAAGACCTACTGATTGAAAAAATCCACAAGCACAAAAAATTACCACTTATTCAAGAATGAATTTCTAGGTTCCCAATCATGACAAAATTTCAGAATCTCAGAGCTAGAAGGGGCTCAGAAGCATCTGGCCCAAGCTGTACTTGAACAGGCCAGCAAGCAGACACCCAGCTGCTACCTGAAGGCCATCTATATACATTTGGAAAAGAAAAATATTTCTGAATGATGATGGTGAGGACTAACATCTTCTAGAGATTATCTCATTTGATCCTCATAAGAACCCTGGGAGGTATCATGGTCCTCACTTTCAGCTGAGGCAGAGAGAAGTTAATTTATTTGCCCAGCTAATATTTGTGTGAGGATAGATTTGAACTCAGGTCTTCAGCACTAACTGCCTTGGGAGCCAGAAAACCTAGAATCTAATCATAGCACCGATTTACTGTGTGATCTTAGAAAAGCCCTTTCCTTTCCTCCCTCTGAGCTAGGGGTCACAATACCCACTCTCTCTATGGGGCCCAGAGGCTAGCAGGCTAGCTCTATGGTCCAGCCCATAGCTGGTGCCTCATTGCTGCTGGCGGATGCATTTCTTTAGGGTACAGAGGATAGACTCAGCTACCACAGGGCCTGGCTTAAAGGCTCGCCTCTGAGACTTACTAGTTGAGTGTGTCCTTTCTGCAAATTGAAGGGTTTTCTATAGATGGCCTCTGAGGTCCCTTCTAGGACTCAGAGCCATTGTTTTCAAAGTGTTCAATTAAGTATAAAACTCTCTACAGATGTGAGGTTTATTAAGCCCCTTGGCAGATGACAGACGGAACCCTGTTACAGATGTGAGGGGCGCCAAGCTTCATTGCAGATGGGAGATTTTAAACCCTGTTGCAGATGTGAGGGCTGTTAAGCCTCAGTATAATAGGAAATTTTAAACCCTATTATAGAAAGATATGAAGGACATTAAGTCTCTTAGTGGAAAGGGTACCAGGCTGGGAATCAGGAGACCTGGCTTCTCTGCTGCCCCACAAAAGGACAGTGGTGCCTTGGGCAAAGCCTTTGGGCCTCAGCTTCCCCATCTGTAGAATGAAGGAGGGAGAGGGCAGAGTGTCACCTGAAGGGCAAATTTTTAGTTTGGGGCACTTGGGGTGAAGGAATTTATTTTCAGGGTGGGCTCTTTGCAGGTAATTTGGAAAGTGGGCAATTGGTGGTGAGTTTGGCACTCACTCCTTGTCCACATCATCTTTTCTGAGTCTCAGGACAACTCTGTGCAGAAGGGAATCTAGCATTCCTATCCACATTTGACTGATTAGGAAACAGAGCCCCAGAGGGAGAAAACTGGTTCTGAGTTCAGATTCCTCCTTTGACCCTTACTCTTGTTGGGCAAGCCTTAATCTCTCTGGATGGCAGTTTCCTTCAATTAGAGCATTGAACTGAATGACCTTGAAGTTGGCTTCCAAATATATGATCCTTTGGCCCTCCCAAGGTCACAAAGCCTTTATGTATCTGAGGTGAGATCTGAACATGGGGCTTCCTCTGATGACTTTACCTTGTTCCTTGTTCCTTCCAGCTCCCTGGATGAGAGGTTTCCCAGGTCTCCTCATGGGCCTTATTTCCTGGATGGGCCCTTGGGATGCAGCCTGGGAGTTCCATTCCTAGCCAGCCAAGGCTATGGGTGGGCTTGGCCACCAGCTAGGCCCCCCAGGCTGCAGGCAGCAGTGTTTGGACTAGGGCCATATTCTTTGCTTAAGACTAGCCTGGGAGCCATGGGACTGGGGATTCTGGCCACCTCTCCAAGCCAGTGACACTTGGATCTTTACACAGCACCCCAATGGCTCCCTGAAGTAGAGAAAACTGCCAGTTCATGATGGTGATAAGGGCAAACCATTCACAAGGTCACACAGCCAGTAAGCAGTGACAGCGATAACAAACATTTATGGATTTGCAAAATGCTTTGTGTGTTATTTCACCTTCCCTTCAAACCTAGCAGGTGGGGACTATTCTCCTTTCAAAGCTGAGGAGAATGAGATGAGGCTGTTTCTTGCCCAGCATCACATAGCTAGTGACTGAGGCTGGATTTGAACTCGGATCCTCTTAACGCCCCCAGTCCTGAGCTCTGTCCACTGTACTGAGCCATAGTCCTTAATATGGTTTCTTGGAGTCTGGGAGAATTCCAGCTTTTCAGATTTGTTGCCTTCTCTGGGCCTCAGTTTTTCCACCTATAGAATTAAGGAGTTGGAGCAGAACCCATACATCTCCAGCTGAGCATTATTTATCTAATAAACATATGGTAGTGTTGGGTGCTGTTCCCTGTACTTAGTGCAGAGAGCGCTACAAGGTTCCGGCAAGATGTAGCCCCAGCCTTCCAGGAGTCTAGGAGCATATACCTAGCCAGGTTAAAACCTCTAGGTCTGTGAGTTTGGCTGTGTGGAAATCCCAGCCCATCTATAGTGGAGCAGATGAGTTTGAAGAGATTCCCTCCCTGGGTCTTGAAGAGCTGAAATGACTGGGCCAGGGCCATCTAGCTAAGTGTCAGAAGCTGGGTTTCCTTAAAGTTAAAACTACTCCTGAATGGGCCAGACTGACTCAGGGCACTGGGTATCCATACCAAGAAAAGCAAAGAACCAGGGTCCCTGCCCTCAGTGGGGGAGGCAGCTTACAAGCATCCATGTCTGAACAAGACATACTCAGCGTAAAAGGGAGGTCACCCCTGAGGGCAGGCACAGCTACACAGGCACAGGGCAGGGCGTCTGGCATATTGGGGCAGTCTTCTTAGTGCAGTGTGGGCTGCACCCCATCTCTCAAGCTCTGTTTGTCCTATGTTCCCCATTCAAATGGAAGCTCCCAGAGGGGAAGGATCTTTCTTTGTATTACCAGCTCTCCAGACTAGGGGGAGGCACATAGTAGGTGCAGAAGGCATGCTTGTAGATTAATTGATTAATTGAGCCCCAGATTTCTGAAAGTCTTTCACCATCCTTCACCATTCCCTGGTGCCCTCTTTGGGTACCTATGATACATAATAATTCAGTTCACTCTGGAAGGTAGAAACAGAAACAAATAATTCAGTCCCAGAAAGCAAGGAAAGAAGCTTTCATTAAATGCCTACTGCACTATGTGAAGTGCATTTAGGGGTTACATTGTTATTGTTTGCAGGGTATTACATAGTTACTATTTGAAGGGTGTTACATTGTTACTGTTTGAAGGTGTTACATTATTATTGTTTGGGGGCCCTGGAGGAGGTGGCACCACGAGAGAGCAATAAGGAGGGCAATAAGGAGGGCGTCCAAAGTCCAGGCTTGGTGAAGTGTAGGAGGAAGGGTCCTAGACTTGGAACATGGTTCAAATCCCAGCTGGGCCATGTGCTAATAGGATTATGGGTACGCCTCTTGCCCACACTGCCTCAGTTTACTCATCTGTAGAACTAAGGATGTTGAGCAAGTTGACTGCCAAGGCTTTTTCTGACTCTAAATTTCTAAATTCTGATCCCAAGTCAGCTCTTGCTTTCAAAGTGCTTCTGGTCTAAACGGGGAAAAATATTGGTCATAAGGAAGCTGGTGAGGGAGAAAGGCCAAGCAGAAGCCCCTGAACAAAGCCCTTCCCCTTTTGAGGCCTCCATTTCTCCATCTGCAAAATGAGAGATTGGAATGGAGACTCTCTGAGGTCCCTCCCACCTCTCAGTTCTATGAACCCCAAGCCTGGAAAACCCTGCATTCAGGGCCCCTCGGACCTGGACTGGACTGGGATTCTCAGTGTCCAGCTGACTTCCAAGGGTGTGTGTGTGTGTGTGTGTGTGTGTGTGTGTGTGTGTGTGTGTGTGAATATCTGTATGTGTGTCTCTGTGTGCATGCATGGAGAATGTGTATGTGTACATCTGTGTGTGAATTTGTGTGTGACTATGTCTGTTTCTGGGTGTCTGTGTCTGTGTTGAGGGGGGCCCTCCCCGGGCACTGGGGCACCACCTTGGCCATGTCTGGGCCATGTCTCTAGGGTGTCAAAGCTGAGGCTCGCCTTGCCCCTTAGGCCTGTTTGATTTTTATCTCCCGATGGAGAGTCGGGCAGGGCTGGGAGCCCCAGCAGGCAGCCTTGGCCTTGCAGCCTGATCAATACTCCTTGAATTAGTAGCAGGCGGCTGCCCCAGCCCCCAGCCCCCATGGATTTATGATGAGGCTAGTGGCTAGAGAGAGAAAGCAGAGAGAGCTTGGGTTCAGATCCTTGCCTGGTTAACTTGTGTGACCTCTGGTGAGTCACTTCCTCCCCAAAGGCCTCAGTTTCTCCATCAGTAAAGTGAAGGGATTGGATTATTGTTAAGTCATGTCCGACTCTTTCTGACCTAATGCAGCTGTCTTGGAGTGGTTTGTTGTTTCTTTTTCTGGTGGCTTAAGGCAAAGAGAGTTTGTGACTTGTTCAGTCACACATACTAGCTTACACATCTAGTAAGTGTCTGAGTCTGTATTTGAACTCAGGTCTTCCTGACTCAAGGCCCAGCACTCTCTCCACTGAGCCATCTAGCTGCTTCATGGGCTGGATTAGAAAATCCCTTGGGCTTCTTCCAGCTTTGAATCAGTGATAAAGCATTTGTAAGAACACCACTATAAAAATAATAATAGCTTCTGCACCGACATCTGTATCAGAGAAGGCTGTAGAGGTGTGTAAAAAACTTGATAAGACCTTTTGAATCAACCAGCAAATGTTTAAGGGCCTACTGTGTGCCAGGCACTGTACTAGGCTCTGGGGAAAGAGAAATAAAGAAAGAAAGAAAGAAAGAAAGAAAGGAAGGGAGGGAGGAAGGAGGGAAGAAAAGTAAAGAGAGACAAAGAGAGGGAGAAAGAAAGGAAGGAAGAGAAAGGAAGGAAGAAGGGAAGGAAGGAAGAAAGAAAGAAACAAACAAAGAAGAGAAAAGAAAGAAGAGCCCTGCTCTCTAAGCATTTCCACTTTAATCCCTGGCACTTGCCAGACACTTGAGGTGGATGAGGAAAGGTTGCTGCTTGATTTTTGAGAGATTCAACCTGGAGAAACACTTCCATATAATGTATAATGGCACATAATAAACATCAGCACAATATTGGCATTTCTGTAGCACTAAGGTCTCCAAATGAAGTAAATACTATCTCATTTGATCCTCACAGCCTCCCCCGCCCCCCTCCCCCGGGAGGTAGGTACCATTATTGTCCCCATTTTATAGATTAGGAGACTGAGGTAGCCTGACTTGCCCAAGGTCACATGATAATGGGCAGAGGCTGGATTCAAACCTAGGTCCAGGACCCTTCCAGTCTAGGGTTCCATCTGCCTCTGGCTTCCAGCACTACCATTATTATTTGGTGGTTCTCTGAGCAGCCGCTGTTGGGGCAGGATCCTGCCCAGGGCATGGGCCTATCTGCCTCAGGAGGGAGGAGGCACAGGCGTAGATCCTTTGAGGACAGATCTACCTTGAGGAAACCTGGGATGTGGAAAAGTGTTGGAATGGTGGTCTTCTACTCATCTAGGTCCTGCCTGTGTCCTCTGATATTTTAGCAAATGATCCTGAAAAGGAACTTGTAGGGTCATCGATTTCAAGCTGGAAAGGACTTTGGAGAATGTCTGGTCCAGCCTCCTCCTTTTGCTGATAGGGAAACTAAGACTGGGGAGGGGGAGTGATTTGCTTAAGGTATTAAGCTAAAAAGCAAACTTAACTCAGGATTTGGACCCACGTCTCCTGTCTCTACATTTAATAAGTTTTCCACTATATTCCACTACCAACCATTTCATAAAGTAGATTCAGAGTCAAAGATGCTGGGTGCGAATCCTGTCTCAGTTGCTTGCTGTGCGTTTGGTGATGACCGGATGGATCACTTCCCCCCCCCCCCCCCAGCTCCCAGTCTCCTCCTCCTGTAAAAAGAGGGAGTTGGCCTGGAGGACCTTGCAGTGCCTTTTGGCTCTTAACCTGTAGTCCTGTAATGGAAGCCTCCTTGAAAGCCTTCCTACCCTGAGCTCATGACTGGAATCAGCCTCTTGTCTTGAGGGTGCCCTCAACCCCGGTGTTGATCAGTCAATCAGAAAGCACTCATTAGGCACCCATTAGGTACTGGGTAAAGGGTGTACAAAGGCTCAGAGGCCCCTTTTTCATAAGGACCTTATTAGAGATGTCACTGTCTGAGTCTCAACCCTCTCTTTCTAACTAGAGTGGGAGCTCTAGTCACCCTCACCACACCCAAATGAGGAGATGCTTAATAAGTTTGAAAATGAGTTCTCCTGGCCAGATCTTGCAGCATCCCTCTGGATGCCCCTTCAGATTCCTGATCCCTGTTTCCCAGACTCTGAGCTGGGAGGGTCCATCTAGTCCAGTCCTTAATAAACCTTCCTACTATTCCAACTGTCTTGGACATTGTCAAGTGAACTCTGACTCAGTCATGTCCAACTATCCGTGACCCCATTGGAGATTTTCTTGGCAGAGATACTGGAGTGGTTTGCCATTTCCTTCTCCAACTCATCTTATACATGAGGAAAGTGAGGCAAACAGGGTTAAGTGACTTGCCCAGGGTCACAGAGCTAGTAACTGTCTGAGGCTGGATTTGAACTCAGATATTCTGGAGTCCAAACAAGTCCATTGCCCCACCTAGCTGCTCAGGCATGAGTTGGACTCGGTGGCCACTGAAGTGCCTTCTGACTGAAATTTTGTGGTTTTCAAGTCTTCTAGGAATGAAAAACTCTACCTGCAGAGGTAGAGTCAGTTCCAATTCCATTTCCTGTAGGAAGTAGACTCTTCCTGGTTGTCTCTTTCAGTGGTCCCCCCTCCCCCAACTCCAGCCCTACCCCCAATGCTAGTGCCTTCCTGCTGGCATTACCTTTTATCTACTCTCCAGGGGTAGAATCATGTACAGAATGAGGAGGCCGTCAAGACAAAGTCCTTACCGTGTAAAGATATCCCAAGGTGCAAGGGGCTGCCTTTGTAGGTAGATAGTGAGCTCCCCGTCCCTGGGAGGTAGTGAGTTCCCCAGTATTGAGGTCTCCACACAAAAGGCCAATGACCAGTTAGTTGCTGAGTCTGTCCTCAAAGGGACCCTCCTGCTTGACTGCCTTTGACTCTGAGTTGGCCCCCTTCCAGCTCCAACATTCTGTAATTATGGGATTGGATTCCATCAATATTTGAATTGGTGAGTGTTGTCAACCCAGGCCCACAAACCCTCTGGCACAATTACTGTGGCAAGTGGACCCCAATTTGGGAAACATTTAAAAACCTGAAACAGCTGGGAATCACTAGGGGGGTTGGGGAGGGGTTGGCCTTGTGTGTGAAGAGAGATTTCTATTTTCACCTTTTTCTTCTGTGGTGCCTTGAGATCTGGGATTCTTATCAGGAGTACCCAGGTATGGAAAGTCCCTACAGTGGAGCAGATCAGAAATGCCTGTGTAGCTGATTGACTTAGGGAGGTGCCTGGGAAGATGTGTAACTGGAATTCAGATATATTTAATACCAGGATGGGGCCAAGGTGAGAGCCAGGCCAGGTGCTCTGGGAAATCTGGAGAGATCACTGTCACCTGGGGGCATCTGAGAAGGCTTCCCAGAGGAGGGGGCTCTCAGCTCACTCTCTAAGGAAGAAGATTCCAATGTTCCAACAGCTGGAGAGAAGGAGCAAGTGCAGTCCAGGCATCAGGGGATTGCTATGTGTAACAGTCTGGGGAGGCAGGCTCTCTGAGAATGGGAGAGGGGTGCCTTCTGGAGTTGCTGGTATCTCACCATACACACCACAGCCTGCCCTGCTGGAGAAGAACAGTCTGCATTTACCTATTGGTTTATGATTTACAAATTGCTTTATGTACAGGACCTCAGTTTTCTCCTCTCCAGTATCAAGGTTAGAACCACATCAGGAAGTCTTAAACTTTTTTTGTGTCATGGACCCCTTTGGCAGTCAGGTGGAGCCCGGGGACCCCTCCTCAGAATTGTGCTTTTAAAAGAATTCATAATCAAAAGAAACACTGAATTTCAGTTGGAGCTCAGTGAATATGAAGCTGTAATTTTTTCCCCATCCAAGATGATAGTGCCCTTGAGGGCCCTTGGATTCTAGGCTAAGAACTCTGGGCTAGATATTCCTTAGGCTCCTGATTCTGGGGTCTATTCTCAGAGATTTTGGATGACTAAAGAAAGCATCTTTGTCCTCACAGTCATCCATTTCCCAGGTGGGAGAGGAGACAATGGAAGGTGAGGTCTGAGGTCATTAGTGTAGCAAGTGGCAGAAGTGAGACTTTGGCCCCAGGCCTCTTGAATCCAAACCCTAAGGCCACCGAGGTAGTTTCCTCTCCAGCCTCCTTACATCTAGATCCACAGGACTCTCTGGGATCAGCCAGGTCTGGGGTTTCCACATGTGGCCATGTGAGCACTTGGGATTCTCAGCCTGTGGCCTGGTATTGTTCCTTGTCTAATCTGTAGGTATGTGCCCTAGAGAAGAGAAGGACAGGTGGGCACCATGGCTATCTTCAAGTATCTGAGGGGCTTCCTTGAAGAAGATGGCTCAGCCCTACGAGGCAGGACTAGCAGCAAGTGGACTGGAACTAGGTGAGGTGGGGTGGGGAGGGTTAAGGGAAAAAGATTTAAGCTGGAGGTCAAGGAAAACTTCCTCCCAGTTGGGGGAGCCAACCAAAACTGGAATGGGCTGCTTACAAAGGGGGTGTTCTTCCTTGTACCAGATCATATAATCATAGGCTTCCAACTGGAAATGACCTTAGAGGTCATTTTACAGATGAGGACACTGAGTCCAGGAAGCTAAGTGACTTGCCCAAAGTCCCACACATAATAAATGGAAGGGGCAGGATTTGAACTTCAAGCAGGAGCTGGTTGCCCACTGGTCAGGGACATTGTGGAGGGGGCTCTCACTCAGAAGTGGGCTGGACTAGCTGCCCTTTGAGGGCCCTCCCTAGGACTTTGTAGCCACAGATTCTCAGACACTGATCATACACTCTTTGGTCTCAAGGTAGAAAGGATCTCCAAGGTCATCTGGGTCAGTCACAAAAGATACTGAGGGTGAGAGAATGAAGGAACTTGTCCAAGGTCACCCAAGGACTCCCCAGTCAGAGCTCCTCCCAGTGTGCTACTCACTCTCCTCCATTGGTTTGAAGGACACAGGAGCTTAGATTTGGAGCTGATAGAGAGGTTGTCCATCCTGATTCCTGAATTTTACAGATGAGGAAACCAAGGTTCCAGCTTGCCCAATTTGTGTCTATATTAAGTGGCAGAGCTGGGATTTGAACTAGGGTTCTAGATGAAATGTTGGCTCTTACCAATCATGTGCACCTCCTCTCCCTCCCCCCCCCACACCTTCTGATAGCCTTGTCCAGCACAGGGCTCTTGGGACAGCAGCAACAGTGATCCCCATTCTGAGAGCTACCTCTCCCAGGGTCTGGAGCCCCCAAATTAGGGGAAAAATACTTGCTAACTTCTCCAACCCACACCCAGTAGGGTCTGGGCAGGGGCAGGTTCTGCATGGTGTGGCTGAAGTCTAGCTTGGGGGAACCCTCTTGAAGAGTAAGAGTGGGGTGGAAATCTGCCAAGAAATTTACTCTTTTTCCTGTCCCTTCTCCCTGTGTGTGTCCTTCTCCCCCAAACCCTGTGCTCCTGGGCAGCCCTCCTCCTGACCCATTGTGTTTTCACAATTGGGTCTGCCTTCTTTGGCCAGATACCACTCTGTAGATCTTCCCTCCCTGCCTCATCTCTCTCTCCTCCCCCTCAGCATAGGACAGTGTAATGGAGATTGCCTCTGGAATCAGAAGACCTGGGTTCAAATCCTGCCTTCTTGTGCAATGTTGGGCAAGTCACTGACCCCCTGGCCTCATTTTCCTCACAGGGTGAGACCAGATGGTCTCTGAGTCCCTCTAGCTCTATGTCTCTGATCTTCCTCCTTCTTCTTTTTCTCCTCTTCTGGACTCATCCCCCTCTCCTTTCTCTCCTCTTCATTCTTTTTTTCCTTTTCTTCTCATTCTTCCCCTCCTTCTCCTCTCCCTCCTTTCTCTTCCCTTTCTCTCTCCCTTTCTTTCTCCTCCTCCTCTGTCTCTGTCTCTTCTCTTCCCCTCTTTCTCCCTTCTTTTTCTTTTCTTTCTCCCTCTCCCTCATAGCTTCTTAAGTCTCCTAGTCTTCCTTCCTCCTTTCTCTCTTTTCTCCACTCTTTCCCCCTCTTCCTCTTTTCCAAAATGGGCCATTCCCTCCCCCCTGCTTTCTGGAAGATCTCGGCTCTTAATTCACTCTTAGCAATTTCTGCTTGAGTATTAGTGATTGAGGATGTTCCCATTTTCTAGACTGTTGGTGCCCTCTCCCCTCCCCCAAGGATAAGGAGGACCTTGTGGACACTTGGAACAAGGCACCTTGACCCAAAGGAATGTGCTTCTAAAGAAGTCAGAGAGAAATGCTCTACTACCAACCCCAGTAGGACACTCTAAGAGCCTGAAGTGCCAGCTCCATAAACAGGTTGGAGAGTTAGCAGGGCATAACCACAAGATAAGCTATCACTTACTGGTCGTGGGCTGGGCCACGTCAAGCTGGGCATCCATCCCACTGGGCTGTGGAAGGTGGTGAAGTGTGAGGACACAGAGAGAAGCCAGGAGGAGGAGAGCCTCGGAATGTGGAAAAGCTGGCAGCCCTGGGAGGGACAAGAATCGGGGTGTAGGCAAGGGGTCCAGAAACTTGGGGATGCCCTGGTTGGAGGCCCTTTGCTTAGCCAACAAGCCTTGTAGATGCTGTGCTTGCTGCTGGGGTAAGACCAAGTCCTAGAGCAGTGCCATCCCAGGCCTCTCAGATGGTAAGCAGCCTTCCTTAGTGAAAGAGCTATGGGGCCAGGGGCAGCTCTTGCCAGATCCCTAATGTGCCGCCCCCCACGGCTCCTAGTTCTGCCCTCTAAGGCCAGGCAGAATGAGGCTGCTAGACCTTGGACACCTCACCCTGAGCCTTAGTTCCCTTCTTTATGGACTAAAGGGATTGAACTGTGGCCTCAGAGGGCCCTCACAGTTCAAGAGCCAGGGTCCTCTCCTCTACTGAGATGGGGAATGTTTGTCCTGGACAGCAGGGGCAGAAATGCCTACTTCTGGTATTTGAAGGCAGAGGTCTCAAGAGGAGGAAACAGATTTGTTCTATAAGACCCCTGTGGGGTGGGGTGGGGCAGGCCTGGGAGTCACAGGGAGGCAGATATGGCCTCCATCTTTATTAGACCTGGCCCAAAGTCTGCCATAGAAAGTGGTGGGTTCCTTCCCTTGCTAGAGTTCAGACCATAGATTTTTTAGGGATAGAAAGGGCTTTAAAGGTCATTGAGTCTGATTCCTCCTCCCCCCCATTTTAGATGAGGAAACTGAGGCACATAGGTAGAATGACTTCCAGGGTCACCCAGCACAGAGCTAGCAAGGATCTGAAGTAGGATTCAGGCACAGATCTTCTGGGCAGTAGTTAGAGCATTGGGCCTGGAGTCAGGAAGATCTGAGTTCAAATGTGGCCTCAGACACTTGCTAGCTGTCTGCCCCTGGGCAGGTCACCTTACCTCAGTCTGCCTCAAAAGCAGAGCTAATGAGAGCCCCTACCTCCCAGGGTTGTTTGAGATATTTGTCAAGCACCCAACACCCCTTATTGTTATCCCTGGCCCAAGCCCATGCTCTGGCAGATGCCCCATGCTGCCTCAGGTTGCCGCTGCACTGGGGTTCCTGATTTTGGCTTGGTTTGGGTCAGATGCTCCTGAGGGCCTTTTCTGCTCAGAGATGCTGGGTGGGCTTTATGCCAGTGGGGGTGGGGTCCTGAAGGGAGCAGAGCAGCCCAAGCAGGGCCGGAGGAAGCTTAGTGCCAGCTTCCAGGATAGCACAGTACTGCGGTGTGTGTTTATAAAAAGGCCTGTGTGGACGGGCTTATTTTTGGAGCTGTAGAGACAGAATGTGTCCTTGGCAGCAGCTCTGGTGGAGACTTAGGAGGCGCTGAGGCTGATGCAGGTGGGCTGGGGACTTGGCGGGGACAGGCCTAAGGGGGAACTTGGCTCCACTGTCCAGGGACCTGGTCATCAGAAATCCCTGGTGGTGGGGAAGTAGGAAAGCTGCTTTCCAGGAGTCATCTATATGTTGCCTGGTGGGACTTTGGTTTTTAAAGAATCTTTTATTGATGCCCACCCAATGATTGTATCCTGCTAACTGCCCTCTCCCCCCAAAAAGTGCCCAACAACGTTTTTTGTTACAAAGAATTCTAGTTAAGCCAAAATTTGTCATGTTTAACAAAGTATGCCCCATTATGCCCCCAGGGTCCACCACCTCTCTGCTGAGAGGAAGGAGGTTGCCTTTGCCACCTGATCACACTTTGGAGATGCTCAGATTTCTCTTAATGGCTGGCCCTGAGGTATTGTGGAAAGAGCATTGGTTTTGAAGTGAGAGGATCTGAATTTGAATCTTTCCCCTGCTGTGAACTTGTTAAGTGGCCTGGATAAAGTCAGCTCCTCTTTCTACACTTCCATTAATCGAAGCCCTTGGAGGAGCTCTAAGGGCCCTCCCAGCTCTGGCATTCTGTGTTTTAAGGTTCTGCTGTCCTCACTGGAATTCTCTGTTCTAAGGTCCTGTCCCTCCCTTCCCCCCTCCCCAGCTGTAACTTTCTGGGTTCTAAGACCCCTCCCAGCTCTGGCATTCTGTATTTCTGTGAACTCAAACTGAGCAGTAATGGGGTCACTCCCCTGCTCCACAGTCCATAGTGACTCCCCATCGTCCACATGACAAGGTCTGGGCCATGGGCAAGCAGGGGTTTTCCACTGATGTCAACTACCCAGACTTGTTCAGTATCTGACTGTCTCTGTCTCTAACAGGCTCAGCTTTTATGGGCTGTGACACATTTAGGAGACTGAATTACTGGAAACTGCCCTCTTCCCCAAGCCCACATTTTACAGTTTGTCTGGAGAGACTGAGTGACAGGGGAAGGCCCCAGAGAAGGCCTGGAGACCTTGATTTGTATTCCTTGCCTCTCTCTGACTGGTTCTCCACAGGCCCAGCCACAGCCCCGAGGCCCCTAATGAAGATTTCTGATGGTGGGTGGAGGGTGCGGTTGGGGGGTGCGGTTGGGGGGCGGGTTGGACCAGAGTGAGTCATAGCCATGAGACTGGAGAGATGCCTGGCAGGCTCGTGTTGGGAAAGTGGAGACAGCCCAGGAGAGGAAAAGGCCTCTAGGCTACGAGCCTTCAAACCAAGTCCCTTCCTCTGGCTGGGCCTCAGGTTCCCTATTTCAAACATGAAGGATCTGGGACCTGGTAGAACTGGAGAAATGACAGACTATGGCCCAGGGAAGGCATCATGGCAAAGCCTCATGATATTGTCCTGGACTGTGGGAAAGAAAATAATAATAAACATTCATTTAACACCTACTGTGTACCAGTCACTATGCTAAGTGCCAGGCTTACCAGGATGACTAGTGACTAAGCTGGGCTTTGGACCCCAGAGCCAGCACCCACACAGATGCTCTCTGTCTAGCTCTGAGAGCCAGAGAGGCTATGGGGATCCTTGGGGGAGCAGGGGCTTGGGGGATTTGGTCTGAGACAGATGGAAGTCCCAGAATTCACCATTTTAATAGAATTTGAAAGCTAAAAGGCAGATGAAAGAAGAATTGTTTCAAAGAGGAAGAAACTGAAACCTTTGGAAGGGAGGGACCAACCTATGGCATTCAACTAATAAACTAAATGCCAGTGCTCAGGGAAACCCACATGGCCAACATGCAAGGACAGAGCCTGAGTAAAGGATGCAGAGGAAATAGATGGTGTCAGGCACCTGAATGGGGCTGATTCTTACCAGTGACCACCAAATTTGGCTCAGAGTTTCTTGGCTCCAAGGTTGCAAAGGAATAAAACTGAGCTTTGCAGCTTTTCTTGTCTAACAAGAGAAAGCAGACAAACAGACAGACAGACAGACAGACAGACATGCAGAGACACTTTTTTCCGGGAACTCAGCCTGGCAGGAATTTCTTCTGTGGGTCCTTATGTGTAAGACTTTGGATGACTGAGAAGACAGGATGAACCCTGTGGGGAGATGCTAGAGAGACCAAAGTGGGACATCTGGGCAGCCCCCAAGGGTGTGTCTCATTGTCTGTAGAGGGGAGAGCAGGCAGGGAGGAGCAGGGGAGCTTGTGAAATTCTCACAACACAATTAGAACAGTTTCTTTGGCTTGAAGAGACACTCAGGCCTTCTCCAGCTTCCAAAGGGGTAAGGCTCCAGAATCCCTTTCTTAAGTGAATTGTTTGGAACTGGGAACTTGGTGTGTTTTCCTGGAGAGAATCTGGTGGGCTGGGCCCAGCCTGGGCTTCTTTAACCCCTGTTGTGCCTGAAATGCTGGTGTGTTTTCAATGAATAGAGCGTGCTGAGAACCAGGGGGCCCCAGAGCTGGATGGGGCCTCAAAGGCCATCCAAGGAAGAAATCCCCCATTTCTCTGTGACTTAGGTTTGCCAAGGCCTTCCCTTGTGATCATCCTGGGAGGCAAGGTAGCACAAGTGTTACTGCCCCGTTTGACAGTTAGGGAAACTGAGGCCCAGAGAGGAAATGTGGCTGGCCCTAAGGCACACATCTAGGGAGTGGTAGAGGTGAGATTTGAATTCACATCCAACTTTAGTCCGACCCATATCTGAACAGGCTTTGTGAGCAAAAAGAGAAAAAGAATGTTGGATATTGGATAATTGCTTGATTGCTGGTACTTCAGGGAAGGCAGAGGAGAAGTTGGAGGGAGATGGAGATTTTAGGCAAGGCAAGACAAAGATGGAACTACGTGGGGATGGCTGTCTCTCGTGGAGTGCCGCAGGGATCGCTGCTGGATCACTGGAGTGCTTACTACTTTGGCCGATGACCAAAGCTGGGGGTCTAAGTAACCTGTTGGGCAAAGCCATCAGAATCTGGAAAGGGCTGCAACATGGGGAGAAATAGGATAAGATGTAATGTACTAGGGGTAAAGGAGTCTCATGATCTGGTTCACCAAAAAGAAAAAATAATTTAGCTTCATTGATATAGGGGTAGAATGTTCAACCATTAGTTTGTTTGAAAAAGATCTGGATGGCTTAGTGTCTCCCAAGCTCAAAGCATGACATGGCAGTGAAGAAAGTTAGCTATCTCTTGGGCTGCATAAAGTGAAGCTTGGTATCCAGGATGAGGGGAGTGATTGTCCTGCCTGTACAGACCACCCCTAGAATATGGGGTCCAGGTTGGGGGAGGAGGGGATACCACTAAGGGAAGTGGCTTAGCTCATGAGGAACCCCCTTCATAGCTGAAGCTTGAAGAATGGAGCATATTCCCCCCATTCCCATGTGAGGAGGGAAATAGAGTCTGATTTCCATAGGAACAGCTGTTCCCGAGGGAATGGGTTACTCTGGGAGGTGGGGGTGCCCCCTCCTTGGAGGCCTTCAGACAGAGGCTGGCTGCTCATCAGACATGTTCTGAAGGGTTCCCTGAGTATGGCCTAATAGCTCTCTTGGTCTCAGAGAGTCTCTGGTTCCTATGGGGGTGTTGAACTCTTCCCAGGGCTAGGGTTGGTGGCCATTTCAGCAGGCAGCTAGGTCTGTTACAGGTGCTGGGCAGCAAATCTTGTCCTCACGGAGTTTGGGGAGGATGGGTACTTGTCGGTTGCTTCCCCTCTGTTGGGAGCCGGAGCCTTATTCCTGGGCCATGTTCTGTGCTGGGTGGGAGGGGCTCCCCATCTCCACCTCCACTGGTGTTTCCATAACAACCTGCTGAGGCCTACAGGGGATGTGGGCACAGACAGCTCCATCTCCTCCCAAGCCTGGCATTCTGGCCCAGGGTTTGCCCCAGGTCTACCCGAGCTCACTAAAGCTTTGTGTGTTTGTCTTATCTGAGCTCTGATCCCATGGACTTGAGCTGGGAGACAAAGCCCCCAAAGCCAGCCATGTTTGTTCCTAAGGAAGATTCCCACCCCTCCTGCCTCTGCCTCTGCCTCTACAAAACGACAGAGTTAGACCTCAGGCCTTGAGCTGGGGTGTAGGAAGAAAGCATTTTCCATAGTTTGCATTGCCCTAAAGTGAGGTGGGTCACTTTGTTATGTAGTAAGCTCCCTGTCCCTGGTGGTATCTAAGGAGAAGGGGGTGCCTGATTACTTCCCACATATCTATTTCCATGCTGTTTCCCCATGAGAATGTGAGCTCCTTGAGGGCAGAGACTGTCTTTGTCTTTCTATGTATTCCCATTACTTAGGAGAGGTCCTGGCACATAGTAGGTGCATAATATTCCTTAGCTATTGGGGAAGCTGTAAGAAGGGTTTCTTTTATCAGCATTCATGAGTCTGGCTCTGAGATTCTCAGGTTTGGTGTGTACCTTATCTCATCTGATAAGAGTGTAAACTCCTTGAGGACAGCTCCTGGTTTATTTTTGTCTTCATATTCCTAGCACCTCACTTAGTAGCAGGTCAATAAATCCTTGATCAATGGATGGATTGATTGGTTATCCAAGTACTGAGGATATAAAGCAAGGTAAAATCAGCCCCTGCCCTCAGGGAGCTCACCTTCTAATGGGGGAGGCAACATTCAAATAACTATGGGAGAGACAGAGTAGAGGGAAGGTAGCCTCTGAGGGACAACTGGACTCAAACCCAGGACTTCCTGCCTCCACATCCAGTTCCCCTCCCATCATGGATAGTCTGTGAGGCAGAATAGAATGAACCTGAGATTCAGGGAGGGAAAGGCCAGGTTCAATTCCCAACTTGGCCACTTGTACTAGTCCCCTTAAAGTGCTCACCAGCGGAGCCCTGCAAGAGGGAAAGGGAGCTGTCCAATGCAGAGGAGGAGGTCTTCAAGCAGAGGGGCTAAGTGAGATGGCCTCTGAGTTCCCTTCCACTTCTGAGACCCTACATTCTATGGTATGAGATCTTTTACTTAAGAGAAATTGGGAGAAGCTTCTTATAGAAGGTGGGATTGTAGCTGGGACTTGAAGGTAGCCAGGGAAGCCAGGAGGTGGAAGAGATGGGGGAGAACATTCCAGGAATGAGGGACAGCCAGAGAAAATGCCCAGAGCTGAGGTGGAACAGCAAGGTCAGCACCACTGGGTCCACAGGGATGTGAGAAGGTAGAAAGGGGAAGAAGATGGGGAAATAGCAGGGCTAGGATGTCAAGGGCTTTCTTTTTGTTTCCCCCATTGGACTGTGAGCTTCCTGAGGGCAGGGACTATCTTTTGCCTCTTTTTCTATCCCAGGCACTTAGCCTGGCACTCAGTAGGTTTTTAATAATTGCTCATTGACTAATGATTTCTTTGAAAAACCCAACCCTTGAGATTACCTCCAAACCATGTAAAAGGGGACTCTGTACAACTTCTGGAGCCCCAGCACCCACAGAATGACACAGAGAAGCTAACCTCCTGCTGAGGACAGCCCAGAAGCCCTGCAGGAAGGGCCAGCACAGCGCTCTGGGAGCTGACAGCCTAGCTCGCTGGAGAGCCAAGCCCAGGTCCGCGTGAGCTGTGGTTTTAGCCCCAGGGCGGCCAGGCCAGCAGCTGTGGCGATTCCAGAATTATCAACACAGATATGCCTAGGACAAAGTGAGAGGTTAGTGCCCTATGGACTTTGGGACCAGTATTTGGGGAATGCATTGGCTTCCTCCCCTAGGGGCTAGAAGCCTCTGAGGAGACATGCCATTTTGCAATTTCAGTGGCAGCTCCAGCTCCTGGCCCGTGAACTGTAGGAAGATCTAGCGATCAGTCTTGGGGGGTAATCGCTCTTGCTTTAACCTCCCTGGATCTGGATTGTGGTCTGGGGTGGAGGTCGTGGGGTGGGTATCCAGCTTGCCAGAAACGGTAGTTGTGAAGACCCCAACATTGGGACGGAAGCTCCCCTGTCTGGTAGCAGAGTCCTACTGTGGCAACAAGCCCAACAGTCAAGTAATTAAGTGGCAACATGCTGAGGCAAAGGAAACAAAATAAACAGAAAAATGAAACATTAGACTCCTATTTTGGGGGCAAAGAGGATTGAGGCATAGAACAGGAGGAGGACTGTGAGGTCAGAAATCCTGCTCCAAAAGCCCCAAAGGAAAATATGAGCAGATTACAGGCCATAGAGGACCTTAAGAAGGACTTTAAAAATGAAATAAGTGGAGAAAAAATTGGGAAGAGAAATGAGAAGGATGCAGGAAAAGTATGAAATAAGAGTCAACAGCCTGACTGAGAAAAATAACACCTTAAAAAATAGACTAACTCAAATGGCAAAGGAGGCTCAAAAGGGCAATGAGGAGAAGAATGCCTTAAAAAGCCGAATTTGCCAGATGGAAAAAGAATCTCAAAAGCTCACTGAGGAGATTCATTTCTTCAGAGTTAGACTGGAGCAAATGGAAGCTAATGACTTTATGAGAAATCAAGATGCTGTTAAGCAGATACAAACAAATGAAAGAATAGAAGGCAATGTGAAATATCTCATGGGAAAAACCACTGACCTGGAAAATAGATCCAGGAGAGATAATTTAAAATTATTGGACTACCTGAAAGCCATGATCAAAGAAAGAACCTAGAAATCATCCTTAAAGAAATTCTCAAGGAAAATTGCCCTGATGTTTTAGACCCAGAGGGCAAAATAGAGGTTGAAAGAATCCACAGATCACCTCCTGAAAAAGATCCCCAAAAGAAAACTCCCAGGAATATTATAGCCAGGTTCCAGAATCCCCAGATCAAGGAAAAAATGCTCCAAGTGGCCAAGAAGAAACAATTTCAATATTGTGGAAACACAATCAGAATAGCCCAGGACCTGGCAGCTTCTACACTGAGGGATAGAAGGGCATGGAATATGATATTCCAGAGGGCAAAAGAGCTGGGATTGAAGCCAAGGGTCACCTACCCAACAAAACTGAGTATTTTGTTTCAGGGGAAAATATGGTCATTCAGTGGAATAGAGGACTTTCAAGCATTCTTGAGGAAAAAAACAAAATTGAATAGAAAATCTGACATCCAGACACAAGAAGCAAGAGATGCCTGAGAAGGTAATCAGGGAAAAGAAATCAAAAGGAACTTATCAAAGCTGACCTATTTACATTCCTACATGGAAAAAACAATAACTGTGACTGATGAAACCTTTCTCACTATGAAAATAATGGAAAAAGGGTATATGGACATATGAATACATATGTGAATGTGTGTATATATGTTTACAGTTATACATGAATAGAGGGCATAGGTTGAATTTGTTGGGAAGGGATGATACTTAAGGGGTGAAATTATGAGGTGAGAGAGGAAAGTGGCAAGAGGAGATGGAGAGAGACAGGGTAGGGTAAACTATCTCATGTAGAAGAAGCAAGGGGAAGTGGCTACAAGGGGAGGGGAAGAACAGGAAGGCAAAAAGGCAAAACCATATTCTCATTAAATTTGGCTCAGGGAGAGAATGGCATACATACTAAATGGGATATCCCAACCTACAGCAGAGTAGGGGGAAGGGAGTTGAGAGGGGGATGATGGAGGGGAGGACATTTTAGGGGGAGGGGAGGTTGGAGGTACCCACCTTCGAAGAGGAACAGGATCAAAGTAGGGAATGGACCAGGTGGGGGGTGGGATGGGTGGGAGGGAATTATAAGCAGCCTTTTACAATATATCTACTGTGGTAATGTTTTGCATAGCTATACATGTACAACACATACTGAATTACTTATCTTCCTAGAGGGAATGGGTGACAAGAGAGGAAGGGAATGGATCTGAAATTCGAGGTCTTAAAATTAAATGTTCCAAACATATACAAATAAAAAAAAGAAAAGAAAAAAAACCCAACCCTTGGGGCGGCTAGTTAGCACAGTGAATAGAGCACCGGCCCTGGAGTCAGGAGGATCTGAGTTCAAATTTGACCCTCAGACACTTAACACAAAAACTAGCCTTGGGCAAGTCACAACTCCAATTGCCCCACCTGTCCCCCTCAAAAAAAAAAAAAAAGAAAACCCCAACCCTTGTTTGATCTTACCAAGCCCTCTATCTATTCCACATCTCTCTTCTCCCTTTCCTAAACTCTCTGCAGTCAGGCTCCTGATGTCACTCATGTGAAAATTCTTTGCCCTATCCAATGGCCTTCTCTCAGTCCTCACCCCTCTCAGTGTGTGTAGCTCTGCCCATCACAGTCTCCTCCCAGCTATTCCTCCTTTGGGTGTCTGTCTTTTGCTTCTCCTCCTTCTTGTCTGACCTTTCCTTTGCTGGCTCCTCGCCTGGGTATAGCAGCAAGCACCCCAATATCCCCAGGGTGACTGTCAACACAGGTTCTTAGATCTGCTTTTCAAAAGGAAAGCAACTCAAAATCAGTTAACAAGCTCACTTTAATCAAACAAACATATATTACCTAGTTCAGGGGAAAAAGTTCAGCACCTCAAATAGACAGGCTTCCAAACTGTCCAACCATTATATCAATACCAAATCACAGTTTCCAGAGAGGGAAGCATCAACATCTGGGTTTTCAAAGCCGGGGGGCTCTCAACAACGGCTTCGCAGAGTCTCATCTGGTCAAATCACACAACACTTCTCAAAGTGAGCCCCAAAGCAAAGCCTCAAATCAGGGATTATATAGTCTTCTCCTTGCTCAGACAATGTAACCACCCTCTTGACCCACTGCCCAATCACACAGCATCAAGGTGTGGTCATCCTGAAAACCAAGCCTCCTACCACAGGCTCCATGTGACCACATTCAGCCTATTAGGGGGCAGAGTATATTTTCAAATCAAGGAAGGTTCTCAGAGTCATTTAAGTAAATCAAAATCTCTTAAGCCAATCAAAGGGCCTATGGGCAGGGAAGATCGTCAAATCTGCATTTCTATTACACTGGGTCACACCCACTGACCTTGGGTGTCGTCCCGTTCCCCGCCCCACTCTGTCCTTGAGCCCTCTTGGCCTTCCCGTCTGTGATCCCTCACTGACCTCATCAGCTTTTCTGGGCTCAGTTATCACCTCAAAGCAGACAACTCCCAGATGTCTTGATTGGGCAAATGCTTATAGGACATCTCGAACCCATATTCCATGGGCATCCCAGGCTCAAGAGTTAATATTTGTAAATAAATGAGATAATACTGGGAAATACTAATGCATAGGTGTTCTCCCCACCCCAGCATGTCCAGAGCAGAACTCATTTTCTTTTCCCCCAAACCCTTCTTCCTATGTTCCCTGCTACTGTCAAGGATACTACCATCATCTTTGGACTCCTCACCACCACCCCCCTTCAGGTGCCAGATGCTTCTTTATTTCCTCGATTCAGATGGAAGGTCCTTGAAAGCAGACCTGTTTCTTTTTGTCTGTGTCCTCAGCATCCAGCAGATGCTCAGTAGACGTTTGCTGACTGATGGATTAGTTAACTTTCCTGCTCTGGGCCTCAGTGTCCTCTGTAAAAATGGGCTTGACTGGCCTAGAAAGAAGAGTGGGGTCAAACTCCAGTAGAAATGGGTCCCTGCAGGTCCCATATTGACTTAGGGGGCTTCACATTAACATTTCTTATGCTTTATTGTATCCTAAAATTTTGTCAACTATTTCCCAGTTACATTTGAATCTGTTTACAAGGTGTGTTTGACATGTGGACCAGAAGGCCTTTTGTATCCCTTCCAGCTCAAACATTATATGACCTAACAACTGGGTGAAGTTCTCCCCCCACCCCAGGGGAGCAGGCAGCTGGGGGGGCAGCAGGAAGAAGAGGGGAAAGTTGGGAGGGCCCTCCCCCACCCCATCTCTGCTGTGCTCTCTGTTCATATCCCCAGTACCCCATTTGGAGCAGTGAGATGGCAGTGATTAACACTTAGCACAGAAAAACAACACATGCAGAAAATGTAAGGGGGGCCCCTTAGAACAGGGGATGTCAGAGCTTAGGGGAGGCTTAGAACAGGGGATGTTGGGACTGGGAGGGTAGGGCTTGGAACAGGGGGTGTCAGAGCTGGGGGGCAATGTTCAGTTGTGGCCAACTCTTGGTGACCCCATTTGGGGTTTTCTTGGCAGAGATACTGAAGTGGTTTGCCATTACCTTCTCCAGCTCATTTTACAGATGAGAAAACAGAGGCAAATAGGGTGAAGTGACTTGCCCAAGGTCACCAGCTAGGAATTGTCTGAGGGTGAATTGGAACTCAGGTTTTCCTGACTTCCCAACCAGTGCTCTATTCACAGCACCACCCAGCTGCCCCAAGGGAGGAACTTCATAACCGACTGATAGAGCTGGAAGGCCATAAAACAAAGGGGTTTTTTGAGCTAGAAATCCTGCAGTCAAATCGGTTGTTTGGGGATAGCAGGCAGTGCCTTTAGGCCGGCTCTCTTGGGGGTGAGCAGGAGGGCTGTGCCTTGAGCCCAGGCCCAGACCCTGACCCCGGCACTCCTTAGATTACATCATGTTTTGTTCCTTCTTCTATCAGCTTTATCTGGAAGGTTTAAGAAGAAAAATCAAGGAAGCCACCCCCTGGGCTCTCCCAGGTGCCAAAGCCAATGGCTCTGCCAGGGTGGATTTCGGGAAAAGGCAAAGTTCTCCAGATGTTTCCTCTCCCCATCAGCCTTGGGCCTCCCACAGGGCTGGGCTCCTCTTTCTGTCTAGCCCAGTCTGGGGCAGCTCCCAAACCTGGATCCCCTCCCCAGGACCGCACCCCTTCTTGAGGGCCAATTGCTTCTCCCTCTGCATAAATGTCAACCAGACAGCTGTTTTGGAGGCTGAGGGCCTGCCTTCAAATCTTCCCCCTTCCAGCTCCAGCCAGCAGGAATCTGGGCTAGCCCTTCCCACTTCCCCCACCCCAGTTCCTTCCTTTGTGAGAGGCTGAGGTGCAATTAAAGGACTGCTAGGGTGCCTTTCAGCTGTGTGTCTGCCCTTGGAATGTAAGCTCCCTGAGGGCAGGAATTGGCTTGTTTTTCATTTTGGTATCCCTCGAATTTAGCAGTCAGTCAGTTAGTTAGCAAAGCGTTTATTAGGTATTTAGTATGTGTCTGGCAGGTAGCTAAGCACTGGAGACATGTTCCTACCCTCAAAGAGTTTATAATCTAATGGGGGACAGCATTTTTTCGTACATACAAGATATAAACAATGGATAGATAGACTAGGTATTGTGCTAAGGCTACAAATACTAGAAAACAAGACAGTTCCTGTCCTCAAGGAACTTACATTCTAGTTAAGGAGACAACTCTTCCCTAACCAGGAGGGGGAAGTTCGGGGAAGCCATATACTCTACTGAATAGTTTGCTTTGGAGATAGCTGGGAAGTCAGCAGCAGCCAGGCCAGATAAGCCCAAAGCTCACCTGAGGCCAGTCAGGGTGGACCCGGGGGTGGGACGCTGGAGGAGTAGATGGAAGGTGATCTTGGCGGGGGAGGGGGAAGGAGGGAAGGCACTAGAGACTGGAGGAACTGGGAGAGGCTTCCTGCAGAAGGTGGGGTTTGAAGCTGAGGGGGGGTGCAGCAGTGGGGGTTCTAGGCAGGGAGGACTGCCAGAGACAAGGAGGGATGGAGAGTTTTGTTTTTGGGACAGCCAGGAAATCCTCACTGGGTGGGAGTGGTAAAGGGGAATGTATGGAGGGTAATTTGGAGGAAATGAAGAGTATTGGGAAGCGCCTGTGGGGGGAGAGGTGGAAGGTGTAAGAAGACTGGAAAGTTGTGGTTTGGGTGGAAGTAGAGCCTTGAAGTATGAAGGGCCTTGAAGGTCAAACACACATTAGGGAGCCACTGAAGGTCATTGAGGAGGGTAGTACCTACACTTAAATCTTGTAATGCTGAGATTATTCCCCAAGGGAGCCCCAGCCTTTTCTCCCTTGTCTCTGTCATCTGCCTCTTTGTTTTCCCTGTCTTTCCACCTTCTTTGTTGTTCCATTTCTGCTCCGGAAAAGCCCATGTGGAACTGGCCATTGTTGGTGCCCAGCCTAGCTCAGCTCAGAGAGGCCCATCTGGGAAAGGCCTCCCCAACCAGCCCCAGCTCCCCTGATTTGTTTTGGGGGTGACAGCGACTCCTAAAGACCGTTTAATGAGGGATGAAAAAGCTGGTTTTCATCCGCAGTGGTAGTACGGAAAGATGCAGTAGCAGAACCTTAGCCACTTATTGGCAAGAGCTTTACAGAGTCTGAAATGCTGGAGCCTGGAGGGGCCACAGAGGGTGAGATGCTTGTTTGGCTCTTGGCTCATAGGTCTAGAGCTGGAAGGGACCTCAGAGGCCACTCCCATCCACCCATTATACAGATGAGAAAACTGAGGCTGGCTGGGGGATTTGACTTCCCCAAGGCTACTTAGGGAGTAAAAGACAGAACCCAGGTCTTCTGACACCCAGCTAGATAAAATACTCTGCCTGCCCCAGCATGACATGGTTTGGCAGAGGCAGCTGGGTGGTACAGTGGGTCTGTGCATTAGGCCTGGAGTCAGGGAGACCTGAGTTCAAATCTAGACTCAGATAAATACTAGCTGTGTGACCCAGGGAAAATTATTTAACTTTTGCTTGCCTCAGTTTCCTCATCTATGAAATAGGGATGATAGCACAATTGGGTGGTTGTGAGGATCAAATGAGATGATATTTGCAAAGCACTCAGCATAGTGCCAGCACATAGTAGGTGCTTATTAAAATTTGACTTTCTGTCCTTCCTCCCTCCTCCCCTTCCTTCTATCCTTTTTTTCCCTCTAAAAATAAACTAGTTGGAAAGTGTCTTCACTGAGACCTCAGTAGTATCTGGTCTGAGCCATACTTCCCCCAAAGAATCTCTTCCACATCATCCCCAAGAAGTGGACTTGAAGACTTCCAGCGATGGGGAGCTCACTACCTGTTGGCAGCAGCTCCCCACCAATGCCCTGCATCCAACTCTTACAGTCATATGTTCTACTGGAATCTTCAAAGTCCCAGAGCCTGCTTGGGTTGTTTGACTGTATACCCAAGATAGTAACAAACAAGAAACTCAGTTGGCCCCCAATCTACTCTCCTGAGCTGCCCAGGGGACAGAGCAGGCTTTCCTTATGCTCTTAGAACAGGGGTGTCAGAGCTGGGAGGGGCCTGAGAACAGGGGGTGTCAGGGCTGGGAGGGGCCTGAGGACAGGGGATGTCAGGGCTGGGAGGGGCTCAGTTGAGGAAACTGAAGCCCAGATAACCTGCAGCACTGTGCAGACACTGGTGCTGAAGGAGAAGCAGAAGACCCTGTTCATGGTCAGTACGACATTGGGCAAGTCACTTGTTGTGCCTCGGTTTCCCTAATGAGGCTCCCTGAGCTCCTCGATGCATGTGTCCCCTCCAGGAGTGCAGATTTTGCCCCGTCCTGGGTCTTCCTAGTGGGTAGGATCCCTGTCTCCATCTTCCCAATAAAGGAACAGAGCTGAACGAAAGGGGAGGCTAGCGTTGGCCTTACCCTTTGCAAGGGCTTGTTTGAGGCCCATTCTGGAGGTGGGGAATGGTCAGGCAGCTGATGGAGCCGCCTCCCACCTTCTCCAGAGGCTCCCAAAGGCTGGCTGCCCATTAATCTTATGCTTCTGTCAATGATCTCTATTCAGCTGCCGAGGACTAGAGGGGAGAGTTGATGGCGTTAATCACGAGCCAGCTGGCTTTTTGGGGGCCTCCAGAGGCAGGGGACCGAGGAGGTGTTTGGGGCACTGAGTGTCGAGGCCTAAGTCCAGGCTACTCTTGGCTTAGTCCTCTAGGGCTTCTAAGGGATCTGCTCTCTCAGCTGCTCAGACTGCCCAGGAGGGAGAGGCCCTGCCGCCTCAGCGTCCCCTGCCTGCTTATCTTCATGGGGGTGCAAGAACAGGCAGCTTGCTCCTCTCCTCAAGCCCTTCCTGATGCTGCCCACTGGGAGGACAGTCACACACTCCCAGACAGACAAACTCCACAGATGGGACGTGTGGAGCTGGCAGGGAAGGACAAGCTCATGACAGGAGTAACTGATAAAGGCTAGATTTGAACCCCTATCCTTTGGTTCACCATCCACTGCTCTCACCCTAGGACAGTGTGGCTTCTCTAGCAGAGTCCAGACAACAAAATGTGAATCCGGAGATCCTTGGACTTTCTACTTTTAGACTGCTCAGACTGCCAGGGAAGTTCTACCTCTGGTCTGCCCCTTTATGAAAACTTTTTGTTAATGTTGGCTCTGCCCTCTGGGCCAAGTGGAATATGTCTAATCCTTCTCTATGACAAGCTATCAGAGAGGAAGAGAAGGATCATGGGATTCTCTCCCCTTCCTTCTCCATTTTTTGCTCCTTCCAGGTTAAACGTCTATTCTCTCTTAAGTAGATTCTGAAAATTTCTCAGGGTCTGTTTGCATGGGAGGTTGTATGCAGAATCCAATTGCTTTGGATAAAAAATAAAGTGTGTTGGGAATATCCCTGTTCTGGAGCTGTGGGCATGAGGCTCTGTGCGAGTGTGGGCTTGCTGCATGGTGAAGGATCAGAGAGAGCACACCCTCCAGGCAGCTGGTACTTGGTGCCCTCCACCTCCCTGGCCTCTGCCACTCCTATACCTGGCACCTCGCTCTGATGCCTGCCAGGAACCTTGGCACAGCAATTCAGCCAGGATTCTCCATCTTCAGGGGTAGGAGCATGGACATAGATCTACAAATTTCCAATCATTTTTAATTGGATTGTCAAATCTGTAGAGGACTCTTAGAACATCAGTTTGTAAAGGATCACAGAGCAGAGAATGTCAGGGCTGGGATAGGTCTTAGAACAGACAGACCTGGTATTCCTGGTTCCGTGGAGATTTTGATTCCACCAATATCCCTCTACTCCCCCTTCACCTTCAGAAATAAGGAAGAAAAAGCCTACAATTAACTCTGACCTTTTATCATTAAGGTCAGCTGACCTGGAGAAGCCTGGCAGGACTGAACTTGGGTGCTACAAAAGACCTAGCACATGCAATGGAGGAGCAATTGGGGCTTAGGAGGACACTGGGGCAGACAGGGAGGTGCTAGGAAATATCCTTCAGTCTTTATGTTCTAGGGCACTTCCCAGTGTCCCCAATTCTAGTGCCTTCCTTCCAAGGTTACCTACTGTTCAGATGTAATTATTTGCCCTTGGACTGGTAGCTCCTCAATGGCAGGGCCTGGGTTTTTGCCTTTCTTTGTATCTTCAGTACTGACGGTGCCTGATATATACTAGGTGCTAAATGAATGCTTGTCTATTGACTAGTTGGTAGAGTATTGGGGAGTCAGTTCCTCAACAGCATCTTTGGGGGTGATGAGTTCGTGGCAGGGATGGCATGTTCCCACAGGTGTGAATTTCTTTGGCTAATTCTTGATATTTTGAGAGCATTTCATTTCACCAGTCTTGGAGGTTGTGAGGATTTGGGCTGGTGACCTCTATTAGAAATGTTCTTCATCTACACAATTCAGTGTTATATGTGGGCAGTTGTGTTGTTAGTGTTGATTTGTGTTAACAATTCAGTTAATAAAACTACTCTTCTCCGCAAGAGAAGAGAATATGTACAATCTTCCATTTCTTGGGTGTGTAGGGATGTTGTATGCACTTTCATATGCAGTTATTATGTTGCTAAACTGTTGTTTTTTGTTACAAGAGAAGGTTCAGTTTGGAGGTGGGGTGGGGAGGCATGAGTATATCTGGAAATTAGTGTGATGTAGAAAATAAAAGCATTAATTAAACTTAATAAAATAAAACGGATGTGATAATGTGTGCCCTGCCTCTCTCAGAGCTGTTGTAAAGACCAAATGAGAAAATGGATGGGAAAGTGCCTTGGAAATTAAATGCTTGAGGGATTATTTTTATTACTTCAACCCACAGTCTATTCCTTGGGGAGACAAGAAGCACATCTGCAGTCTAGACACTGCCTTGGGTCCTGGGACCTCTGACCGAGGCATGCTGGAGGGAAAAAGAGAGAGCTCACAGAGTGGGAGTGGAGAGACATCTCTGCCCTTGGGATGCAGCTACAGCTGCCTTCAGCTACTTGAGTGACATTCTCTAGTACCTCACTGTTTAGGTCGCTTCTGATTTGAGGGACCTAAGTTAATTATTAATACTAATAATAATTATAATAAAAATAGCAGACACATATATATATAGAATATATATATTATATATATAACTTCAACATATGTAAAGTGCTTTATAAATATTTTATCCTCACAACAACCCTGGGAGGTAGGTGCTATTATAGTATCCATTTTACAGATGAGGAGACTGAGGCAGATGAAAGTTAAGTACCTTGCCCAGGATCATATAGCTAAAAAAGGTCTGAAGCTAGATTTGAATTCAGGTCTTCCTGATTCTGGGTCTAGCTCTCTCTTCACTGTGCCACCTAATTGCCTTGTAAGCAAGAGATCCCCTCTGCTACTATATGATTTTGGGCAGGTCACTTTGCCTTTATGGGCCTCAATTTCCTCTTCTGTAAAGTGGGGGAAATGGACTAGATGACCTCTGACTACCTTTCAAGCTCTGGACCTATGACTCTGCTCCTGCTATGTGCTCCTGGAGATTTCCCCAGGGGAACACCCACAGCCCTAGGGAAGACATTCAGAGCAGTGGCATGTCCCCCATGTCTACTTGGCTCACCTCCCAGAGACAAGTCTCCTTAGATTTTCTTACAGTGTCTCCTTACAACAGGAACCATTCTTCAGCCAAACCAGAGCCCCTATGACGTCTCAGTGCCCCAGGCAGCCTTCAAACAGGAGAGAAGCTGGTGCCTTCCTGTCCTGTCCTTGTCCTGATTGTTGTAGCACACACAGGCTGCTTGGCTGCATGAGTCCTGGGATTCTGCACAGCTTGTGGGGGCAGCTGGACATTGTTCTATTACCCAGGTTCCCCCACTGTCCATGGTGGGAACTCCTCTGATGGGCTAAAGGGAGAGGGTGGCCATGTGGGTGAGGTTTATAGTTGGCTTTCTCAGGGCCCTCTCAGCAATTATGTTTGATGTTCTAAGGTTCCTCCCAACTCTGACATTTTAGATCTTATGTTCCAAGGTTCTTTCTATCTCTGACACTCTGTTCTAGGGTTCTCTCCCAACTCTGACATACTGTCTTATGTTCTAAGGTCCCTACCAGCTCTGACATCTTATATATGATGTCCTAAGCTTCCTGTCAGCTCTCACATTCTATGACTGATGTTCTAAGATCCCTACCAGTTCTGGCATTTTATATCTGATGTTTCAAGGTTCCTCCCAGCTCTGACATTCTGTGTCTGATATTCTAAGTTCCCTCCCAGTTCTTACATCTTATGTTGAATGTTCTATAGTCTCTTCCAGTTCTGACATTCTGTGTCACGTGCTCTCAGGTTCATTTCACGTCGGACACCATGTCCCTCTATAAGCCTGAAAGGAATGGATTCTGAGTGTGTTGATGCCAACTTCCCACTCTCCATCCCCTGGCCTAGACCTCCCAGAGCATTCCTTAGCCTGAGGCAGAGGTGGACCAGGAGAGCAGAGGCTGGAGGCTTGTGAGCCTGAGCTATGCCAGCTCCCCACTTCCCCTTGGCTGAAGTGCTAAGCTCTCTGCAGGGATCATCCCGCATTCCTTTGGCTCCACAAACATCTAGAGTGGTGCTGATGTGTGCTGGAAAGGAGCCATTCTGGCTCAGTGGCCAGAAGGGCTGCCAAGAGCTATAAAGGGGGAAGGAGGAAATGGAGAAGCAGGTAGGCAGTAGGGTGCAGTGGAAAGAGCAGTGCTCTCCAGGTGGAGAACCTGGGTTCAAATCCTGCCTTTGACACTTGCCCCCTATATGGCTGTGGGCATGTTACTTCCCCTCTGTGAGCCTCAGTTTCCTCCATAAAATGAGGGTCCTTCAATCTTTAGATCCAGGATTCTGAGATAAAAAAACTTTGCTTCCCTCTTTCAAGATGGAGCTAGGGTTGGAGGTCAGTCTCTCCCCAGTGGTGAGGTCATTGTAGTCTCATTGCCTCCTCACAATGGAGAAAGCAGTGGCATGTTAGGATTCTTGGGGCTGCTGGGCAGCACACCCACACTGGCCACCTCATCCCGTTTGGCTCCCATTACCCCAGCTCCAAGGCACTGTGGGGTGTTTTAGAGAACAGTGGACATGAAATCAGAAGACATAGGTTCTTATCCTAACTGCCTTATTTGACTATAGGCAAGAATCCTTGGCCTCTCAGGGCCTCAGTTTCCCTACCCATAAAATAAGGGGGTTGGGTTAGGTGATGTCTCTTAGCTCCAACAGTTTACACTACCGCCTCTATTAATGAGAATGGCTGGACTAGATGATCCCTAGCCTCTCCAGCTCCAAGTTCTTTGTTCCTGTCCTGGGGGGCCCCTTGCTTACTAAGGGAAAATCTGCCACTGGGGAACATTTTCCACCCAACCCCCTAAGGCCTTCTGGAGCAAAGCCAAGCAAGTCTGATATCTGTTGCAGATGACAGCAGCCCTTCTGATACTTAAAGACAGGGAGCATATGCCTCCAAAGTCTTTTCTTCTCCAGAAGACAGCCTTAGATCCTTTAAGCTGATCTGAAGCCCCTCCCCATCCTGGTCACCCTTCTGTGAGGTCCCTAAGACTCCAAATGTCCCCAGGGTGGAGGATAACAAGGCCATCTCCTTCTTATTCCTCCCTGAATTTATAGTAACTTTGAGGATCTTGCCATAGCTCTGATGTTTATTGACCAACCACATAGCTTTCTAAAAACAGTTTGATTTTTTTTCCCAGACAACGTGCTATATAACCACACCTCCTGCACTTGGACTCATTGGTCTTGTACTTGTAAGATTGATTGTTTGAACAATAGACATCTTACACTCAATATGTCCAGAAAAGAACTAATTTTCTTTCTCCCTAAATTCTCCTCCCTTCTCCCTTTCCTATTACTGTGGAGGGCACCGCCTTCCACCCAGTACCTCAGGCTCCCAAACCAGGTCTCATCCTGGACTTCTCACTTTCTATTACCTCCCACAATCAAGCTGGCACCAAGGACTGTTGATGTCATTTCTTGTGAATTTCACCTCTATAGCATCTCTTGTGGATTTCACTTGTACACCATCTCTTGACCGCTCTCTCTCGGCCCTCACCCTGGTGCAGACCCTCATCACCTCACACCTGGACTATCAGAGTAGTTGCTGGGGTCGGGGGGGGGGGTGAGGTTGGGTTAGGGGATCCAGTCTTTCCCCACTTCAGGCCATCCTCCATCTAGCCACTAAAGTGATTTTCCCAAAGGAGCTCAGGTCTGACTATGTTACTCCCTTACTCAAACTCAAACCAGTGGTTTCTTATCCCCTCTAGGATCAAATACAAAATGCTCTGTTTGTCATTTAAAGCCTTTCAAAACCCACCCCCTCCTAACTTTTCAGTCTCCTTACTCCCCATTAAGTACTCTTTGATCCAGTGACACTGACCTTCTTGTTCCAGGAACAAGACACTCCATCTCTTGGCTCCAGGCAATCTCTCTATCTCCCATGTCTGGAATGCTCTTCCTCCTCATTTTTTATCTCCAGGCTTCCTTTAAGTTCCAACTAAAATCCCACCTTCTGCAGGAGACCTCCAATCTCTCAATTCCAGTACCTTCCTCTGTTAATTATTTCCTATTTATTCTTTCTATAGTTTTGTCATTGTAGTTTAGTCTTGTTTCTCTTCTTGGTTTTCTTGGCAAAGACACTGGAGAAGCTCGCCATTTCCTTCTCCAGCTCATTTTGATGAGCATGCTGGGACAAACAGGGTTAAATTACTTGCCCAGGGTCACACAGCTAGTAAGTGTCTGAAGCTGGATTTGAACTCAGGTCTTCCTGACTCCAGGCTCAGTATTCTATCCACTATGCCACCCGACTGCCAGTCTGTAGCTTGCTTTGTATATATTTGCATGTTGTCTCCCCCATTAGATTGTAAGTTCCTTGAGGGCAGGGACTATATTTTGCCTCTTGTATCCCCAACACTTAATGCAATGCCTGGTACATAGTAGGTGCTTAATAAATGTTTATTGCTTGGTGAATTGAAGTACAGATCTTTACATTTATTCCTCTCAAACTCCATTTTCCTAGATTGAGTGTAGCAATCCAGCCCACCAAGGTGTTTTTCAATCCTGATTCATGAGGGTGTGAGGAATAGACTTTGAAATCTTGATGCCCTATAGATATATGAGTTGGTGTCATCATTTCCTTTCCCTCAATATCCCTCTTTCCCTAACTTCTTCTCCAGGTCAAAGTTGGTTCTAAATTCTCTGCCTCTCTCCAGGACCTCCTGGGTGACTAGCTACGTGGTACTCTGGACAGAACCCTGGTGACCTGGTTCTGTAGAACCCTCGGTAGGGGGTGGGGGGGGGAGAATACTGGACAAGTCCCTTCTGCTTCCTGAGCCTCAGTTTCTTCCTCTGTAAAATAGAGAGGATAATCTCTATCTTGCATCTCTCATGACAATATTGTCAGAATTAAATGACATGATGGATGAGAAACCACTAAGAAGTACTCCTATGTGAAGGAGAATAAGGAAGCCCATGCTACAGTGTGGATCGTGGCTGACTGTGTTCTTTCTCCCTTCCAAGAAATGTGGATCCAATGGCATTTGTGCTCCTCAAGTGCCTTAACCCAAAGGAAATAGGAGGGAATTGGCAGTCCCAAAATGACTTAGGTGACATCCTTGAGCAGGGTGCCTTTCTTGGATGTACCACGCACCATCCAATGTAGGTGGCTGCCTATTCTGCCAAGTCATAAAGCCAGCTTGCCAGGGAGGGATGTGGGAGTAGACGCGATAAGATTCCTCTGTCATTTTGACATCCTTATTGCCAGGCCAGCTTTTGAACCAGATGATGGTTTTCCAGATAAAAAGGAGAGTCTGAACTCTTAGGGGGTTCAGTCCCCAATCTGACCATCATTTGAATACAAGAGAGGGGAAGGAGGAAGGATATATGACTGAGTAACAGGTCATATGAAAACATTTCTGAGGTCTTGGTGGCTTGGGATCTCCGTAGAAGTCAAGAGAGAGACACAGCAGCCCCAAGCCCCAGTTGGATCTGTGGTTCCATTAAGCGGGGTATAGTATCTAGGAATAAGGATGTGACAGTCTCCCTGTGCTCTGCCCTGCTCAGATCCTCATCTGGATTATGGGGCCCAGAGAGAGGTACCTACCTCTCCAGCACTGAGGTGCTGCCTGCCTACAAAGTCACCACTGGTGTTTTTATAGCACCTTGGTGTTTGCAAGGCATGGTATCTGTGAGATCTCCTTTGGAGGCTGGATAATGGTCCTTTATATATATATATATATATATATATATATATATATATATATATGTGTGTGTGTGCATATATATATATATATATATATATGTATATATATATATATATATATATATATATATATATATATATATATATATATATATATATATATATATATATATGCCTGGACTCCGCTGATGTTTCAATGGAAAGTGTCCAGATGAAACCAGTCAGAATGGGTAAGATCCCTTCCCTGTAACGGGATCCATTGTAGGACCTGGAGAGGGGTTAGCCTGGAAAAGAGACTTGTGAGAGCTGGCTTTAGCTATTTAAAGGGCTGCCATGTGAAGGAAGGATTAGCTTTGTTCTACTTGGCTCCAGAGGCTGAACCAGTAGTAATAGTGGGGGAGGGGCACAGAGACTGACTGGGGCTGGATCTTCAGAAAACCTTCCAAACAATGGGAGCTGTTTAAAAGGGGAACTGGCTGCCGAGGGAGAGGTAGTGAGCTTCCTGTGACTGGACATCTGTTAGCAAAGACTCTGTGACTAACTTGTCCGAGTTGTTGGAGATAGTGTTTTGTTTTTTTTTTCTGGGTTACTAGGTTATAAACTCTGTCCTGTCTGATTCCCTGAGATCATTGCCCTAAATCCAGAAGGTGCTTAATGTCATATTGGTGGAAGTGTAGACTACCCCCTTAAAATACAGGAAGCATTTATTAAACACCTACTGAGTGCAGAGTTCTGTGTTGGCGTTAGGGAGCCCCGTTATCCTGGGGGCTTATTCTCTGGGAAAATCATATTCCCCCAAAAGGTCTTTAAAATGGAGGATTGTGGTCCTGGAGCTGGAGAGGACTTGAGAAGGCACTGAGCCCACCACCTTCAGTTTATGGAGTAGGAAACTGAGGCTCATAAAAGTGTCATAATTTTCTAACTGTGTGAAAAAGTGTATGAGGCAGGATTTGAAATGAAGTCTTCCTGACTCCAAGTCTAGTATTCTAGCCCTGACAGTCCCCTGCCTCTGCTAGATTCAGTTCAAATCTTGCCTTCTGCAGAAGCTCTTTCCCAGTTCTCATAGCTGCTGGTGCCTTCCCTCTGTGACTATTACCCATTTCCACTGGCGAGGTCCTGTACGTTCTTCACTACATACATGGGGGGTCTATGTGTTATGTTTCCCTGTGATCTCCTTGAGGGCTGGACCTGGTTCTCACCATTCTCTGTGTCCCCTGTGCTTAGCACCGTGCCTGGTACACAGCTGTGGCTTAATCATTGCTTTTTGACTGATAGATTGACTACTTGAGGCCTTCCCTGCCCCTCCTCCCAAATTATCTACTGATCATTTTTATCTACTGGTCTGCCTGTAGTTTGTCTCATCCATGAGAATGTAGGCTCCCCTGGAGGGGTTGTCTCTCCTTTATATCTCTGTTCTCAGAGCCTAGCAGGGTGATTGACTCCTAGGAGTTTCTTGATGAATGAAGGAATGAATGAATGAATGAATGAGTGAGTGAGTTAATGAATGAACAAATGAATTGACACTCTAGCTTCCAAAATCTCACCATTGGCTTTATTTCCAGGACAGCTCCTGGGATCAGTTGAGGTTTGGCATTTCCAAGACTCTCAGGCCCTCAACTGCTCCTTCTCAGGATGTCTGTCTTCCTTGCCCCCCTCCCTTCAGCACACACATACATCCCATGGCCTGGTGGAGTCTCCCCTGAGCCTTCTCATGACTGCTGGGGGCAGGTGGGGGTGGGGAGGGGCACCTGTTTTATAGGTACCCTGGGTGTCTATGAGGCCAGGGTTCTCAGTCCAGTATTGGGGAATCAGTGGCAATGGCAGTCTCTGCCATCCTGGGCTGTTTTCAGAATGTTTTCTCCAACAAGTTTGTAAGCTCCAGAAGGTAACAACTGTGTGAGTGCCTATGTATGGACTTTTTGGGGTGGAGGAGACCCTGGATGTCTTCTGGTCCAGTGGTCCCATTTTGTGGAGGAAGAAGTCAAGGCCCCTGAGAGGTTCCTCAAGGTTACCTAGCTTCTTAGTGGCAGTACCAGGAATCCAGCCCCCCAAAAAAGAAAAGAGAAACTGAGGCCAATAACCTTATTGTACTTCTGGGGAAACTGAGGCCAATAACCTTATTGTACTTCTGGGGAAACTGAGGCCCAGAGGTGAGGTGGTATCTTATCCAAGGTCACATAGGTAGTGAATGTCAGAGGTAGGATTTGAACACAGATTTTCTTGACTCCAAATCCAGGAATCTCTCTACTATTTTTTAAGGCCCTGCCATCCCCTGTTCTCAGGCCCCTCCCAGCCCTGACATCCTCTGTTCTAAGTAAGGACTCTTAGCTCCAGTGCTGAGTGATCTTGGACTTCTAGGAGTAAGAAACACCTCCCTGCCTCAGAGGTATGAATGGCCTGCCATTGGCTGGCTCTGGAAGCTGGACAGCAGCATCCCAGTCTTCAGCCCGGGTTCAGGCTTGTCAGGCTCCTGCTGCCTCCTGGGCCAGAGCCAGGGCTCTGGCGTCCAGGCCTGTCCTGTCCTTCGTGGGTGGCTCAGCTTGGAGGCCCTCCAGCTCTGCGGGGGCTGAACTCTCGAGGTACCTGTCCAAGGCTATTGTTAGCTCCTCTGAAGCCTGCCCCCTCCTCCCTCCCTCCCTCTGGGGCCTACTCCTGTTCCATGAGCAAGGAGAGACTCAGAGCTGGTTCTGAGATGCGCCAATGAGCCAGCCAGCCAGCGGTGCCCGCCATTGGCACCCTTAAAATAGCCTCTCACTTCCAGCTAAAAATAACCAAATCCCAAAATGATGGAATCTTACTATCCATAGCGCGCTCCTTCACCCAGCCAGACTGGCTGATCCTGGATTCTCCTTTGTACCAGGTCTTCCGTTTGGGATGGGCAGAGCAGGCTCTGGGAGCCAGAAGGCTCTGCCACTGACTCACCAGAACTTGGAGTACCTGAGTCTCAGTTTCCTCATCTATAAATTAGGTAGCTCTCTAAGACTCTAAGGTCCAAAAGAGCTGCTGCTGTGTATCAGTGGAAGGAGTTCCCACTCCAGGAGTCCCCTCAGCAATTCCCTGCAACAATTCAGACCCAGACCACAATACAATAATTTAGATAACACTTTGAGTTTTACACAGTGTTTGGCAAATCTTGCCTCATTCTAGCTGCATAGTGCCCTCTGTGTCCAAAGAGCTATCTGACCTTTGTGCAATCACAGAATTTCAGGGCTGAAACCCATACCCCCTCCCAATGCCCCCCACAATGACATCCGCAGCCAGGCATTGCCATCCAGCCTTGGCTTGAAGACCTTCAGTGATGGCGGAACCCATAAGCTCCATCCATTAAGGATGAAGACTCCGCCTTCTACAGGGAAGCCTTTCCCCATGATCCCCCTCAATGCTCTGCCTTCCTTCTCCTGGTCACCTCCATTTACCCCTTGTTTGTCCAAGGATGTTCATCCCTTGTTAAATTGTAAGCTCCTTGAAGGCAGGGACTGTCTGTTGCCTTTCTTTGTATCTTCAGTGTTTAGCACAGTTCAGGGCACATAGTAGGTACTCACTAAATGTTTGTTGACTGACTGATTGATTTGTCTCTGCTGCTTCCTCTTCCCACCCCCACCCCTAAATAGAACAAAGCTAATCCTTCTTCTGAGGGAAGACCAGCTGTTTCCAGGAATTGGGTGTTGAAAGGGTGGGAAGCAAGAGGCCCATACTTGGAGGGGGAAGATGACTGGCAGGGTGGGGAGAAACTGGAGGCAGGAAGTCCAATGAGGAGGCCAGTCTGGATGGGAGGGGATGAGGGTCTGGACCAGTGTGGTGGCCTTGGCTGAATCAGAGTTTGGGGGTGGCTAAGGGCCTCGTCCTTGGGCTCACCCAGAGTTAGTGACTGAGCCCCGGGTAAGCCCCAGGCCTCCTCCTGATCTCTTCTCAGGTCAACTCCAGGCTGTCTCCGGTGCTTTGCTCCCTGGGCTATTTGCCTGTTTCTCCAGTTAGCCTGTGGATGAGCAGGCTTAGATCCACAGACTCCTGCTCCCCCTGGAACATGAGCCAGAGCAGGGCTAGGAATTCAGCAAGCTTGCATGACTAAGGGTGCTTCGAGATCCCTGCCCTACAGTCACCCCTTGGATGGTTCTCACTTGGAGAAATCGATCCGAATTTGGTCTGAGACAGAGATATTCCAGCCACTGTGATCTTGGCAGTGCTGCTGTCTTGGGGTGGGAGGGTGGGGAAGAGGGGAAGGGGCAAGGTATTCAGCTTCTATCATGTACCTGGCACTGTGCCAAACGCTTCAAAATTCTTATCTCACTGGATCTTTATAACCACCCAGGGAGATAAGTACTATCATTAGCCTCATTTTATAATCGAGGAAACTGAGGCAGCCAGAGGTTAAGGGACTCACCCAGGGTCACCCTGCTAGTCAGTATCTGAGACTGGATTTGAACTCAGGTCTTCCTGACTCCAGGTCCACTGCTCCCAATGTCTGCCTTGGTCAGAGGGCTTCTTTCCAATAGACCACAAGGAAGGTGATGATCTGGGGGGAAACCACAGGATGGAGAGCTCCCAAGGTTAGGGAGCCTGGCAGGGTCACACGGGTACTTCTGAGGGCTTCCCAGCTGAGGTGGCCAATTTTCATCCCCTCCAGGCCACTGGCCTCACTTGTTCTTTTCCATGCTATTGACATATGTTGTTTTCTTACATCATTTCCAAGTGGATTCTTCTTCTACTCTCAATGAACAAGCAAGGGTTAGCCGTAAAGCTCGCCGTGTCCTTATGTTTGTGGCCTGCATAAAACTCAGCTTCTCCAGCCTTCCCAACTTCCATTGCTGAAGTTTCCCAAAGAAGAATGCTTTGTCACTCAATCCACCACCAGCATGTATTAAGCATTTACTGTATGCTGGGACAAAAAGGCAGAAACACAGGCCAGGAACTCAAGGACACACCATGGGAATAACTAGGTTCAGTTAGTCAACAAGCATGTATTAAATACTCTTTGTGTACCAGGTGCTGTGCTAAGCCTTGGGCACACAAAGAAAGGCCCTGCCCTCAGGGAGCATCTGGTTGACAAGGATAGGTAAATATGGGAAAGGTACAAAGTGAATGCAGAGGGATTGAAGGGGATGTTAACAGCTGGGGCAGGGTGAAGAGAGGCCTTTGGAAGGAGGTAACCCTTAGCAGAGGATCCAGCCAAACTAAGTAGGGCACAGACTGCCCTGAGAGGCTGCCCAGAAATGGACCCTAGAGCCTGACCATGCCGGTTCCCCTCTGCCAGGAAGGAGTCCAAGTCACATTCCAGGGGAAACGAGCCTGAGGTTGGAAGTTTCCCCTCGCAGGCCTCCCCCGTACACTGGATAACTGCCCTGAGACACAGCCTGGGCCCTGTGGCCTCCCCCGCTCTCCTCTTCCTTTGCCTGCACTGTTCCAGGTAGTACTAGAATTCTAGTACTTCGTCCTCTAGGTTGGGCTGCCCCAGGGTCCAGGAAGGCCTGGACACGGAGCAGGGCAGCTGCCCGTGGCTCTCCATGGGGCAGGAAGACAGAGCTCCCTGGCTCTGCCTTTGCCTGGACTGTGCGGCCTCCCACACTCCAAAGGTGCCTCCTCCAGAATCCTCACCTCCATTCATACCATCCTGCCATCTGTACAGGCCACATGTCCTCATGGCTCTTGTGTGAGCTAGAAGGTGGCACAGAAGCCAGCCAGACCCATAGTCCTGAGGGTGGTAGGTGGCACCATTGTCTGTTAAACCGTTTTATTGGGGGCAGTACTGTGTGATGGGAATGTTGGAAGCACCTTCTTTGATTCCACTGGCTGATGAGGCACTTTTAGCATCTACTGGCAGCTCAGTGGTGCAGGGGCTATAGCCCTGGACCTGAAATCAGGAAGATCTAAGTTCAAATCCTGCCTCTGTGACCTTGGGCAAGTTTGCTTCACCTCTTTTGGCCACTGTTTCTTCTTTATAAAATGAAGGAATCGAACTAGACTAGGGGTAAGGAGCCTGTGGCTTTGAGGCCACATGTGGCCTCGAGGCTGTGGTTCCCTCGCCCTGGCCTAGACAGTCTTTAACAGTCTAGATGTAGGACTTCTAGGGAAGGCGTGTAATTTCACAGAGAGAGCATTGCATTAGGGTACTGACCTTGGAGGCACAGAACCTTAGTTGGAACTCTTTCTCAGCTAGTTATGGCTGCTTGGCCTTGGACAAGTTGCTTCACTGGACCTCAGTGTCCTCCTCTATCACATGACAGGGCTGGAACAAGTGAACCCTAATATCCCTTCCAGTTCTGTGTGGCCTGGGCTGCCAGCCCTCAAAGACAGGCACACACACACACATAGAATGGGCCCTGGTCTCCTGCTCTTCCCACAACCTTGCCCCTGTGGTTGGGACCCCAGGGAGAACTTCTAGTAATCATTCTTCCAGCAGCTCTGCCCTGCCCTGCCCTTCTGTTCATCCTGGGCCTCTCTAGGAGAGCACCACCTGGTGAGTAGACAGTGTTGGATTTGGAATCAGGAGCTCCTGGCTTCAAATCCCACTTCAAACCATGGGTGTGTGACTCTGAGCAGAGATGCTAGAGTGTTTGCCATTTCCTCTTTCAGCTCATTTTACAGGGGAGGAAACTGAGGCAAACAGGGTTAAGTGACTTGCCCAGGATCACCCAGCTAGTATGTGCCTGAGGCTGGATTTGAACACTGGTCCTCCTGACTCCAGGCCTGGCACTCTCTCCACTATGGCGCCACCTAGCTGCCCCTCATCAATTTATAAAAACTTTTATTTCGCCCTCACTCGTGGTCTGGAAGGACCTTGAAGTGATAGGGCTGGAATTTGAGCCCAGGTCCTTTGACTACCAGCCCAGAAAGTTTTCTACTGCTTCCTAACCCCATGTGATCCTGTTTTCTGCTGTTAGGTCTCTATATTTACAAAGTTTTATTATTTCACATTTTACCATTGTTACAGTTCCCACCCCATCTTGGCAGGACTCCTCAAGGCTTCTTGGTGACACAGGGCCTGGAGGCACTGTCAGCTGGGGTCCTACATCTTGGGGTCCAGCTCCAGGACCTGTCCTTGCCTGGAGTCCTCGGGCCCGGCATTTGGTAAAGGTTAATGCTCTTGGCCTCCCTCCCCCTGTTGGGATACAATGGCCTTTGTAGGAGCCACTGGCTACCCCGCCTTATCACAAAGGGCACAGCCTGAGGGGCAGTGGTGGCTGCCTCCCACTCTCTGCCCTTTAGCTAGGGAGCCAGTGGGGAGGGGACATAGGGAAAGGGACATCTGGTCAGAGCAAAGAAAGGGGGGGGGGGGGAGGAGTGAGATGCATGAGAGAGCCCAGAGTGGAGATGGCACCCTGCTGAGACCAGGGAAGGAGTGACCGCAGTGCCAGGCTGGCTAGGAATGCCAACTGGCTAGGAAACAAGGCACAGAAAAAGTCCATAGAAAAAATTGGCCAAAGGTGGTGTGGTAGATGGGTAGGGTGCTGGATGGCTTGTCTGGATATAGATCCCCATATAATCTCTGGGCAAGTACCTCCCTGGGACATAGTTTATTCATCTCTAAAATGGAGGGGATTATTCCTGCTCCAGACCTAATATCCTCTGAACTTCTCTCACCAAGTCTGGGAACTTTAGACCTTTTATTTTTATATCAACTTTATTTTCCAATATAGTCCTTCATTCAGCCAACCTTCTCAGGGCACAAAGAATGAAAAAGAAAGAGAAAGAAGGCAGCTCGGCTAAAAGTGGTCAATATATTAACCAAGTGTGGCAACATAACTGCATTATTCAACAGCCAAAGGTTCCGCCTCTACCAAGAGGGGAAGGAGGTGCATTTACTTATCTCTTGATCAGACACTAGAGGTAGCCAGGAATCAGGCCTCATGGGCTTAGCTGTGTGACCTTGGGAAAGTAATTTAACATTTATCTGCTTCAGTTACCTCAAATGTAAAATGTGGTAATAATCGCACCAACCAGTGTTGTTGTGAGGATCAACTGAGATCATATTTGTAAAGCACTTAGCAGAGCATACAGTAGAAGCTTAATAAATGCTTGTTCCCTTCCTTCTTTTTTTTCTTTTTCTTATCTTTGGAGGGGGGAGGCAGGGCAATTGGAGTTAAGTGATTTGCCCAAGGTCACACGGCTAGTAAGCATTAAGTGTCTGAGACTGGATTTGAACTCAGGTCCTCCTGACTCCAGGCTGGGTGCTCTTCACTGCACCAGCTAGCTGACCCATGTCCCTTTCCTTCTTGACTAAAGCCAAGTTGTTTGTTTGTTTAACATTTACACACTGTTTCAGTTTTATTTGTTGTTCTTCACATTTACATTGTTGTGAGCTATCATTGTTTCCTTGATTCAGCTTTCTTCTCTCTGCATCAGTTTATAAACATCTTCCCATGCTTCTCTGAATTACTTATTAAACATCTACTATGTGTCAGGTACTCTGCTAAGTCCTACAAATACAAAAAAGGGGAAAAACCAATCCCTGCCCTCAAGGAACTTATGATCTATTGGGGAGACAAATGCAAACAAATAGAAGTAAAACAATCTGTAGACAGGACAAGCAGGAACTAAGGGAAGGGAGGCACTGACATTAGGGCTGGGAGACTTCCTGTGGTGGGGGGGAGGGGTTAGTTGGGACTTAAGGAAGCCAGTGGGGAGGACTTCCTGTAGGAGGCGGATATTAGTTGGGACTTAAGGAAGCCAGGGAGGTCAGTAGTTGGGGCGAAGGAGGGAGAGCATTCCAGGCTTGAAGGACGGCCATCTCAATGCAGAACTGCCAGAGGACCAGGGTCACTGGGTGCTGGGGGAGTGAATAGGGAGAAGGCCGTGTACTTAGAGAGCTTCCCGGGGCCTCCATGATTCTGCACACATTCAGTATTCATGAGAGCAAAAACTTGAACCCAGGCCTTGCTGACTTCCAGGTTGCCTCTCTATCACCACCAGGGGGGAAGAGGAAGATCCCCTTTAAGCTGGGGGTGGAGCTTACTTTGGGCATGCCATTTCCTTGGAACTTATCCAGATGGCCATGAACCCAAAGCTCATTTCTTTGCTGTAGGTGAAACTTTATCTCAAAATAACTTCCATGAGTTCTTTGGAGATCACAGCCACCCTGTGAGGGAAGGTGCACACTTGCTGTTACTATCATTTTATAGATGAGGAAATTGAGGCACAGAGAAATTACTTCCTTTAGGTCATAAAGACTAAGGCAGGATTCCATGCCTGGTTTCAGGGCTCTGGGCTCCTGACTTCTTCTTTCCCTCCTCAGGCTGAAGAAGATCTCTTTATCTGGTTAGTGATTATGTGAGGAAGTGGGTGAAGGACCCCTGGACCTGATAGTAATCAGGAAGCCTCCTGGTTGGCTGGGAGTGAACTTGGCATTGTGGCATGGGTGATTGAGCTTGGTACAGGGCACCCCCGGCACAAAACAACCACTTAAATGCTTGTTAATTGATTGATGGAGAAAGATGAATCTGAAACCTGGGGGCAGGATGGATGAAGCCTGGCCCACTGGTTCTGGGGCATTGTTGACTTAGTATAATGTAGACAGTCCTGCCCTGGGAATCAGAAGACTTGGCAGTTCTAGCTCTGACTTGCTGTGTGACCCTTCACCTCTCTGGGCCTCAGTTTCCCCATCTGTAAAGTGACAGGGGTTGGGCTTAATAACTGTGAAACTAGGACTTTCTCGGAGTCTCTGGGTCAAGGTGATGGTTTTTTAGCTCCTGAGCCTTAGAAAATCAGGATGGGATCTGTAACTAACCAAGGACCAGTGTGGCTTTGTCCCAGGACACCAAGCGAGGGGAGGGCATGCTTTTCCCCCAGAGTGACTACCAACCTTATATAAATGCTCTCCTGTGGTGGGTAGCTGCCATCTTCTGGGTTCTGCCACTTTAGCTCCTCTATGAGACCCACCTTCCCTTTCTTGGGGCTCTCAACTATGCCCCAACAGCTGCAAGAGTGGACTCTTCTCTTGCTTGGTACAAATGATTCTTAGTTGGGGCTCAGATTGTGATGGATCACTCATCCCCAGAATCTCAGAGGAAGAAGAAAAGTCTGGGACCTTCCAGTTCAACCCATTCTTTTTTTTTTTTTTTTGGAGGGGGGAAGGCAGGGCAATTGGGGTTAAGTGACTTGCCCAACATCACATGGCTAGTAAGCATTAAGTGTCTGGGGCTACATTTGAACTCAGGTCCTTCTGACTCCAGGGCTGGTGCCACCTAGCCACACCCCAACCCATTCTTGACCAGGAATTCTTCTGCCGATGCCCAACAATTGGGCATCTAGCCTTGAATTGAAATGCTTTAAGGAGGCACCCCCACCTGCCCCCACCTTTCAGCATTTCTCACTGTTGGGAGGTTTTCCCTTGGGCCCAAATCTGCCTCCCAGATTCTCCCCACCCCACACCTTTGTTGTACAGCAAAACAAGGCAAATCTATCTCCCCAAGGACAACCCTGCCAAGCAGAAAACTACAACTACCGTATCCCTTCTAGCCTTCTCTCATCCCTAGGGCTGACCTCAAAGCCCACTGCCATCCTGGTTGCACTTGGACCTTCAATGATGGCACTTACAACTGACATGACTACAGATATGAGCCGATGTGAACAAAGGACTATGGGACAAAGTTCAGGAAACTATGGTCCTCTCTCTCAACCCATCCTAAGGTCCCACTCACTAGGGGTTTGAGCTACTCAGTCACATTATGGACACATGGTGAACTTATAGCCCACTGCTATTGAGAGTGGAAGCTTGGTGTAGTGAGTAGGGCCTGAGGTAAAATCTTGCTTCAGACCCATACTAGCTTGTCATTTAACTGCTATGTGCCTCAGTTTCCTCATCTGTAAAGTGAGAGGAGGGGTAGATTCAGTGATCTCCTTGGTTCCTTCTAGCTCTCAACCTATGTTCTTGTGGTTTTTGTGGACTGGGTGTGTGCCTCCTGTCCCACGATGAAATGGCTTCTTCCAGTCCACATGTTTGTGGTCCTATCACCCTATTCTTTACCAAGCCTCCCTTTTCTGGCTGACCAGACAGATTCCCTCTGGGAACTAATACTTGCTTTCAGAGCTTTGTTAGCTAGGCTGTGTTAGCTAGGTTCTTACTGGCACCAAATCATCCCACTTTCTGATGGAAAAAGACTTTTCCTGTGCTCTCTCTCTCCTTTCCTCCCCACTTCTTGGCCACCAGCTCAAAGGGATGACTCATCTTTCTCATACACACCTCCTGGCCTCCTTGGCTACCGTCTGCCCATCAGTCATCACATGGGCTGGACACATGGAGTAGCTCGAAAGCCTCACTCTTAAGGACTCCTGCTGCAGGGAAATGGGCCACTCATAGGTGTGGGGCTCATCAGCACTGGCAATTTCAGTATCCCTATCTGTAAAATGGGCATAATAGCATCTGCTTCACAACATTGTTATGAGCATCCGAGTAGATAATGTAGGAAAACCTTGAGCCGGTGGGGTTTTGAGTATCGTTACTGGAGATTTCCGTCACAGATGGAAGACTGGGACAGTGGGAACTAAGAAGCATGGAGGTGATGGGTGGACATGCTAGAACTTCATAGAGCTGCCGAAGATCTCAGAGGCCATCTGTCCAAGCCCCTTTAATTTACAGATGAGGAAACTAAGACCCATCAAGGTAAAATGACTTACCCAAGGTCACTCAAACCCAGGTCCTTTGGCTCAAAGTCTGGTGTTCTTTCTGCTATACCATGGTGCTTTTCTGATGCAGTAAGGGGAAAGGTAGATGGTGACAAAGGCAGCCAGGGGGGTGATGCCATTTTCTAAAGCGCAGGGCTGACTGTCACTCCCCCACTCCAGAAGCTGCCATGACTCCCTGTTACCTGCAGCATCAAATGCATACACTTTCTGGCTTTTAAACCCTTCCAGCCTGGCTCCCACCTCCTTTTGCCTCCTTAGTACACCTGATTCCCTTTGATGCTCTCTACAGTCTGGGCAGACTGCCTTTCTTGTTGTTTCTTACACACACGCTCCATCTCTCATTTCCATGGCCCCTGTGCCTGGAAGGGCCAACCTCAGAGAATCCCTCGTTTGCTAAGCTCAGTCAAGCATCACGTCCATGAGGCCCCTCCTTCTGGCTGCTAGAGCTATGCCTGTCCTCCCTCCAAAAACAGAAGCAGGAATTTACCTGCAGCAGGTTAGGCCTCTATCTCTACATGTACATGCTATTCCTCTGGAAGACTGTAAGCTTCTTAAGGGCAGGGAACTCTATGTACGGTCCTTGGCACAGACCTGGTAATGCTTATTGGTTGATGGCAATGGGCAGAGGCACTGGCTGGAGGTGGCGGTGACGGCCATGATGGTGATCAGAGCAGGAGGATGGGGAGAACGGAGATGGTGGGATGAGGAAGCAGACAAGGAATGATGCGTGATGGGAAGGTGAGGGAGGATCCTGGAGGTGGTGGCAGTAAATGGATACTATGCCCAGGGATGGTCATGCTAGCATCTCGCAGCACAAAGGCCTGAGGGAAGACCCTTCCACCCTGTAATGTGGGCATCGGTAAGGGCTGCCCTGTTGTCTTTGAGGGTGGAGGGCTGTGGTCTTGGTGGGCAACACTGATTGCCGGGGGAAGGAGAGGCAGTTTATACTGGTTAGAGAGCCCTTGATTGGGAGTCAGAGGACCTTGGTTCCAATGCTGGCTCTGCTATCTACTCCCTGCATGACCTTGGGTCATTTACTTAGCCTCTTTGGGCCTCAGTTTCCTCCTTTGTAAAAAGAAAGGGTTGGCCTCTGAGGTTCTTTCCTTCCAGCTCCAGCTCTCGGGATCCTTTGTGAGTGGGACGGGTAGAGGTGGTTCCCTGCTGCTGCTTGGCCCTTTGGCCCTGGGGTGGGTACTCTCCAGCTGTTTGCCTCCCGCCCACCTTCTGTGGACAGCCTTTTCCCATCAGTTCTTTGTAATGGGTCATGTGATGGCCCTGGCTGGCTGGGGGAGGAGAGGGGGAAGGGTGGGCCAGGGCAAGGCTGGGCGTTTTTGGGTGGTGGTGGAGCTCCAAGAAAAAGTGAGGGGATCCCTGTCCCATCTCTCTCCTGGATTGTTGGTGTGTCTGGAAGAATGGAAGCCAGGATTCTGCTTCATTGTTCTCTCCTGGGGCAGGCTGACCATGTTACTCCCTCCCAGAAGGAAGCTCGGACTTTCTGACCCCTGGGCTCTTAATTGAATGATGTTATCATTTCCTGTGTTTCTTGAGTCAAGGGGCCAGTGATTCTCCTTGGGCTTTCTCATCTCAGGCCGTGCACCAGAGCCCTCACAGACTCTGAGTTGGGAGGCACCTGGAGACCATCAAGTCTGACCCCCTTGTTTTCCAGAGAAAAAAATAAAGGCCAGAGAGACCAGCCCATTTTACAGATAAGGAGACTGTGGCTCAGAGAGATGAAGAGATTGACTCATAGTCACATAGCTAACTGCCTTCCTAACTCCTGGAGCCCTTCCCTTGGGTCAGAGGACCTCCATTCGAACCCTGCCCTCCCCGAGTGACCTCTCTGGGTCTCTGCTCTATAACACAGAGGGGGAGCTCTGGGGGGCTTGGACCAGACGCTCGCTGAGGTCCCTGCTAGCTCTCACAGCTCTCACCACCTTATGCACCTGTAGCTGAGCAGGGTTTCCTTCCAAGTCTCTCTGACCAGTGGGCATCTGGCTTTGGCTGGAACACGGACCTCCCCGGGCATCCTCTTTTACTTTGGGACAATTCTGATTTGGGGGAAGGCTTCCTGATTTATCTTATTTTTCTCCCTGACTTAGGATCCCTGTGTATGGACTTGGTCACACAAATAGTGGTAAAGCCCAGGTCTGAACCCAGATAGAGATCGGAGATCATTCAGTCCAATCTCTTCATTTTGCAGAGAAGGAAACTGAGGACCAGGGAGACCCCAAGAGGAAAGGTCCAGGGGCAGATTTTTGCTTGTGTAAGGGAACACCTCCCAATAATGAGCTCAGGCTGTCACTAGATGGAACTGGCTGATTCTGAAAAATGGTAGAGGGACAACTAAGTGTCAAAGTGAAGAGAGCATTGGCCTTGGAGTCAGGAGGACATGAGTTCAAATCCAGCCTCAGATACGTGACCTTGGGCAAGTCATTTAACCCCAATTGCCTTGCCTTTCCCCCTCCAAAAAAAAAAAATGGTAGAGAATCTCTTTGGATCCTCCAGGAGACACTGAGTGACCAAGGGTCTGGGACTCCAGTAGCAACTGGAGTCAGAAAGAGCTGAGTTCAAACCCTGCTGCTTTCACACACTAGCTGTGTGACAAGCCACTTCATCGCTGCTGGCCTCAGTTCCCTCATCTGTGAAATGGGGATAATAACAGGGTTTTTGTAAGGACAGATGAGATGATATTTGTAAAGCACAGTGCTGGGCGCATAGTAGGTGCTATATATATGTTAGGTGTCAGTTGTAATAACTCCTATTTACTATTATTACTATTATTTTGCTTGACTAAGCTTTGAAGTCCATGAGGGATTCTCTGAGGCAGAGGAGAGATGTTATTTAGTATTTCCTATCAATATGATTATTACTGTTATTAATTACCAGCCACTGTGCTAAGTGCCACAACCAGACAGCCCTGCCCTCAAGGGACTTAACATTCTGACCTACTCCAGCACATGGAAGGGAGCCATGACTAGGGAGGACAGGTCACAGGGATGGTGAGAAAGGCTATCTGGCAGGCCATGGATGCATCCTTCCTTACCAGAAGCCATGACCTAGTGGTCTCATTATATTTCCCAGAGAAAGCAGCAGGAAGAGAAGGAGGGAGAGAGGCCCAGCAATGGGAAAATGGCCCTGCTTGGGTCTTGGGCTAGCTGAATATAGGGAGGTGTCCCTAGTCCAGATTCTCCAGGGCTGTCCAGGGGATTGGTGCTCAGATACAGATGAGGTGGGATGTCATCAGAGGCCTGTGTGTGCACCTCTGCCTAGTTCACCTTTGGTGCCTGGCCTGAGATGAAACAAACAGTGAGAAGTGGGTCCAAAGCTCAGGTTTTAGTCCAGGCTTTGACACCCACTAGCTCTGGGCCTTTCCTCTCTGAGCCTCAGTCTCTCCCTTTTGTCCCCACTCTGCATTCGGTCCCACCATCTTTTTTCCCCTGAGTCAGCCTCTTTGGTGGGGCTCCTGTTCTCTCTAGGCATGGCCCTGAGAATCGGCTGGCTTTGAAAGCACTGCTGATCTTGGCATTTCTGGTCTCTCTGCAGGTGCCCCTGGTTAACCAGAGCCATCTCCCCAGCCGTCCCCATCTACAATGGCATCGTGTTCCTCTTTGTGCTGGCCAACTTCAGCATGGCTACCTTCATGGACCCCGGGGTCTTCCCTCGAGGTAACAGTGGAGAGCAGTGATCACCACATCCAGGGTATTCCCGTAGGCTGGGACCTAGGGTGGCCACTGTCTCCTCACCTCTGTGGCCCACAGGGGAAGTGGGAGGTGACCAGTGAGGGCTGAGGAACAGAGTTAGCAATGGGAGACAAAACCAGGGGAAGCTCCAATGGGCGGCACCTTCAGAGTTGGGTTTGAAAGCAGGTCATCTTGACTTCACGGTTAAGGTTCTTCCTACTAGCCCAAGGAAGAGTGTTTACTGTGTAAGGAGACCTCAGGGCTTAGAGTCAGGCAAAGCCAGAGACAGAGCCCACAGCTACCACAGGGAAAGGGAGGAAGGTAGAGGAGGCGTCTGGGGCATCTGCATTCCAATGGACACAGGGAGTCTTCACTTGTAGGATTTTCATGTTCTTTGAGGCTGGCCCTCCCCCATCTCTCCCATCCCCCTTCTCTCTGGACTTCAGCATCCTTCCCTTCACACACACACACACACATACACAAACACCCCAGGCTAGATGACAGGACATAGTGAAAAGAGCTTTAGATTTGGAGTCAGGGGACTTCCTTCCTTCCCAAGTGACACTGGGTAAGTCCCTTCTCCTCCCTGGTCCTCAGTTTCCTTCTCTGTAAAATGAGAGAATTGAACTGATGATCTCAGATCTCTGACCTGAGTTCAAATCCTGGCTCTGACACCATGTGTGTGACCTAGGACCTTTTGCCCCTTTGGGCCTCACTTTTGTCCTTGGTCAAATGGACAAGGAGGTTGGACTAGTGTTCTCCCAAGTATCCCTCTGGTTAAGACTTGTACCAGCTGGGCTCTGGGCTGGAGCCAAGATGAGGGGCTGTCCCTGGGCATCCTCATTTACTGAGGCACGCCTGGGGCCGGGGCCTCCCTCATCCTTCTGGACCGGCAGTAACTCTCCTCCTCGGCTTTGCCTCTGGGGGGGTGAGCAGCGGATGAGGACGAGGACAAGGAGGATGACTTCCGGGCTCCACTCTACAAGAACGTGGAGATCAAGGGGATTCAAGTACGGATGAAATGGTGCGGCACCTGCCACTTCTACCGGCCCCCACGCTGCTCTCACTGCAGTGTCTGTGACAACTGTGTGGAGGTAACAACTGCCAGCCCAGAAAGCAGAGGGACTGGGCTGGGGGCCAGGGGAGGCCACAACCAGGGGGCTTGGGGATAGGCCAGGGGAAGCTGCAACCAGGGGGCTTGGGGCTGGACTAGGGGAGGCCACAACTAGGGGGCTTGGGGATAGGCCAGGGGAGGCCACAACCAGGGGTCCTGGGGATGGGCAGAGGGCCAGGGGAGGCTGCAACCAGGGGGCTTGGGGATAGGCCAGGGGAAGCCACAACCAGGGGGCTTGGGGCTGGGCCAGGGGAGGCTACAACCAGAGTCCTGGGGATGGGCCAAGGGCCAGGGCAGGCCATAACCTGGGGTCTTGGGGATGGGCAGAGGGCCAAGGGAGGCTGCAACCAGGAGGCTTGGGACTGTGCCAGGGGAGGCCACAACCACGGGGCTTGGGGATAGGCCAAGGGCCAGGGGAGGCCACAACCAGGGAGCTTGGGGCTGTGCCAGGGGAAGCCACAACCAGGAGGCTTGGGACTGTGCCAGGGGAGGCCACAACCAGGAGGCTTGGGGCTGCACCAGAGGAGGCTGGTGGACAGAGCTGAAAGGAGCCCCAGTGTTGGGCCTATGTGTTGAGGCAGCTGAATTTTGAGTCAAGGGACCTGGCTTCAACTCCAGTCCTCTCTTGTTGGGCATTCCTGCTTCTCTGGGCCTCAGTTTCCCCCTCCAGCAGTTGGACAAAATGACCACTGACTTCCCTGTCAGCTCCAAAGCCATGGTCCAAGATCATGTAGTCTCATTCCACAGAGAAGGAGATTTAGCCTCATCCAAAGAAAGTGGCCTGTCTCTGGCTGCCTGGCTCGTTTGGAATGCACTCTTCATTCCAAAGCCTTCTTCATTCCACAGAAAGCATTCATTAAGTGCCTACTTTACAAATGTCTTTGGCATTGGGCACCAGGGTGGGCACTGGTGGGTATGGGGAAGCAGCGCCCTAGGATGTCTTGGATTGGAAGGCGGCCTCCCCAGACACCATCGAGTTCAGCCTTTTATCCATTGTAAGAATGAGTTCCTTGGGGGCAGCTAAGTGGAGCAGTGAGTAAGAGTGCTGGCCCCAGAGTCAGGAGGACCCAGGATCAGTTCCAGCCTTGGAAAATTAGCACCCATACATGAAAATGACTGGCTGTGTAACCTTGAGCAAGTTACTTAACCCCAATTGCTTATTTAAAAAAAAAAAAGAATCAGTTCCCTGGACACTTTCCTTCCTCTGTTAAACTGTAAGCTCCTTGAGGGCAGGCACTGACTTTGTCTTTGTTGGTGTCTCCAGGGCTTAGCACACGGTACCTGGCACATAGTAGGTACCCAGTAAGGGCTTATTGATTGACTCATGGAGCCTCCATTGGAAAACCTCCAGTGATGCCCCCACTGCCATGTTACAAGCTGCCTCATTCCTTTGAGAATAGCCCTTATCTATTACAGGACATCCTAGACTGCCTTCCTATAACTTGCATGACCTGGTCCCAGCATGATCCCTCTGGAGCTGTTGAGTCCCTCCCAGATGACATTTCAGCCCTTCTGAAGAGAGATGTTAGGTCTTCCCTGAACCATCTCTTAGATAATACGTCCTCAATTCCTTCAGTCTTTCCTCAACACCATCAGTGGCTCTCCTGTTTGTCAGGGTCTGTCCTAAAATATGGCGCCCACAACTGAGCGTCAGCCTTAACCCCCAGGCAGGCAGAGGTCAGTGGGACAGCCACCTTGTGTATTCCGGTCACTGGACTCTCCCACTTACTCATTCATTATTTCAACGACCATGATTCGGTCAGAGGTGGCAATGCTTCAGCTGATGCAGGCTGCAGTGCAGTCTTGGAGAGCTGCTAACTCAAGTCAACAGATGGAGGTCCAGATCTTATGGCTTCTACTTTATGTAACCTTGGGCGGGGCCCTCACCCTCACTGAGTCCCAGCTTCCTCATCAAAATGAGAAAGCTGCATTCAGTCATCTCAGGCCACCCCCAGCCCTGCCATCCCCTGTCCTCAGGCCCCCCACAGCCCTGCCATCCCCCGCCCTCAGACCCCCCCCCAGCCCTGCCATCCCCCATCCTCAGGCCTCTCCCAACCCTGCCATCCCCCGCCCTCAGGCCCCCCCGCCCCAGCCCTGCCATCCCCTGTCCTCAGGCCCCTCCCAGCCCTGCCATCCCCTGTCCTCAGGCCCCTCCCAGCCCTGCCATCCCCTGTCCTCAGGCCCCTCCCAGCCCTGCCATCCCCTGTTCTCAGGGCCCTCCCAGTTTTCATTCTATCTTCTAATGTATTTCCAATTGCAGTATACTACCATTCTAGGTATTAGCTCTAGATCAACTGACTTGAGCCCTGAGGTCCCAGTGGTCTCTGATAGGAGGGGACTAGACTCAGTAAGCTGCCCCCTTATCCTGAGGCCAGAGGAGTCAGAGCCAGCAGGGAGTCCTGTGCCAAGGGACCGGGGTGAACCCAGGTGGCTCTCCCAGGGAACTCTGGACAATGTTGCTGCAGGGCTTTACTCCCTCCCATGCTCTTCTCTTGGTCTGCTGATCCAACACTAAATTTCTCAAGTCAGGGAGGAGGGTATGGGCCCCCCACAATAGGGTAATGTCCAAATCTCACTGCCTACTGGACATTTCTACTCACTATTCCTTGGCCATCTCTAATTCAACATGTCCCAGACTGAGCTCATTATCATTCCCTAAACCTTGCCCCTCTCCCAAACTTCCCTCGTACCACCATCCCCCCACTCACCCAGGCTGGTAACCTCAGGGCCGCCCTTGCTTCCTCATCCTCAAACCCTATCTTTGCATTTCTACCCTCATGGCATGTCTCATCCATATCCCCCTCTCTATTCCCACAGCTGCTGCCTGACAGAGGCCCTCATCACTTCTTGCCCCATCTATTGTCATTCAGTCATGTCTGACTCTTTGTGACCCCAGGGATCAAAGCAGGCCAGGCCCTTCTGTCTTCCACTATCTCCACAAGTCTGTCCAAACTCACATTCATTTTCTCTATGATACTCTCTATCCATCTCATCCTCTGCCACCCCCTTTTCCTTTTGTCTTCAATCTTTCCCAACATCAACGTTTTTTCCCCAAAGTATTTCACTTTCAGCTTTACTATTTGGTCTTCCAGTGAACAGCCTGAATCAATTTCTTTAAGTGTTTGTTGACTGATTTGATATTGTCTGAGGGACTCTGAAGTCTTCTGCAGCACCACAGTGTGAAAGTGTGGATTCTGTGGTGCTCAGCTTTCCATATAGCCCAACTCTCACAGTCCTGCATTGCTACTGGAAAAACCATGGCTCTGAGCATACAGACCTTTGTGGATAAGGTGGAGTCTCTGCTTTTCAGTCTGCTGTCCAGATTTGCCATAATTTTCCTTCCAAGGAGCAATTGCATGGCTGTAGTTGTTATGTGTAGTGTTCTTCAAGCTCAAGAGTCTAAAATCTGATGCTTCTTCCATTTCTTCTCCCTGTTTTCCAGAAGTGATGGGGCCAGTTGCCAAGATCTTAGTTTTTTTATGTTAAACTTCAAGCCAGCTTTTACACCCTCCTCTTTCACCCTTATTGAGAGGCTTCTTAATACCCCCCCCCACAACACACACACTTTCTGCCATCAGAGTGGTATTGTCCACACATCTCAGATGGTTGATATTTTCCCCAGAAACCTTAATTCCAGCTTTTTGATTCATGTAGCCTGCATTTCACATGATGTACTTTGCATAGCAGTTAAATAAGGTGACAATATAAAGCCTCGTCATACTCCTTTCCCCATCTTAAATCAGTTGTCCCATGTTTGGTTCTAACTATTGCTTCTTGGCCAACATACAGGTTCCTCAGGAGACAGGTAAGATGATCTGGTTCTCTCACCCCTTAGAGGACTTGCCACATTTTGTTGTGATCCATACAGTCAAAGGCTTTAGTGTAGTCAATGAATTAGAAGTAGATGTTTTTCTGGAGCTCTCTTGCTTTCTCCATAATCCTTTGAATGTTGGCAATTTGGTCTCTAGTTCCTCTGCCTCTTCAAAAACCAGCCTGCCTTTCTTTCTTGGTTGACATATTGCTGAGTTCTAGCTTGCAGAATCTTATGCATAACCTTGCTAGCAGATGAAATGAGCAAATTGCTGGATAATTTGAACATTCTTTGGCATTGCCCTTCTTTAGGATTGGGACATAAACTAATCTTTTCCAATCCACTGGCCACTGTTGAGTTTTCCAAATTTGCTGCATGTTGAATGCAGCACTTTAACAGCATCATCTTTTAGGGCATTAAATTACTGAGCTGCTAGGGATAAGATGAGGACAAAGAGGCTGAGAGAGGCACAGCCAGCTGTACGCCCAGCTGGTAAGCAGAAGAGGCAAGATTTGAACCCAGGCCCTCCTAATTCCAAATTCTAGGTTCCAGCCCCTCCCAGGGCTGCCTTTCAAACAGACCCCTTCAGCCCTCCTAGAGCCTGAGGCCCATGGCCCGAGGCCTGAGAGAGAGCTGGTGGGTTAGAGGAAGAGTCATGGCCCCATGGTTAGCCATGTCTGACTGGCTTCTCTCTCTCTCTCTCTCTCTCTCTCTCTCTCTTTCCCCTGCAGGACTTTGACCATCACTGCCCCTGGGTCAACAACTGCATTGGGAGACGCAACTACAGATACTTCTTCCTCTTTCTGCTATCCCTCAGTGCGCACATGGTTGGTGTCTTTGCCTTTGGGATGGTCTTTGTCCTCCACCACCCTGACCAGCTGGGGGCAGCCCACACAGCCATCACGTATCCTGCCTGCCTTCACACCCCCACCTGCCTCCCTTACTTCTTTCTCCTCTCCCTCCCTTCCTTTCCCCTTCCCTTTCTTCCTTCTCTGTCGTCCTTCCTCTCCTTTGCCATCCCTCCTTTCCTCCTTCTTCCTCTCTCTCCTCCTTCCTCCCTTCCAAATCTTTCTCCTTTTCTCCACCTTCCTTTCCTCCTTCATCCTCATTTCCTTTACCTCTTTCCTTCCCCCTCCTTTTCTCTCTTCTTCCTCCTTCTCTTCCTCCTTCAGTTCCCTTCTTTCTTCCTCCCATTTGTCCCCACTCCTTCCTTCTCTTCCCCAGGAGGGTGAGGGAGTTGGTCAAAGATAACTGTGAGACGTTGGCCTCTAAGCACTTTGGAGAAAACAACTGCTCCCCACAGTTAATTGCATCTGGGTAATGGGTTCAGTCACCTGATTTCCCTCCCTGGCCCCAGTGGGTGCTAGGAGGGGCTGGCTTCCTGCCCAGGGACAGCAAGGGGAGCTGCCTGTCAGGCTCCTGGTTTGGGGTGTTTCCCGAGGTTTCCCCCTTCCCCACTGGCATTTACCTTAACACTTCCCAGAATGGCCGTCATGTGTGTGGCTGGCCTCTTCTTCATTCCTGTCATCGGCCTCACTGGCTTCCACATCGTCCTGGTGGCCCGGGGCCGTACCACCAATGAGCAGGTAGGGATTCAGCCTTGCAGCAACCAAGGCAGAGGAAGGGTCCCAAAGGCAGGAGTGGGGAGGAATATGGACAGAGGTCAGGTTAAGGGGGTGGTTGTAAAGCAGCCTGGTCCAATGGAAAAGACCCTGGATTTGGAGGCCCTTAGAAGCTGGGTGATCATGAGCAAGTTGCCCCTGCCCCTGCCCCCACCCTCATCCCTTGGCCTATTTTGTATGATGGGGATAATAATCTTTGCACATTTTCCCTCAAGTGGTTTTTACAAGGAAAGCACTTTGCAGACCTTCCTGTGGCACCAAGTGTTAGATAAATAGGCATTATGCTGGTGGGGACTTAGCCTGTTTGGATGGTCATGCTATGGGTTCTCCTCTCTGAGTCTCAGCTTCCCTATCTGTAAAATGGGTGCAAAAAACCTCAGTTTGCCACAGGCTTCCCTTCCAGTTTGTGAACTTGCTACCCTGGTCTCTGGGGATCCTCAGAGAGGCCCCTGCTCCCCTCCCCCATGTCACTCCTCATCATCAGAAAGACCCCTAGCTCTGGAGTCAGAGGAGTGGGGCTCACTTCACCATGCACCAGCCTCCTCAAGCTCCGAGGTCTTCTCCATTTTGGGCTCTGGCCTCCCCCTGATGGCGATCAGTGGCCCTGCTTGCGTTTCTTGGTGGAGAAGCTTCTCCTGCATTCACTCATTTGATCTTCCCAGAAGCCCCGGGGGGAAGGACCATTATTATTACCGTTTTGCAGATGAGGAAACCAACTGTGTCTCAGAAATGAGGCGCCACAGACTCAGGGCTGATGGTGGGGGGGGGGGGGGTTCGGTGGATCTTTTTGCAGGTGACAGGCAAGTTCCGAGGAGGTGTTAACCCATTCACTCGTGGATGCTATGGGAATGTAGAGCACGTACTGTGCAGTCCACTGGCACCCAGGTAAGGTGGAGCTCTGTGTGCTGCGGAGGGAGGAGAGGTGGGTGCCCTATGGGTAAAGGAAACCTCTGGACCCACACTCTTGGTGGCTGGCAGTTCTGCCTTCTAAAGAACTGCCTCTGAGGACCCAGTTTCAAATTCTGGTTGTGCCACTTATTAACTAATCTGGGCGGGGAAGCATTGACTGGAGAGCCAGGGGACTTGGGTTAAAACCCTGCTTGTGATGATTACTACCTGTGTGACCCAAGGCAAGCCATTTCACCTCCCTTGACCTCAGTTTTCTTATCTGTACAACGGAGGGGTTGGGCTCAGTGGGCACTGAGGTCTCTCTAGCTAGCATTAGTGCCATAAGCCCACGAAGTCTGTTTTGGGCAAATCCTTTCTCCTTCTATGGGCCTTAGTTTCCCATATCTGTAAATCAGGGGTATTGGACTAGCTAGTGATTCTACAATCACATCACAACATTTTCGAGCTAGCAGGGACCTCAGTAGCCAGCCTGTCCAACCTGGACTGAACAAAACATCCCCATTACAACACACAACCAGCAAGTGGATCTCTTACCATGGTAGACAACCCTCAGTAAGGGCAAACTTGCCACCCTCTTGGGGTGGCCTATGGCACTCACTCTTGGACACCTCTGATTTTTAGGAAGGCGTTCTGAGGTTCTTTCCAGCTCAAAGTCCTAGGACGATGCCTTGCTGCTATCTCTGACTGAGGTCAGGTGTCCAAGGTCTTGGAGGCCGTCAGTCAGTGACTGGCCAATCTATGGCCCAAGAGTGCCGTCCCTGGTCAGTGGTCAGTGGACAGCTCATCTTGGGGCTTCTGTGGTCACAGACAGGTGCAGAGAGAGACCACAACCACATGGAAACATAGCACACATTTTAATCACTTACATGCACAAGTGGAATTGTATTGCATGCAGGCCCATATACCCAGGCTCACATCCCACTGCACAAATGCACCTTCACATGTGGAATCCTAGACCCCCCTGTGCACACCCCATCCATTCATACCTTCCTGCACAAGCCTGTCTTGGTCATAAGCTCTTGGACTTCCTTCCTGTCCTTGGCATTGGCTTGGCTATTGATCTCCCACAGAAAGACCTTATCAGATAAGCCAGTTATGACTAGTGATAGGTCCCTGTGCCTGTGGATGCGGTGAGAGCAGCTATTCCCTCCCCCCCCAACTCCCCATCACATCTCTCTCCATGGCCCCCCACCCTTCTCCTTCACCTGCTCTGCTCTGGCTTGAGGCAGCCCTCCTTTCCCCCCTTAGGCTGGGCTCCAGTTGAGCTGTTGGGGAGGGAGGTCTCCAGAGCCCCCCAGCTGCATCCTCCTGGCACATGTAGGAGGTTTCCTTCCTGTCCATGATGCCCACTCTCACAGAGACTAGGCCCCCCACCCCACCTGCCCATCCCCCCCCTTGTCTTCCTGCTCTTTCCTCTCTGCCTCTTTCTTCTTTGTCTCCCCTCCTCCTTCTTTGCTCTTTTGTCTCAGTCTTCTCTTTCTTCCCATATCTTCTGCTCTCCTGCCTTTATTCTCTTAAAGTACAAAAAGCCCTCGAGTTGGAACCATGCCACATCTATTTGTATTCCAACTCTACCTCCTTGGCTTTGGATAAGTCTTGGCCTAAGGTTCCTAACTTTGGAGAGGGAAAGACTATCCAAGACCAATCCCTTCAGTTTTTACATAAGAATAATGGAAGCAGCCCACTGGAATGGAAAAAACATAGAACTCTCAGGTCATGGGATCTGAGTTCAGATCTTGGCTCTGCTACATACTATCTGTGTGACCCTGGGCAAGTCCTTGAGCCCTCCCTGTAAAGTGAGGAGTTCTAGCTTCCTGAAGCCCCTTTCAGCTCTCAGTCCTTTGAACCCATCATCCCTTTCTCCCTAACTGGGTACAGCTCTCCTTGGCCCATCCCCACTGAAGATGAGGGTAGGTTGGCTCCATTCCCACCTGCTATCTGATACCTCTTTCAGCTCTCAGTCCTATGAACCCATCATCCCTTTCTCCCTAACTAGGCACAGCTCTCCTTGGCCCATCCCCACTGAAGATGGGGGCAAGTGAGTGCCATTCCCACCAGTCTGCTATCTGACCCCTCCAGGTATGTGGCAGAGCCCAAGTTGAGGCTGGCCGTGAGTGTGAAGCCCCCATTTCTGCGACCTGATCTCTCCGACAGGCAGGTCTCTGTGAAGGTCAGTGACAATGGAATCCAGGCCACCTTGAGCCGAAGCAAGGTGAGGCAGGGTCCAGGCCTATCCCCCTGGGCCTATGTGTGGGAGCTCTGGTACAGAAACTCACTAACTAGTGTGGAAAAGGAACTGACTTGGGAGCCCATGACCTGGGTTTCAGTCTTGTGTGACCTTGGGCAGGGGAATTTCCATTCTGTGAAGTTCAGTTGTCTTATCTATAAAATAGGTGTAAATAATTACAGCTTACTCTCCTCAAGGGGCTGCTGTGAGCTTCCCCTGGGATAATGGTGCACACATATTCCTCTTTTGAGACCAGGATGGGAGTGGAGACCAGAGAAGTTGGGGGTAGAGCAAGACTGCCTTGGGGAGGGGAGGGGTTGGAAGATGGTAGTACTCACACCCAAAGCCAAGGGATGTCAGGTAAGGATGGAATGTCCAGGGACAGGGGGCCTTTCCAGGTGACCCCAGCCTCTTGGGCTTCTCAGTGGGGAAGGCAAAGGGCTGAGCAGTCTGGCTGGGGCCTCTGACCACTAACTCTCTGATTCAGTCCAAGATTAGCCTGGGAGGGCTGGATGAAAAGTCCCTGGATCTGCAGCCTCCCCTGCCCCCCAAGGGAGAGCCTGGCAAGTACACTGAGCTTCAGGGGAGCAGTGATGGTGAGTAAGGCTGGGTTGCCCCTGTCTGGGCCAGAGCTAGGCAACTCTTTGGGAGACATGATAGACACCAAAGAAGGGAGAGGGAAAGAACAAGGGAGAAGGAAGTAACAGGGAGGAAGAGAGAAGGAAAGGAAAAGAAGGAAGAGAGAGAGGAGAGGAGGGAGGGAAAAGGTAAAGGAGGAAAGGAAGGGAGAGGAAGAAAAAGGAAGAGGTCATAAGAGACATGAGGCTAAGGAAAGTGGAAAGAAAGGAAGAGGGAAGGTGAAGAAGAGGGAGAAAGGAAGGAGAGGAAGAGATGGAGAGGGAGGGAAAGAGGAAGGGGGAGAAAGGGAAAAGTAGAGGG
>WOXC01007627.1:0-180000 GCA_011680675.1 Gymnobelideus leadbeateri | reverse complement strand
TGAGGGCCTGGGAGGAGGCTGGTGTCTGGTGCCCTGGACAGTAACAGTGAAGGTGGGAGGGGGAGGGGATTTGGAGAAAAGATGATGAGCTCTGCTTGGGACATGTTGAGTGTAAGGCGTCTCCTGGCCATCCAGATTTGCAGGTGGAGGTTGGGACAGGCCAGGTAGATTTGAGAATCATCAGCACAGATGGTCATTAAATCCAAGGAAGCTGATAAGATCACGTAGAAGAGGGGCACAGAGGGAGAAAAGAAGAGGATCCTGAGGGACACGTTCAGTTAGAGGGTGTGATCTGGAGGAGGGTCCAGCAAAGAACACTAAGAAGGATCAGTCTGGGAGGAAGGAGGAGAACCAGGAGAGAGAGAAGAGAGGATCCAAGAGGAGTGATGGACAGTGTCTGAGGTTTCAGAGGGCCCAGGGACAATGAGGATGGAGAAAAGAAAGCTAGATCACTAGGCACACTGGATTTTGGGTGGAATAAGATCAGAAGCTGGGTTAGAAGGCGTTGATGAGGGAGGAGAGAAAATGGAGGCCCCCATTGGAGATGGCCTTTTCTAGTTGGCAGGCAAAGATAATATATGTCGAGTGCTAGACAGTTGGGTGGCTAGTGTAATTAGTAATTTTTTGCTCACTGGAGTTAAATTAGTTCTTGCCTAGGATGATAGTCTTAGAGCTGGAAGTGACCTCACAGAGCCTTCATTTTTGTTGCTCAGTTATATCCGACTCTTCCTGACCCCATTTAGGGTTTTCTTGGCAGAGAGATGGGAGTGGTTTGCCATTTCCTTCTTCAATTCATTTTTCAGATGAGGAAACTGAGGCACACAGGGTGAAGTGACTTCACTAGGGTCACACAGCTACTAAGTGTCTGAGGCCAGATTTGAACACAGAAAGATGAGCCTAGAGATTCTTAACACTTAGACCTAATCCAGCCTCCTTATTTTGTGGATGAGGGATCTGAGGACAAGGGGAGTTATGAGACTTTCCCCAAATCACAAAGGCAGTAAGTGTCTGAGGCAGGATTTGCACTCATGTCCTCTGACTCCAAGGCCAATTGAGTCTGGTCATTCATTATAGGGGAGAGTCATGACCTGGGACTGGGGAAGTAGGGCCCTCTGAGCCTCTCCTCCTGGCTGGGGGAATGTGGCTCACATATCCCTGGGCCCTTCTGATGCCCAGCCCTCGTGGCTCCCTACCTGAGACTTAGAGCTCACCTGCCTTCCCAAGCTCCTGCTTGGCCACTTGTGTATCCATAGTGCCCTCTAGTGTTTGAGAGGGGAAGAGCACTCCTAGGCTTGAGCAGCAGAGAATCTGACCGGGGCCGGGGGGGCGGTGACAGGCATCCTGGCCCCAGAGGCCAGGAGGGACCTGCTTCAACACCTGTTTTACAGATGCTCCATTGTGGGGAGTGCTCCTGGCCACCCAAGGCTGAGCAGCATCTGGGGCCAGACTAGAAGCAGGTTTTCTCCCCCCATAGCCATGTTCTCTCCCCTGTATCACCCCCTCCTCTTGGCCAGCCAGCCCTTTCACTTTGTAGATGAGGAGGGAGAGGCCCAAAGAGGCCCAGAGAGAAGGTCCCAGAGCAAGTTTGTAGCAAAGACGGGATTGAAACTATGGGATTTAGAAGTGGAGAGGGTCTTGGAGAGCCTCTAAACCAACGCTTTCATTTTATAGGCCCAGAGAAAGGAAGGAATTTATCCAAGATCACCAGCTCTTAGGTGGCAGAACCAGAATTGGAAGCCAGGCCCCCTCACTCCAAACCCAGCGCTCTTTCCCCCTGCATCCAGATCCCCCAGCTTCTTTCCTTTCATTTCAGAACATCTTTCCCACTAAAGTTCAATGAAACCCTTCTTCCATTGCTGGCTTGCCAGTGGGATTTTGAGAGGCCGCAGACTCCGGGGCTGACCAGGGCACAGTCTGGGGGCATGATGATGGCATCTCCCCCCTACTCTAGGATTATGTCCAGGGAAGAAAAGTGTCTTCCATAAATCCCCAGATTCTGGCCCAATGGGGAGGGCTGAGATGTTAATGGCACAGGAAAATGTCAGCTTCTCTGAAGGAAATAGGAGCCTGGGTTCTGGGAGCGGGGAGGAGCAGGCCAGCCTCTCCCACTGGTGTTTGGACCTGGGTCCCAGCAGTGTGTGGTCCTCGTCAGTGTTCTTACCCCTGCCCCGTCTCGTCCCCTTGGTTGTCCTTGTGGCTCCTGACCATGTCAGCAGAGGCGTGCCATCCCAGAGCCCTAAGGGAGAGGAGTGAGAAGGAAGGGGAGTAGACTTTTGGCCAGGATGGGTCTGTTACTGTGGCCTTGGCTGCTAAAATGTTGTGTCAAGCCTCTGTGTGTTCACGTGTGTGTGTGTGTGTGTGTGTGTGTGTGTATGTGTGTGTATGTGTGTGTATGTGTGTGTTTCTTTTCCCACAGGGAGCATGTGCTGCTGAAGACCCCTCAGAGTATTCTAAACGGACAGTCTAAAGGCCTTCCCAGATTGGGGCCTGTGGCCAGCACCCAGGGGGTCCCTGGAAGCCCTACCAGGCACACAAATGTTAAGAAGGTGTCTGGAGTAGGTGGGACCACGTATGAAATTTCAGTGTGAAGAGAGAGCCTCGTCCTATCCTAGTCTTATGACCTTTGGCACCCTGAAGATGGAAAACCAAGGAGATGCACCTGGGGGGGTTGCCTGCTATTTTTCCTGTCTTTCTCCCTCTTCTTCCCACAAGTCTACCTTCTTCAACCTCTTCCCCCTCCCACCACCCCCAAGGGAATGGAACAGTCTTGAGAACTGACTGGCTTGGGGGTATCAGGAGAGGAGGCACTCTTGCGCTCCATTGCAGAAGATGGTCTGACGTGGGCACCATTTTGAGATCCTGTGCCAGCTCTAGTTTCCCAGGGTGCACAGCAGGCCTGGACACCACACATCTGTCTCTGGGAGAGCCAGTGGGCCTCTCAGCCAACATGAGCTTGTGGTGGGGATTGGAGGCCCACATTTACTGATGCTGCTCTGAAGAGGGGTCCAAACAAAACCTTTCTCATCCAAGAAATGCGTGTCTGTGTCCTGCTAACAGCTTTGTGGGATGAATGTGACTGTGGGTGGATGGGTGTAGATAAGAGAAAGATGGACCACAGGAAGACCCAAGTCTAAGAAGTCAGCTTGTCCAGATGCATGGGACCTCCCAAAAGAGATGGCTTAACTTCCAGCCCCGTGTCTCTCCTTGTTCTCTAGCCGGCCTCCATCAACACATCACCCCAATGCCATCGCTTGGCCTGAGGAGTGAGTGTGAGGCCGTGAGGCTAAGCGCCCAGTCCTCTGGGATCACCTGATTGGGGTTCCACCATATCCCAAGAGCCAACTTTCCTACCTGGCTACGACTCCCCTTTCTTTCTCTTCACATGAAGACTTTTTTCCACTTTGGACCGAGCTCATCAACTTTACTCTCAATTTTTCCAGGCAGAGCACACATACCTCATTAGGCTTGACCACAAAGATGGGGGTGGGGCAATTCCATTAAGGATCCAAAGGAAATTTCTTTTGTTCCCATCAATGCTCTTGGAGAGAGAGGAATGAGCTTAAAGATCCCTGTGCTCAGTTGACCAACGTGTGAGAAAGAAGGCACATCCCTCACTGAAACTATGCAGAAACTGCTTGCCAAGTATGTGCCGGAGATCCCACCTGTGTGCCCCCAGGCCTGATGGCACCCCCTAGAAGGAGGGTAGGAGCCAAAGTTGCCATGTATAGAAAGCTGAGGGGACAGAGGCACTTTTCCAGTGATGACAAGAGCACTCATCTACCTAGTGCTGGAGACCTTTCCTCTACTTTCCCAAGGACCCTGTCCCCTTGTCTTGACAATGAGAAGTGAAGAGTTAAGGATGTGAAGGACGTCACCATATGTCTTCTACGCTTGACTCTGGGGTAAATGGTTGTCTGAAGAGTGTAGACTGGTTCAGCTTGAATGAAGTCCCACTGGGGCCATGCCTCAGACCATGTGGTCCCTAGAATTCTCTATGGTCTGACAGGCATGAAGAAGCCAGCAAATTGTCTCAATCTTCCTGGAGCTGGTAGCCCTGGTGGACACATGCCTGATACCAACATCTACAAAAGGACCCAAAGTTGTAGTATCTAGAACCCTTGGCCATGAACCATTGGCAGGCACCCAGCTGTTCCAGTGAATCCCCCTGGGCTTGGCACATGAAACACTCCTAGCTTCCTGTTGCTATTAACGAGTTGCCTTTTCCCCAGCCTTGGTCATTATTATATTTAGCTTCACAAGCTTTCCCTCCTTCTTTCCCTCCCCCTACATCTCTCTTTCTCCCTCTGAGACTTCCAAACACCTCCATTTCTCAGCTTTGAGAAGGGGGAGAATGGTGTTCCCCTCTGTACTTGCTGAATCCTTCTGTGCCATGTGTGACAAGAGGGATGTGTGTGTGTATTTTTCCAGGATGAGCACCAATAATTTGGGTCTCTAATCCCTCTGTGCGTGGATTCCCCACCTGTCCCCACCACCAAGCAAATGATTCTGTTGTCTCTGTTCTCTGGTCTTCTAGAATCCGTCATTTGTCCATATCTTGTATTAACTGTATAATGTGGTGGGGGGACAATTGTGCTATGGCTATGGGGACATGTTGTTACTTGAAGCCTTAATTCTCCATGTTTCTATTCCTGGGTGGGTTGATGTAAATGGAAACCATGAATTAACTAACCTTGGGAATCATAGACTCATATGGATAAAGTAGGGTGGGTCCACCCCCTTATCTCTACCCTGACCTCTCTAGGCCTCCATCAGAAATGAGAACCCCAGTGCCCACTTTCTGCCACTAAAAATTGTTAGGTTACAGATGTTTGGGCCAAGGAGGTGCTCAGATTTACCCCAATGAGAAGCACATTGTCATCACCATTTCTGTTGGGCTACTTTATTTTTATTTTTATCCTTAGTTTTATATGATTTTATTTTAAAAAAAGAGAGAGAGAGAGGCCACATCTAATCCATGCACTGTCTGAGTGAAACTTTGGGGCGTCCTCATTGAGGCTAGAGGACTAACATCCTCTTTTACATCACCAAAGGACCCAAAGTTGCAGTATCTAGAACCCTTGGTCATGGATCATTGGCGGGCACCCAGCTGTTCCAGCAAATCCCTGCAGGCTTGGCACATGAAACACCCCCAGCTTCTGTTGCTATTAATGAGTTGCCTTTTCCCCCAGCCTTGTTCATTAGATTTAGCTTTACAAGCTTTCCTTCCTTCTCTCTCGTTCTCTCTCTCTCTCTCTCTCTCTCTCTCTCTCTCTCTCTCTCCCTCTCCCCTCTTTCTGTCTTTGTCTCTCCCCTCTCTCTTCCTCCCTCCCTCCCTCTCTCTCCCTTCCTCCCCCCCCTCTCTCTTCCTCTATCCCTCTGTCTCTGGCTCTCTCCCTCCCTCCCTCCCTCTCTCTCTCTACAGTTGTGTATCTATAACAGGGACTGGGAATAGGGATATTCATCCCTACCCAAGATGGCAGCCAGGTCTGTGACCTGCCTCTTCTCCCACCCATGGAACAGAAGTGTTTGGGAGTCCCTTGGATGGGCCTCCATTCAGTGTGGATGCCAAGGCAGCCTAGTTATCAGGCTTGAGGAATCACTGTGTGTCAGAACTTGAAGGGCCAGACTTTTGAGATCACCTAATCTAACCTTGTAGACACTTGGCTATATATATATATATATATTTGTATACTGCTCCTCTCTGGGCCTTGGTTTCCTCTGTCAAATGAGGGTTTGAATTAGATTATCTCGGAAGTCTCTTCAAATGCTCAATCTTAGAATCCTTTAGAACCCTTCTTTCCTCTTACAAATGAAGAAAAAGAGGCCCAGAGAGGGCTGGCTCCAAGGCCCCACAGCTAGTGTGTAGCTAAGAGTTCTGAGGTCTGCTGCTGGAGCCAGGGATCAGCAGAGCTGTCTAAAGTCACTGCAGAGCTCTAGGCAGCCAGGAGTGGGCTCTGCCTCCATGGGGTTTGGAAAGGCATCTCACTGGGAAACCTGAAGGGCCCTGTGGCACTGTGGCCAGACTGCCTCTCCTCGGTGAGCCTCAGTTTCCCTGCCTGTAAAATGAGGGGATTTGACCAGATGGTCACTGAGATCCCTGTTAATTCTCAGATTCTATTATTCTCAAGCTGCCCAATTGACCTGTTTGTCTTCTTCTAGTCAATAACTTTTAAGAAAGAAATGTTTTCATGTCATAGAGGTACTTGGCAGCATGTCAGGTCCTGTGCCACACTCTGCCAAGACAGACCCTACTTTTGTAGGACTTCTTAAGTGTTGGGTGATCCCTGAGGGAAGGCCACCTGGAGGCAGAACCTGTCCAGATCATAGCTCTATAGTTGGAGTGGACCTTGGAAGTTCTATGCCCCTCTTTTTACAGGTGGGGAAACTGAGGCCGAGAAAGGCACAGACCTAGAGTTTGACTCCAGGTCCTTTGACTCCCAGTACAGAAACATTCTTTCCACTCCATTGGTCACTTCAACCCACTGGGAAAACTACTGTGTGTGAGAGAGAGAGAGAGAGAGAGAGAGAGAGAGAGAGAGACAGAGAGAGACAGAGAGAGACAGAGAGAGACAGAGACAGAGACAGACAGACAGACAGGAGTGAGAGAGAGAGAGAATCCCCTGTGGTCCCTGATCATGGCCAGTTAGGGTTTGGTGGGTTGGTGGATCCCACCCTGCTGGCATTTGGTCCTAGGGAAGAGCCAGGTCAGAGGGGTAAGTGACTCCACAGAAAGCAGTAGCTTGAGGTTCTGGTCCGGGAGATTCCTATCTCACTAGGCAGAAAAAGAAAGTGGGAGGTGGGGATCATTCTAGTAAGCCGAGGAAATGGAGAGCCCTCTCCCTTCCACTTGGCCCTGACTAAAGATTCTCCTCCACCACGGGGACATGATCTCCCTGGTAAGCTGGTCTCCTCAGGCAGCTTCATGGAAGAGGTCACGGGAGTTATAGAGAAGACCCCAGGTTGAGGATGTGACGAGACATTAGACAGCATCTGCTGTGCTAGTGGAGGGAAAGTGAGGGTCTGAGAGAGGAAGAGATTCCACAGCCAAGTTGGGATTAGAGGGTGGATGGAATTGCCTTTCTCAATAATGAGATCTCAAAGCACCTGGGCTGGAGTTGCCCCACAGATGTCTTACTGTAATGGTGGCCCAAACCAGGACCTTATTGGTGACTGAGATAAGAGATGTCCCTTCCTGCCAGGTGAGGATGGTGCAGCCTGCTGTCTGAGAGCTGAGCCTATGATGAGGGACCAGACAGGCTGTGCATTCACAGCTTATGCTATAACAACATGTTATCATTGGAGGGACCTTAGAACACAGGACAGGAATTCAAAACTCATAGGAACCTGAGAACATAGGATGTCAGAACTAGAAGGAAGCTTAGAACTGAGGATGTCAGAGCTGGAGGTGGGTCTTAGACTAGAAAGAATGCCAGAGCATGCAAAAACCCTAGAACAGAGCTGCTTAGCCTTTTTGTATCATAGACCCCTTTGGTAGTCAGCTGAAGCCCATGGGCCTCTTCTCAGAATAATGCTGGTTGCTTACATTGATAATTTTTTAAAACTATTTTTATTTATTTTGTTAATATTTCCCAGTGACATGTACAATTTTTAACAATGATTTTTTAAAAAAAAAATTTAGTTCTAAGTTCTCTCCTTCCCTTCCCTTTCCCCACTCCTTGAGAAGAAAATTTGTTTTCAATTATATATGTGAGATCATGTTTCCATGTTAGCCATGCTTACATTTACAATTGAGGGAGACACAAAATTTCAGTTAGAGATTAGTGAAACTAAAGATGTCATTTTCTTTTCTTATCCAGGTTCACAGACTCCCCTGAAATCTATCCATAGACCCCATGGGAATCCATGGACCCAGACTTAGAGCCCTTAACTTAAAACAGGATATGTCAGGGCTTGTAGAGACCTCAGGACAGGGGATGTCAGAGCTGGGAGGGGCCTGAGGAGAGGGGATGTCAGGGCTTGGAGAGACCTCAGGACAGGGGATGTCAGAGCTGGGAGGGGCCTCAGGACAGGGGGTGTCAGAGCTGGGAGGGGCCTGAGAACAGGGGATGTCAGGGCTGGGAGGGGCCTGAGAACAGGGGATGTCAGGGCTGGGAGGCCTGAGAACAGGGGATGTCAGGGCTGGGAGAGGCCTGAGAACAGGGGATGTCAGGGCTGGGAGGGGCTTGAGGACAGGGGATGTCAGGGCTGGGAGGGTTCTGAGGGATTTTCTAGTGCAATGCTTTCATTTCACAGAGAACCCAAAAGATCTAAGACCCTAGGAAATCAAGTGACTTGTCCCAGGTGGCAGAGGCTGTGCCAGTGGGCAAACGAAGCCCAGTCTTTGGCTCCCAGTCCAGGGCTTTCTCCGCTGCCTCTGGACAATGGTGGCCGGCTGCCTGATGGCCTGCTCCCTTGCCTGACTTGCCTCTCCTCCATTTCTGTCTCCGTTTCTCTTCCTGCTGCGGCCTCCCCTCAGGGGGCGGATGGGAGCCTGCAGCCGAGGATGCGGGAGCAGCGGGCGGCTGAACCCCAGGAGCAGCCTCCACCTTTGCCGGTACCACTGCGCTAGCTCAGCCCTCCGCCCCCCGTGGAGCCCCACGGCCTCTGGCTATTGCCCCCCTGTCGGGGTGCCCCAGCTGGCTGCCGTTTGCCGTTTGCACTCAGCTGCGTCCACCCTTTTCCCAAGCCTCTCTTGGCCAGAGCGGGATGCCAAGTAGGGAGAGACTGCCGGTGCCCCTGTCACAGGACTCACTCAGGATGAGGCCCCCTGAGGACTTGGGGGCAGCTGCCTCCCACTAGGCACTGTGTGTAAGAGAGTGGGGACAGCCAGGAAACCGTGGCCCTAGCTCGTGCTGCCCTAGCTGTGATGGCTATCAGACACCAATGTGTTTGCTCCTTTGAGCCCCTGCCCCTTAAGGAGCCAAGTGTTAGTCTGGACCTTTCGGCAAAGATGCCCAGATCCCCAGTACTGGGTATTCATCTGCTCTAGGAGGCCACCCAGTGGCCAACAGAGGCTGGGGTGGGGCCTGGGATACCTGCCTCATTGTTAGAATGGGACCAGACCTCCCTGGAATAATCAGCCCCCAGATAGGCACAGTGTTTCCCCACTGTAAGTTTGCAAGTCATCCTGATTCAAACCAGAGCCCTGAGTAATTTCTCCTGTGTCTCAAGGACCCCCTTTCTCCGAGGTCAGTAGCACTGGCAGGTAGGATGGGGCAGAAGATGGGGGAGAGATGTGAGATGGAAGGTTTGTGAATCACCTCTTGGGGAATGATGCCAAAGAGCTGTTTGTAGTAGCTGTGGTTCACCCCGGGGTATGAGTCCTTCCTCTGAAACAGACCTGCCCCAGTTCTGACTTGGAAGAAGTGCCTCACTTGGAGATGATGGAGCCAAGGAGAAAGGTGGCCAAAGGAAGCTGTGCCCTCCCTCCTCTATGCTTCTAGGTTCCTAGCTCTGCTTTCCCTCATGGTGTTTATCCTTAGATGCCGTGGTGCTCAGAAGTGACAGCTCGAGAAGTTCCCCAATTCCCTCCACCAATAGAGGTCACTGAATTCACAGCTCCTGCCACCATGGGTGCACCTGGGTGGGGTCTATGCCCTCTCCCCTTACCACACATATCAAACCATAGCACTTTAAATCTCCCTTCCCTTGCGCTAGGTTTTTGGCTTCAGGTAATCTAAGAGGTTTCAGGTTGCATGGGAGTGGGGTATGGGGAGGGGGCTGATCCTGAGCAGGGATTGCACTGAGGGCCCACCAGCCTGAAGGATGACTGTACAAAATGTCCAGGAGGCCCTGCTTGCCAATGGCTGTTTCCTCACCCCCAGCCCCCAGACCATGGCTGCCCCATCTTCCCTCTCCACCAGGGCGTGCACGCATGTTGCCTTAACCCCCCACCATCCCTGCTGCCTACTTCCCACTCCAGAGCCTGGCTGTTCATTTGGCCCACTGTCCTGTCTTGTGTTTGTATGGAGCCAAACCCCAGCAGTCCTTGTAACTATGAGAAGCCAACATCTCAGGCCCAGACACTAATCTGGTCCTGGGGGTGGGGAGGCTAGAGGTCCTCCCCAGAGCCAGACTCAGCCAGGCTGGGGCTCTCCAATCTTTCTTCACAGAGAGCACTACCACACCTTCCCCCACCCCTACCACCCCACGCTGCTATGTTTCCGCTAAAGAAACAACCTTGACTTTCTTCCTTTCTCATGCTAATTTCAATGTCGGACAGACCATACCCTATAGATGCCTAGAGAAATAAATGTATTTATCTGCTCCCCAGGATCATGGGCACAGCAGGGAGGAAAACTTGCCGCAGTCCTCCCTTGGTTAAGATATTCTCTCCTGAACCGTTGGTTCTGGAGGGCATCCTGGACCAAGTTTGAGGGAGAGGGGATGTGGGTCCCAGGTGTTTCCAGAAGGATTGGAGGGAGGGTCCACTTTGGGAGCTTTCGACTGCCCAGATGCCCTTTGCCAAGCCTGGGGGTAAGAGGTTCTAGGTTTGGGTTGTTCCCAGAATGCCGAGCAAGGGACCAACCTCTGGAGCCAGCAAGCGAGGGCACGTTGGGTTTGCATGAGCTTATGTAACTGCCTTGAGGAAGAATGAGCAACAAATCTATTTCTTTTCAATTGTACTGAAGCACAGAATGATGTTTTCAGGCCCTGTGGCCCCGCGATGGAATATGAAGCATATACTACGGTCGCCTAACTGTACGTCTTCAAGCTTTTGAAAAACAAAACAAAACTACAGTAGATCGTTCTACAAGGGTATTTTTTCCATTTAAGTCCCTGAATAAATTTTTGGTGTTTTATCTCCATGGCTCCTGTTTTTATACTTGGCCTAAACCCCCTAGTCTCTGACTAGCCCTGAAGGAGAGAAATCACAGGCAGAATTAGGCAGAATTAGGCAGAGCTTATCATCCTGAGTCCTTGGAGGTGGTAACAGCAATACCAAGTGGATATTGAAAGGTCTGAAACACTCAGCTTCTTTGGAAGAAGGAAGGAATGGAGGGAGGGAGGGAAGGAGGAAGGCAAGGAGGGTGGAGGGACAGAGGAAGGGAGGGAGGGAAGGAAGGAAGGAAGGGATGGAGGAAGGGAGGGAGGGAGGAAGGCAAGGAGGCTGGAGGGACAGAGGAAGGGAGGGAGGGAAGGAAGGAAGGAAGGGAGGGAGGAAGGAAGGGAGGGAGGGAGGAAGGAGGAAGGAAGAAGGGAAGGAAGGAGGGAGGGAGGAAGGGAAGGAAGGGAGGGAGGAAGGAAAGAAGGGAGCATTTATTAAGCACCTACTATGTGCCAGGCACTGTGCTAAGTGTTTTCCCAATATGCTATTTAATCTTCACAATAGTCCTGGAAGGTAGGTGAGATTATATTCCCTTTATATGGTCGAAGAAAAAGCCTGAGACAGACAGCAGTTAAGTGGCTTGCCTAGAGTCACATAGCTAGTAAATATCTGAGGCTGGATTTGGACTCAGGTCTTCCTAGACTCTGAGGGAGGTAGGGGTTGATACCCCCTTGTTAAGCGGGCTGGCTTTGGGGGTAGTGAGAGCCAAGTGTTTTCATGGCCCTTTGTTCTCCCTTAACCTGGGCTCCCCACCTTCTAGGCCCCAATTCACACCTGTGGGCCACTGCAAACTTAATTCAAGTTTCCTCTTCCATCAGTTGGGAATAATAACTCCCTAAAAACCTAATGAATGGTATACAACTTGAGCAGGGGGAGGTGTGGGTGCAATTAGCAAGTAAGGGGTGGGTGCTGGGGTGATTTTCTGCAGAGATATCGTGCCTCTTGAGACCACTCGTGGTTGAGAAGGTTTGGCAGGAGCCCTGAAACGTCGGCCAGCTGGCTCTGGCAATGCCATGAATTGGGTGCAACCCTATCTAGCGTGATGTCACTGCTGCCCTGAATCCAAGAAATAAGCCCAGTGGCATCAGGTTTCAGGCCGGCTTTGCTCAGAATCCTTAGGAAGTTCAGCTTGATACGGGGGACAGTGGAGCAAGGGATACTCCTATCTCAAGAAGTTATTCAGTCATTTCAGTGGTGTCCAACTCTTCATGACCCCACTTGGGGTTTTCTTGTCAAAGATACTTAAGTGGCTTGCCATTTCCTTCTCTAGCACATTTTGCAGGTGAGGAAATGGAGGCAAACAGAGTTAGGTGACTTGCCCAGGGTCACACAGCTAGGAAGAGTCTGAGGTCAGATCTGAACTCAGGTTTTCCAGTGTCCAGGCCCAGTGCTCTGTCCACCCCACTGCCCAAGCCAACACGCCCTGCAACAATCAGAAATACTACCACCCCACCTCCTGGAAATGCTTTGGTGAGGGTGAGCCGGCCACAATGTGGACCAACCATGAAATGGTTGGGCAGGAAATGAATTGAAGACACAGATGCTTTAATGATGTGCCAGCGCTACAAAACAACCAAGTGCAAAGCAGATGTAGTCAAGTACAAGGACCTGAGGATGGGTTTTTGTCAATGACAACTTCCTACCTTGTCAAATGGCTACATGTTGAAGTGGATGTAGGGCCTTCATCTCCAGACAAACGCTAATGGAGGCCAGGTAAGACTTGCTTTAAGAGAACCTAGGCTCAGATCCCCCAACGTAGGAGGAAACTGGCCCATCCTTTCTTCTTGGGGTCGTGAAGACCGAGTTTTTTCCAGTTGCTCTTGGGGTTGTGAAGACCGAGTTTTTTCCAACTGCTCAAGAGACATCCCGGGGGGGAGTCTTGGGGTATGGAGGGAGACTGACCCATCCTTTTTCCTGCCCTGACACCAGAATCCCTGTAGTCCAGCTTCAGCCCTGCGTCCAGGGAGAAGCTCTAGCCTACTTTTACAAAGTAAGCGAATACCTAAAGCGTCCCGGGGACGAGAGCGTCCTCTGTCCCGAAAGGGGAGCGAACCCAGGGTCTAACAGACCCACACGGGCCTGGCCACAACCAGAGCGTCCCCACCAGCCTTCTTAGGGCTTGTGGAGGTGAACCCAACTACAGGGAGAGGGGGGAGTTGAAAAGGAGCTTACCGTGACTCCAAATAAAGGCTTGAGACCTCAGACTGTGAATCCCTTCATGGTCGCCATCTGAAGAGCGATAGGGGATAAGGAGGAGGGGAGGGTAAGAGGTTCTGCCAGGGACCCTGATCACTATCAGTGACCAGAAACCCTGCCATTCAGTCTGGAAAGAATTCACCAGGCTCAAGCAAACTCTGAAGCCGAGATTGTAAAGTTTATTGTTACGCTGCACAAGTACAGAGGGCTAGGATTCTTAGGGATCCTGCAAACTTACAGGGATCACAGGCATAGTTTTAAGGTGTCAATTATGGTAACTAGGTGAGTAAGGGTGGGATCAGGGAGGAGTTAAGGAGTGGTCAATGCTCAAAGGAACATGCACTTTTAATATCAACTGCGCAGGTGTATTGCCCATGATTCACTGGGAAATAGCTCAAGGGGGGGCTAGCTGGAGGTGTGGTTTTAGGCCTGACACGTCACTAAAGAGTGCCCAGTCTGCCACCCACCAAGGTCATCAGAGACAGTGTGGGTATATAATTGACTAAGGAGTTACCCTATAGATAAGGTATTGAAGAATTTATGGTGCAGCTGGCCACTCTAAGGGAGATAACATTTAGTGAAGGATTCATAGATCAAGCAGAGATAAACAGGTCATGAGTTGTTGCTGGGCAGAGTGCTGGAAGGGGGAAGGGGCAGAGTCAATGCTCTGAGGCTGGGGGGAGTGGAAATGTGATTGTACAGACTGGTTTTACAAATTGATTTTACAGACATAGATCCCAAAGCACCCCACTTACAAACTGATGTTACACATTGATATTACAGACATATATACATCCCAAGTACCCCATCAGGATTATAACCAATGGAATGAACAATGAGAAAGAATAATTTTGATTTTAAAATAAGAAAAGGTACTTTACCAAAGTGTCATGTTAATTGCTTGCTGCATAGGAATGGCACAAGTTATATGTCTCCACTGGAGAAAGAAAAAAGACTACTTTAAATACCATCTCCATCTCATTGAACTTTTCTCCAGTGATATCAAAATGTCTTTTGTGCTCAACAAGTGTGAAACTCTTAATTCATGGCAAGGAAAGACAGATGATGAAAGCTATGAGCTTGGATTTAAAAGTTGAATTGAACCAGTGGGCAAAGGTGATATTTACAAATACTTTGATTTCTTCCAGCAAAGACACAGTAAAGCATCAATGAAGGATCCATGTATTCAAAGACAGTTACTGACATCCTAAAATCACAGCTTAATGGGAAGAATATGTTTAAAGCAATTAACACCTATGCAAAAGCCACCTCAAAGCACATTTTCAGAACAGTGAAATGCTCCATGACAGATCTGAAAAGTATCTAAATAAAAACCCCATACAATGTTAACAAAGTAAAGGACTCTTCACCTAAAGCAACTATAAAAAGACTAATACTTCCTCAGCATGAGGAAGGAAGGGGATGGATAGACATTTGCAAAGAATATGAAAATGGGCTAAAAACTTATGGACAGACTTTTAGAACAGACACCAGATCACATGTGCAATGGGGTAAGTCCTTGATTGCTAGAAGTACTTTTCTTGCCCCTTCATGGGGCCCTCACAAGACTCCCCTATGGAAAGGGGTAGCCTTCTTCTAGGCACCTTAGAAAGCCCTGAGATTGACTTTCTTCAGTGTGTCTGGGATATTGCTAAGATGTTGATGAAAAGTCCAACTCCTTTTACTCTCAGAAACTACAAGGTTCTGCCCCTCACCCCCTAAAGCAATTCCCTCTAGGGACTTGGTCAGAACTTCTCTCCCCTCTAAATCACTAAATACTTGAAATTCTGATTTCCAAACTGGTTTGCGATTTTATGGAAGGGCACAACAGGGTTTAATGCCTTTGATTGATTGATTAATTAATTCAGTTAAGATGTTCTCGCCTGATAGGGGTAACAGGGCTAGATCTATTTTTAAAGTTTGCTTTATGTAGCATGGTGAAAACAAATAGAGCCTGGGCCTCAGGGAAACATCAGTGCAGCACCAGGTAAATAGCCAGGGCCTCCAGCCTCCATCACCAGAAGCCTGAGACAGTGCCCCTTCCACCCCAGGAGCAGAGTTCAAATTTAAAAGAAAGAGAATAGGCCCAAAAAGATGAGCAAAAAACAAGAAAAAAACAACGAAAAAGAATCTGGCCATAGAATGGTTACTGGGAAGATCATGACACACACCCAGAAGAGGACAACAATGTCAAACACCTATGGGCAAAACCCCAGACAAAAATAGGAAGTTGTTTCAGGCGCAGAAAGAACTCATGGAAGAGCTCAAAAAGGAGCTTAAAAGTCATATAAGAGTGGTAGAAGAAACATTGGGAAGAGTGACATAAGAGAATTATGAAAAAAGAATTAACAGCTTGGAAAAAAGAAGGAAACTGCTTCAAAAGTGTAATAGGCAAAATGGAAAAGGAAATATAAAAATGACTGAAGAAAACAACTTAAAAAGTACAACTGCCAAATGTAAAAGGGAGTACAAAAGCTAACTGAGGAAAACCACTCTTTGAAAGTTATAATTGGCCAAGTGGAAGTTAACAACTCTATGAGACATCAAGAATCAAATAAATTCAAAAGAAAAAAAATGTAAAATACCTCATTGGAAAGAACTGACCTGGGAAATAGATCCAGGAGAGACAAGATCAGAATCATTGGACTACCTGAAAGCCATGATCAAAAGAAACACACGGACAGCATCTTTCAAGAAATTATCAGGGAAAACTCCCTGCTATCCAGAACCAGAAGGCAAAATAGGCATTGAAAGAATCCACTGATCACCTCAGGGTAGAGATCCCAAAATAAAACCTCCAACGAACATTATAGCCAACTTTCAGAACTATCAGATAAAGGAAAACATACTGCAAGTGGCTGCAAAGAAACAATTCAAATACCAGGGAGTCACCATCAGGATTACACAGGATTTAGCAACAGCAACATTAAAGGATCTGAGGTCATGGAACATGATATTCCAGAAGGCAAATGAGCTAGGATTATAACCAAGAATCACCTACCCAGTGAAGTTAATCTAATACTTCAAGTGGAAAAAATGGTCATTGAATGAAATAGAAAGATTTCAAGCTTTTATAAGACCAAAATTGAACAAAAAATTTGATCTCCAAAATCAAGACCCAAGAAAAGCCTAAAAGGAGAAAAGAAAATATAAGGGATTCAGTGGAACCGAACTGTTTACAGCCCTACATGGGAAGGTGATACTTGTAATTCTTAAAAACTGTACCAATTAAAGTACAGCTAGAAGGAATATACATAGACAGAGGGTGTGGGTATAAGGTGAATCTGAAAAATGACATAAAAATAACTAAAGTATGAGAAAGAGGAGTACACTGGGTGTAGAAAGGAGAGGTAGAATGGGGTAAATTATTTCACATGAAGGGGCACAAAAGACCTATTACAGAGGAGAGAAAGAGGGGAGGGGGGGTGATGGGTGATGCTTGAACCTTACTCTCATCAATATTGACTCAGAGATGGAATGGTGTACATAATCAATTTATTATAGAAATCTATCTTACCCAACAGGGAAGTAGGAGAGAAGGAGATTAAGCAAAGAGGTGGGGAGGGGACTGACAGAAGAGAGGGCATATTGGGGAAGGCAGAAGACAGAAGCAAAAAGGACAGTGAAAGGAGAGGGAGGATAAACAGGAGGAAAAATAGGATGGAGGGAAATACACACTCAGTAACTATAACTGTGAATATGAATGGGATGAACTCTCCCATAAAGTGGAAGTAGATAGCAGAGTGGATCAAAAACCCAAATCCTATAATATGTTTTTTACAAGAAACACACTTTAAGCAGAGAGAGACACACAGAGTAAAGGTAAGGGGCTGGATCAGAATCTTATTAAAAGAGATAAGGAAAGAAACCACATCTTGCTAAAAGGCACCATAGAGAATGAAGTAATATCAATACTAAACACATATGCACCAAATGGTACAGCATCCAAATTTTTAAAGGAGAAGTTAAGTGAGTTATAGGAAGAAAAGGTTCAAGGTACTCTGTGTCCCATGTGCATTCAAAACAACAATTCACATGCCCCCAATGGTATCATTTCTTCTTCTCTAATCACCTAGAAGATGTAATTAGTGTAAAGAATTTAGTGAAATAATCAGAACATTTATAATGAAATAGAAATAATGGAACATTTCCCTCATAAAACTTGGGCATCCTTTCACACAAACATTCACACCATGAGCAGGGAGAGTGAACATTGTACATGATCATGCATGAAGGGCATATGCATGAAGGGAGAACACACACCTCTGATGTTCACCATTGTCTGCTGGATGCTTTCTCTTCTGGCCTCTGCTGGACTTGTGATGGCAGCTCTGCTGGTGATTGCTGTTCCTGTGCATCTCCATTTAGAATGTTCCTCTGTTGGTCCCTCCTGGTTCATTAAGTGGAGTGTTGCTCTCTCTTCTTGGAGCTGCTCCCAGGCCACCCAAACCATCTCAGCCTCCTTCTGCTGGGGTATAGTGGTTACAACCTCTCTTTGATAAAATAGCCAGCTAATTCAGAGAGGGTGCCCCCAGGCTAAGATAACAGCTTTCCTTATCTAAGTATTCCTGGAAATTAAAGTCCTCTGCTATTGGATAGCTATTTAATTTAAATTTAAGTCTCCCAAGATCCTCTTTTAGCATGCAAATTAATTAAAACTAGAACTACAAGTAAATGAAAGGCAAAACTCAATTCCTGTCTTTATTATGCACATTCATCAGTTTTTGTTGTTCAGTCACTTCCAACTTTTTGTGGTGCTGCTGCTACTGCTGTTTCTTCTTTGTTCTCAGTGGACCAGGACTTCCAAGAGGTGATGCCATGACAAGCAAGTAAATTGAATTTTAGTGAGGCAGGGCTGTCTCGTCTGGAGTCATCTGGGTCCAGTAGCCAGATATGGATCAGAACAACTGGCAATGGCCCTGGATGCAGGAAGGAAGGAAGGAAGGAAGGAAGGAAGGAAGGGAGGAAGGGAGGAAGGAAGGAAGGAAGGAAGGAAGGGAGGGAAGAAGCAAGGGAGGGAGGGAAGGAGGGAGGAGGAAAGGAAGGGAGGAAGGAAGAAGGAAGGAAGGAGGGAGGAAGGAAGGAAGGAAGGAAGGAAGGAAGAAGGAAGGAAGGAAGGAGGGAGGAAGGAAGGAAGGAAGGAAGGAAGGGAGGGAGGGAGGGAGGGAGGAAGGAAAGAAGGAAAGAAACTTGCCCAGTTGGAAGTCTGGTCCCTAATGGGCAGCTCCTTCTCTACTCACAGAGGTTGCTGTTTGTCCTTCATTCTCCAAGAGGACCATGACTTCCTTCCTTCCTTCCTTCTCTCCATATAGGGTATCACACCCCTACCTGTGGGTGCTCTGCCCAAAGGAAATATAAATTTTAATCCCTGAAATTTTTTTCCTTGTTTTCATTTTTTTCTCTTAAATCCAGCCTTAGCCCCAAATCTCTCTGGTCGCAGACCACGCCCTTCTCAGTTATGGTTTGGGCCCTGATTGGCTCAGAATAAACATAAATAACAATTATTTCTGTTTTCACCAGAAACCCTGACGGTCTTCCCCTCCCAGATCTATTTTTTTTAAAGAGTGCATTCTTTGCCTCATTTTTATTAAGCCTTAATCACTGTATAGGTGCTTGCTTAAACTGAGACCCGCTAAAGACCTTAGCTTGAAAAGGCCAAGGTCCCCCACTGCATCCTGGCCCATCTCCAGTTGTCCTGACACTGGACATCTGGACATCTGGACACTGGCTACAGAGTAGAAAGTGAAGCTGTCGGCTTTGCACAGCCCTGCCTCCCTCTGTGACCCCATAGACCATCACATGGCGGAGCCCTTCTCTCCTCTACTATTTCTTGAAGTCTGTCCAGGTTCATGTTTGCTGTTTCCATGATACTATCTATCCTTCTCATCCTCAATGCTTAATTGCTTTCTATTTTGGCTGGTGAAAAACCTGGCTCCCAACACTGACAAATTACTATCTTATCTAATCTTGTGTCTCTCATCTCACAGTTGTGAAATTGATTTTTTTTTTGAACCTAGAGAGGGGGATTTTATATCTATCTCTATCACATTTCATCTCCATTAGACTCATCCCAATATTCTAGGTAGCTGATCAGGGAGAGCAGCCACAGGCAGACAGTGCCATGAGGGGCACCCAAGGCCCCTTGACTGAAGTAAAGGACTTGAATCTGAGCTCTGCTGCTCCTTCCCCCCTTCCCTCCTCTCTTCAGCTATTAAGAAACATCTTGGGGTTTACCCAGATCCCAGTTCTGCCCTTTGGTTGGATATCACACGTTGGACCCTCTAGCATCTCTTTCCATAGAGTTCCAGCGTATCTCATGAGGTTCCATTGACCACTCTGTTCTCTCAGTCATCCAAAGTCTTGCACATTAGGACCTCACAAGAAATTCCTGCCTGGACTGAGTTCTAGGAAACAAGTCTGCCTCTGCAGGTCTGTTTGTCTGCTTTCTCTTATTAGGCTAGCAAAGCTGCAGAACTCACACTTCCCTTTGGTCTCTGCTTTCAGGAATCTTGAAGCCACCCAGTAGTGGGAAGCAGCTCCCTCCAAGTGCCTGACAATATCTCCTCCTTCTTGTTCCTTTATTTGGGTTATGCCTTGCCTTTCACTCACTCACTCATTCATTCATTCATCCATTCATTTATGTATTCATTCTTTCACTCATTTATCTAGTTATATTTTTATTTAGGTAGGCAGGGCGGGGCTAGATTTGGAGCAAGGAAGCCTAGGTCCAAATCCTGCCTCCGACATTTACTACCTGTGTGACTCTGAGTGATTCACTTAACCTCTTCCTTTTCCTTATCTCAGCATCATATTATCTACTGTATCTCAGTTTCCTTATCTGTAAAATGGGACAAGAATGGCACCTCCCTTGTAGGGTTGTGGGAGTGGGAGGATCAAATGAGATATAAAATGTTCTATAAACCTTAAAGAATTGTATAAATTCTGGCTATTATTGTTTCTGCTATTAGTATTACTATCTCTATCATGTTTTACATGTTATATTGGTATGGAAGATGTTGAATGGACATACAGGGACCACAAAAGGGCCATGCACCTGTGGGATGCCCTGGAAAAGTCTGTGACTCTAGGGGCATGTGTGACTGAACATCTGGTCACATCAGAGGTGACAACTGCCTGGCTGCTTCCAGCCACATGGTGACCCAGTAATTAAAGAACTTTACATTGAAAGCTCTGGGTGCTCCCTTGGGCCTCCCCAGGATACAGGGGGCCATACAGAGGCAACTTCTGTCTGGCTCCTTCTTCCTTCAGTCCTCCAGCTGGTACCATGTAATGCCAAAACTTCCAGTGAGGTCTGGGAGAGGGCTGATCTTTCTCTACTCTAGCATCATGGAAACCCCACCCTCATGGCAGCTAATGTAGATGGATTCGACCAGATAAACTTTCACCAGTCAGTCCCTGTCTGCCTTTTCCATTTTTGTGTTTACTTTTTAGGTAAACAGTCTTAGGTAAATGGGTCGTGATCTTGAGACGAATGTGTCCAGGCCTGGAGGTGACTTTGTGAGTGTGAGAGTCTTAGGTTAATTTAGTGCAAGGGGGGTTTCTTCATTAGAGAAAATGGCCATAGAAAAGAAGAAGATTCGGGTGTCTAGGTGGCTCAGTGGATAGAGTGCCGGCCCTGGGGTCAGGAGGACCTGAGTTTGGATCCGGCCTCAGATATTTAACACACACACACACACACACACACACACACACACACACACACACACAAACAAGCCGTGTGACCTTGGGCAAGTCACTTAACCCAAATTGCCCTTCAAAAGGCAAAAAAAGAAAAGATTACTCTGAACCTGGCCTATTTTCCTAGAAGATATGTATTGGGAGTCAGGTGGACAGTGCAGAGATGAGGTGAAACATAACACAAAGAATTAGCAATCTCACAAATTACTTTATGTTCTGATGATGGTTAAGTATCTGCCTTCCAGCAGATTATAACAACAGTTCTAAGTACTGAATCCTGTTTTAAATTCGTTTTTGTCAAATGCAAACTTGTGACTGTTTTGTAATTAGCGTTCCTTTTGTGTGTAAGAATAAAGTAACTGTCCTATCACAGTCATATTATACACTGGGCCACTTTTTATTCTCAACTTTAGCAAAAGCACAGACATGAACCTAAATATAAGGTTTAAAAATTTGTCTTCAGGGTACCAGAGTTGTAGTTTAAGTAGTCAATGAATGTTTAAAAAAAAAAAAAAGGAAGGCCAGTCCACTCACCCTTCATAGATATCTCTAGACTGAATTCAATCCAAGTAGTATGCCTGGGTCCAAAATAGATATGACTCTAATTAGAAAAGGGATTTGCTTCAGTGTCCCAACTCTTTTGGATTCAGTAATGGTACCTCAGTGTTTGAGTACAAAGAACCTGGTATTTGACATTTGAAAACATAGAATTTCATACAGGATCTGGTACTTACTGGATGTGTGACATTGGGCAAATGACTTCCCTTCTCTGAAGCTCAGTTTCCTCTTCTATAAAATCAAGGTTTGGACTCAATGAATTCTAAGATCCCTTTCCATTTTAATTTCTTTAAAACTGTATTTTTAATGATTTTTTAATTTTTTCAAATATTGATTTCTAAATGTATTCTTCTTCTCTCCCTTAGTCATTGAGCCAGCCTTTGTAAAAAGTATTTTGAAAGGTGGGGGAGAAAGCAATACAGCAAAACTGGCCGGCTTATTAATAACATCTGACAGCATATTCAATATTCTACACTCATAGTCCCCACTGCCACAATGAAGGGGAGGAGGTTCAGTAAGCATCAAATTCTATGAAAATAGTGAGCTCTGTGGCTTCAACATATCCCTGGGAACCTGGGAGGTACAATGGATAGAGGACTGGGCCTGGAGTCAGGAAGACCTGAGTTCAAATCCAGCATCAGACACTTAGTGTGATCCTGGGCAAGTCACTTAATCTCTGTTTGCCTCAGTTTCCTCAGCTGTAAAACTAGGATCATAATAACATCATGGAATCATTGCCCTATCTCACAGGTTTTTTGTGAGGATCAAATGAAATGATATCACTAAAGAGTTTAGTACAGTTCTTGGCACATAGTAGGCATTTAATCAAGACTTTTTCCTTGTCTCCCTCTTCCCTCCTGCTAAGAAGGAAGACAAGGCTCTTTCTCCAGACTGCAGTTTCCTGAGGATGGATGCCCCACTCTTGCCAAAACTAAACTGGAAGATTCAGGAGCTGTCAGAGCTGAAGCGGACTTCAGAGACCTCTAATCTGAGGCAGACCCGAAATGGGAATCTCCTGGACACCAGCCTTCATGAATGGCCAATTAGTGCCTTTTTCAATACTCTCAGTCGCAAGCAGCTCTCTGTGACCCCAAGCAGGCATTCCACATGGGACTACTCTACTTTATCAGAAAATCTTCCTCATATCAAACATTCTTTTTCCCTAAGACTTCTATCCATTCCTCCTGGTTTTACTGTCTACGGCCAAGGAGAACAATGTTTGTCCTCTTTTTGGCAGTCCTTTAAACACCTGAGCTCAGAATTCATTCCCTGCCCCGCCCTAACCCCCACCCCCACCCCACCCCACCCCCAAGGCTAAAAATCCCTGTTCCTTCCCATGTGGACAAAGAAGAGCTTCAAAGCTTCAGCCCCCGAATGGAACTGATCCAGGTTGTTTCCAAATATGCCCCAAATTTATAGCTTTTGTTTCACTATCATGTTCAATTCCTAATTTCCCATCCCCCCCCGCAGAGGACTCCACCTTATATAAGCTATATGTATAAATATAAAGACAGCTTGGCAGGCATATGTGGCATGAGTAGATATTTGATCTGGAATCTGGCCCACTCCTCTACAAGAAAGATTTCTGTCTTGAAAAGGAACAATAGGAAAGCTTACTCCTCCCCTCTCCTACTTCCAATAGGAGTATTGGCTTAGAATTATTTCTATCTACCACACCCTGAAAATTGATAGTCTAGGGCTACAATTTGTTATTTGGTTATTTTTTCATTCATATTCAACTCTTTGTAACCCCATTTGGGGTTTCTTGGCAAACATCTTGTTACAGATGAGGAAACCAAGGCAGACAGGTTAAATGACTTGCCCAGGGTCACCCAGCTATTAAGTGCCTGAGGCCTGGCTCTCTAGATCCACTGTGCCACCTAGTGGTAGACCTTTCAAAGTTCACACCTGGATTGTAAGGATGCTTTGCTTAAGTTTGAACATCTGACCTGGTGCAAAGGTGGAAGAAGAACCTGAAAAAGACCAGGAAGACCCAAAACGAGATGAAGAAGTTGACAAAGATATAGAGGAAGATGAAGAAACAAAGAAACAAATCTCCCAACAGCAAAGGTGAATCGGAAATAACTCCCCATTGGGATCCTGTTCGTCCAGGGTAGAGGGAAAATGGGAATCCGAATTGTGCTCTTTGGGGAGGCTTGGGACTTTGTTTTTGTTTTTTTCATACATTGCCTCTCACTGTAAAAATTGTCAGGATTATGAGTCATGGGAAGAAGCAGGTTTTGTTTGTCTTTGTTGGGTTTTTATTTTAGTTGAATTTTAAAAAAACCACCACTTCTCATAAATATAAATGTGTACTATTTAACTATTTGATGTAAAAGTTCATCATATGTACAAAGATTTTTGGAAATTCCCTCCCCCTAAAATTCCATGCCTTCCTTCTTTGAATCCTCTGCCACATGCAAGACTCAGTTTCACGGAGCTGTCCCTCAGAAAAACTGCCCCAGATTTGGGTAACAGTGGGGTTTCATTTATAATAAAGAATTAAAAAGAGAGGAAAAACCAGTTGGCGGGGGGGAGAGGAAAGTCTAATCAATTCAGCAACAAAGCCTAGCACTCTCATCAGAGTTTCACACCCAGAGTCCCCAACCTTTGCAAACAAGCGAGGGAAGAAGATTCTCAAATCGCTTCTTCAGGGCTCCACAGACCAGGCTTTGCACTTTCCTTGTGTCCAGGCACCCGAGATCGGGATTGAGCTATGCTAAGCGCTCACTGGTTTCTCCTGGGAAACTTTCTGTTGACATGATACTGTTAAAAACAAACCAAACCAAACATGTAAAAACCCCTCTGGTTTGTGGAGAACTCTTTGGGATCCATAAGGCTCATGGGTGACAGGATGCCCTTTATGGCTTCTTTTCCAGAGCCTCCATATTTGGACTTTTCCATGCCTCCATGTTGTCTATCTCTGTTTATGGTCTCAGAGATGGATAACCACCTGCCCCTCCCTGTAAAACCCATGGCTCTTCCCTCTGTTACTGAGCAGTCCTGGTACCTGAAGTGGAAAGAGACCCAAGGGTCCCACCCACTTGTCTGAGAAGAGTCCTAAGATCTTGGCATGAGCAGGATGTGTCCAGGTGGCAACATCTGTTGAGACCTCTCTGAACTACTTGCATTCTGGTGACTTTGCCATGAACTTCTCTTCCCTTGCTCCATCCTGGTCCAGGATTTCTCATTAGGTAGAATAAACTCCTATAATGAAAGCCTACTGCTTTAGAAACTTATTATTCACACGTAATTGTATTTATTAATTATAAAAGAGTAGATTTAAAACATTAATTTTATAAAAAGTAACAGGGGTGGCTAGGTGGTGCAGTGAGTAGAGCGCTGGCCCTGGAGTCAGAAGGACCTGAGTTCGGATCCAGCCTCAGACACTTAACACACACAAACAAAGCTTTCTATTTTAGTTTTTATTTACTCTAATAAACATTATAAACATTAATTTTACAAAGTTAACATGTTGATTTTATTAATGATTAACATATAAACCAATCTTAAGCATAAAACAATATAGTGTGCACATATCTATATTTGTAACATCAAATAGTATGACACTATTACCCATTCCATAGTGAGTTCCTTGAGGGCAGGAACTCTTTTTGCCTCCTTTTGTATCCCTAGCACTCAGCACAGAGCTTGGCACTTAGCAGGCACTTAAATATTTGCTGACTGAGTGATTTTTGATGACTTACCTCTTTTTCCTTTTTTAATCTGACCCTCCCACTACCCCTTCCCTCTCAGTTGTTGCTGTTGTTTGCCCTTTGTTCTGGAAGAGGACCCTGACATCAGGGAGGCGATGCTGGTGACATTCAAATGAATTGGATTTAAGTAAGGCAGAGCTATGCAGAGTCATCAGCCTCACTTTCTTATCTGGAGCCATCTAGGTCCAGTGGTGAGATAGAGATCAGGATGACTGGGCATGGCTCTCCTCATTGAGCAAATAAAAAAAAACAACAATAACAACATAAATCCCTCAATAAATGTGTGCATAATCCAGCAAAATAAATTCCTACCTTGGCCACATCTGAAAATGCCTGTCTCTCTGCATTTTAGGCTCATGATCTTTCTGTCAGGAGGTGAGTTTCCTGTTTCATCTTCATTCTCTTGGACTCATGGTTTCTCATTGCATTCATCAGAGTCTGACTTCTTTCCAAGTTCTCTTGTTCTGTGGTTGTCTACAGATGGTCCTCAGGTCTGCTGCTTTTTGGGCCAGTCTGGCCCTTTTGTCAAAGCCTCCAAGTCCCAAAGCAGCTGCAATGGGCCCTAATTAGCAGTTTTCTTTCTTTTTTAAAGAACTAAATGATTTATTCGTAGTTTTCAACAATCACTTTCTTAAGTTTAAAATTTTTTCCTCCTTTCTCCCCCTTCCTTCCCCTGGGCTCTACACATACATTCCTATTAAACACATTTTCACATTAGTCATGTTGCATAGAAAAATTATAATGAATATATATGATTATAATGATATAGAATATATATAAAGAATAGAATATATATGATTATAATAAAATATAATGAATAAGAAAAATAAACAATAAAACAAAACAAAAAAGAAAACAGTCTGCTTTGTTCTGCATTCCAACTCTCCATGGGTCTTTCTCTGGATGTGGCTGGCCTTTTCCATTGTATCCTTTGGAATTGTTTTAGATCCTTGCATTGCTGAGAAGGGCTAAGTCTATCAAAATCAGTGACTGTTACTGTGTACAGTGTTCTCCTGGTTCTGCTCCCCTCACTCAGCATCAGTTCATCTGAGTCATTCCAGGTTTTTCTGAAGTCTGCCTGCTCATCATTTCTTATAGCACAATACCAGTTCTTGGCCCCCACAAAAAGAATATGATAAATATTTTTGTACATGTGGGTCTTTTCCCCATTTTTATGATCCCTTTGGGATACAGTCCCAGAAGTGGTATTGCAAGGTCAAAAAGCACTCACATTTTTATAGCCCTTTGGACACAATTTTAAATTGCTCTTCAGGATGGTTGGATCAGCTCCCAGCTCAAAACAGTTTTCAGAGTCAGAAGATCTGATGGCCAATGCCCCAGGCAATAAGGCACCATATAGATGTGTTTTGGAAACAGTAACGCATTTGATTCTCACAACAACCCTGGAAGGGAGGTGTAATTATGATCTACAATTTACAAATGAGGGGACTGAGGCAGACAAGTTAAGTGGCTGTGGTCACAGCTAATGGCTGAAGCAGGATTTAGACTCAGCCCTTTCTGACTCCTACTCCAGGCTGATAACCACGAGGCCACTTAGATGCCTACCTTGAAGGGCTTCATCCTGCCAAGCTTAAGAATTTACTAGGGGCAGCTAGGTGTCGCAGTGAATAGAGCACTGTGCCTGGAGTCAGGAGGACCTGAGTTCAAATCCAGCCTCAGACACTTAATACTTACTAGCCGTGTGATCTTGGGCAAGTCACTTAACCCCAATTGCCCTTCAAAAAGCAAAAAATAAAAATAAGAGAATTTACTACACTCAGGCTGCCTTCTTCTTGGGAGCATATTATCTGAGCCACCCTCCCTTTGTCCCCCTAGAAATGTATACAACCAGCAGGTGTCACCATCTGGTTAAGTTTGGAGGTTTTAGAACGGAAAGGGAAAGAGAAGGAGACTTTGTGTTCTCCTCTCCTGCTTCCAGATCACCTCTCTGGCCTCCAATTGGCCAGCCCAAGAGATGCAACCTTCCCTTGGTCCACACCTCTGTCCACTGCCCACCCTCAGACTGGAAGCCTCAGTCACTTGAATTTGGCTCACCAATGACTGTTCATTCACGGTCCTAAGTCACTTAGCTCATCAGACTCTTAGAACTGTGATGACTAAAGTCTTAAAATCCTTTTCAATCGTATCTGAACCTTCACGACCCCATTTGGTGTTTTCTTGGCCAAGATATTGGAACAGTTTGCCATGTTCTTCTGCAGCTCATTTTTACAGATGAGGAACCTGAGGTAAACAGGATTAAGTAAGTGACTTGCCCAAGGTCACACAGCTAGGAAGTATCTAAGGTCAAATTTGAGCTCAGGAAGAGGAGTTCTTGACTCCAGGTCCAGTGCTCTGTGCACTATAGTACCACCTAGCTGCCCCATCTTAGAATTCTAGAAACAGAATATTTTAGAGACAATGTATCAGAGAATCTTGGAGACAAAGTATCAGATGTTCAGAACATCTTAGAGACAAGTTAGATTCTTAGTAACCAAAGCTCTTAGATTGTTACAAAGTAGGTAGAAATAGTATTTTTAATGAAACAATGTTTTAGACTCTTAGAAATACTGAATCAGGGTCCTGCAAGCCCCAAACTTTTCTGAACCTCAATGTCTTAATCTGCAAAATGGGGATAATAATCCTTAAAATAATCTCAGATAATTCTTCAAATTATCTTAAAGCTAGAAAAGACCTTAGCACATAATCCAACTGTCTCAGCTTAAATAGTAGGAAACAGAAGTCCAGACCTGAAGTTATATGGTTAGGTAGAGACAGAATTTGAAGCCTTCTAGACTGGGGGTTCTTGGAATGAAGAGGAACTGGGTTGAAGTCCTGCCTTTGACATATCCTGATTGCATGACTGTGGCCAAGTCACTTATCCTCTTCTATGCATTGGTCTCCATCCAAATCAGGCTTTTCAGCCCTGGAGGATCCCTTGCCCAGGAGATCCCAGCCCTGGCACTGCCTCCCCCATCTCATTGGAGTGACCCTTTAGGAGCATAGGATATAGCCCTGGAAGGAACCTTAACCATCTTCTAGGCTGTGTCTTGGCTTAGGGGAAATGACTTGTCCAAAGTTGGGGGGGAGGTGAGAATTCCAGCTTCCCAGGGCTCTCTGAAGTCTCTCGGGGCCTTCCTGGGGGGATTAATGGGCAATTAGCTATGTGGATCTATGTCTCTCTAGCAGGAGTTTTCCAAGGGAAAGGGCTTATGTCTCACCCTTCTAACCTCTAGGGACAGTCCTTGTCTTGGAAAACCCCAAATCATAGGTTTCATGTCCCTCTTGCTCCATCTGCCATTCCACTGTCATGGGGTGTTTGGGTTTTGTTTTAGAGCGGGAAGAGGAAGGTCTAAAAGGAAGAAGCTTAACTTGGTGGAGGGAAAAAGGTGTCTCAGTCTAAAGGCCTCAAGGTGAGAGAGACCAAGGGACATGAGGGTGAGCTGGCAACACGTCCCCTTTGCCAGAGCAGGGTCCCAGCATCTGCCTCAGGCTGGGGAATCAAATCAACATTCCTGTTTAGAAAAACATCTTCAAACATCCCGGCTAACAGCAGTCTCCAGAGTCATTAAAGTCAGTCCAGGAAAATGGAATCTCCTGGCAAGGCAATTAAAAGTAAGAATGTTTCCTGGTGTCCCAGGAGCTCACTGACAGACACCCAAATGGCGCCCCCCCCCCCCCCCGGCTCCAGATCAGCATGTACGTGGTTCAGGCGCTCAGCTGTGCCTGCCTCTTTGGGACCCAATGGACACAGCACAGCAGGTCCTTCTTCCACCCTTCACTATCTCCCCAAGTCTGTCCTACCATGACACTCTCCAGCCATCTTCTCCTCTGCCGTCCCCTTCTTTTGCTCTCAACCTTTCCTAGCAGGGTCTTTTCCAGTGAGTCTCATCTTATCACTAGGTGGCCAAAGTGTTTTAGCTTCAGCTTCAGTATTTGAGCTCCCTGTGAATAGCTTGAATTAATGTCCATAAATATCGACTCGTTTGATCTCCTTGATGTCCAAGGGACTCTCAAAAGTATTGTCCAGAGGCAGCTAGGTGGCACAGTGAATAGACCACTGTGGAGTCAGGAGGACCTGAATTCAAATCTGGCCTCAGACACTAAACACTTACTAGCTGTGTGACCTTGGGCAAGTCACTTAACCCCAACTGACCCTCTAAGAAGCCAAAAGAAAAAAAGTCTTGTCCAGCACCTGGGGGCAAAATTAGCTTGTCCTGTCTCAAGTGTGTTTAATAGCTTCTTTGTTCATAACAGTTGATGATGGCATTGTGGGAGGGGGGAAGGGGGGTGGAGGTATAACTCAAACCTCCCCAGTTCTCCCAGGATCCTGGCCCTTAACAGGCAGGTTGTCAACTCCATACCTGTTATTCCTAATATAGCAGGCTATATTCAGAAGCAGTTAGAAGTACCCTCTGTTGGCAGGACACCAAAAGGAAAAGCAGCGTTTTCAAGCCTTACAGTTCTTAGCAGATCCTGAGTCTGGCCTCGGGGCTTCCAGAGGCCTCATGGTCTAAGTTTCTGAGTCTTCATCTAAAGTCTAGCCCTGCTAGATGCATGAATTAAACATGAATTAAAGTTGCTTAATTCTGCTATGATGGCTCATGACAGAACTAGATTAAGATGTAATTGGGAAATATTTAACAAAATAAATTAAAATGCAATAAACATGGAAAACCGTATATTAACATTATCTGTCTGCAGCCCACCGGGATCTTTGTGTACAGTTTTTTTATGTTGTGTTTGCCACCACTGGTCTGAGGCAGCTGGATGGCTCATTGGATAGATAGAGTCAGGAAAACCTGATCAAATCTGACCTCAGACACTCATTAGTTGTGTGATCCCGGGCAAGCCACTTAACCTCTGTTTGCCTTAATCCACTGGAGAGGGGAATGGCAAATCACTCCAGTACCCTTGCCAAGAAAACCCCATGGACAGCATTGGTGTGCTATGGTCCACAAAGTCACAAGGAGGTCATCAGAACATGATGACCACCAATCACCACGGGTCTTTATCTCTTCATTCATTCTCAGGTTAAGTGGCTATGGGGGCTACCCCTCCCCCCCCCCCCCCCAGCTCTGCCTCTTCTGTATTGCCTAGATTCAGGGCAGCCCAAATGCTGCCTGAAAACTGCCCAGCTCTGGGGGGGATTGGAGGGACTCTGGTCAACCTCTAAAAGTTGAATTATAAGTTCTTTGTTGCTTTTATTGATCCACATTCAGCTGTCAACTCCCATGCAGGAGGTGATACCATCAGGCCATCATATGGCTAGGGTAACTTGAGGAAGGAGGCCGTGACTGGGGGTAGAAGGGGGCTTAGAGAAGATTCTGAATAGAATCCCCACACCCAGACAGTGAGTTGCTGTGGACACAGCATCCAGGAGTAGGGTAGGGAGGCTCAAGGCACAGAAAGGCACCCATTCTTGGAAGGTCCTTTTGGCGGTGGAGTGGCCTGCCATGACCCAAGGAGTTACTGCAGAATAGGACCAGGTTCGGGACTGCAGCGCCACCTGGTGGTGGTATGTCAATTCCTCAGCTTGGCTCCCAAAGCTCTCTTCAGTCTGGTTCCATCTGTTTCCAGGCTCATTTCATTCTCTGTCTCTTCTTCAGTCTCTGTCCCAGTCAAACCAGACTACTAGCAGTTCTGATATCTCATGTGCCAATGCCCATCTCTGGGTCTTTGCACCAAATGGCACATCTGGAAGGTATTCCTAGATTTAGCATCAGAAGACACATTAGAGGTCACTGTTCAGTTGACAGTTGTGGGGAACTGCAGCCCTGCATGTTATAAGGTATAGCTTGGAGATGTCACCATGTGCAGCTTGGAGAAGGGCAGGACAGACATCTCTAGCCCCTTCTCCCCCCCACTTCTCCAAGGGAGACATCCATTCCTGCTGAGAGGGGGAACAGTAAGTTGGGGGCAGAGACCACACTGCTGTCCTCAAAGAGAGGGGGCTAGAATTTAATCTATCTCCTCACTTAAATATTATTAGTCTAGGGGATTTAGTCAGGTTCAATCTAACTTTTTTTTTCTTTTTGGAGGGCAATTGGGGTTGTGACTTGCCCAAGGTTACATGGTTAGTTTTTGTGTTAAGTGTCTGAGGTCAGATTTGAACTCAGATCCTCCTGACTCCAAGGCCAGTGCTCTATTCACTGCGCCACCTAGCTGCCCCCTCAATCTAACTTTTGATCACCATTGCACTAAATGGGGGGAAGGAGGACCCTGAACTTTATATTCAAGGCTTGACACCCTTCCCACAAGTTCCACAGTGAACACATGTTGCAAGTAGCAAAGAAACACCTTTATCCAAATCATAGCAAAGCAGAAATCAGAGAAAGTATAGACAGGAGACTATTGAGAGACAATAAAGAGGGAAGGAGCTCTCCTACTGGAAGCAAGATCACTTGGCTAAGCCAAGAGATGATCCTCACTCTCACCCAAAGGGAAGCTCATTCAAGTCTCTAGAGTAGCCTGCTGCAGACAGGGGCATGATGGAGACTGAGAGCTCCATCCTGTCTTCAGTCTTTTCCTTTAGCAGCCTGAAGTGGGGCTGGCCTTTTCAGTCTTCTCTCTCAAAGTGGGAAGCCAGGAGCACGGGAAAAGACTGGGTGGGAATGAAAACTGCAACTCTCTTTTCCTTACCAAACCTGCCCTGTGCCCCCTGCAAAGCAGGGCATTCATCTCTTCCAATAAGGAGAGAGTTCTGTGCCAATGAGCAGCTAGGTGGTAGAATGGATAGACTCATCTTCCTGAGTTCAAATCCAGCCTCAGATACTTCCTAGCTGTGTGACCCTAGGCAAGTCACTTACCCCTGTTAGCCTTAGTTTTTTCACCTGTAAAATGAACTGGAGAAGGAAATGGCAAACTGCTCCAGTATCTTTGCTGAGAAAAACCCAAATTGCTCACAAAGAGTTGTACATGGCTGTGTGGGGAGCCAAAGAGGACTCCAGGACTCTGACAAGTACCTTGATATCAGTGGACCCGAGCATCAAAGACCTCTTTGAGAAGCGACTTTTCCTCAAGTCAGCTCCGGAGTTCTTTTGATATGGGTTACACATATAAGGATGGTGTTTGAGTTCTGAGGCCAACAGGCTCTGCCCCAAGACTTTAGTTGTTCAAAACCTAAATATTTGAATTCTTAGTGGCCAGTTTCTATGCAGATGTACTTGATGATGTGGCTTTGGCTTCAGGCCTTGAAGCCAGCTCTCAAGAGCATCCTTTGTAATGTGACTGCACATGAAAGGAGGTAACTGACTTTTCCTAAGACTTTCTGGCACCTAGACAACAAAAGACCTTACTGCCCTGCTACTTCCAGGATATGACAGACTAAGATAAAGATAAGAATACTTGAGATCCTTCCTTTGTCTCTTTGCTCTATAAAAACCTTGGCCTGAGAATCAATAAATGGAGTTCATTGTTCTTTCCTGAACTACCCACGTGGCCTGGTCATTTCTTATTCATATCTCTGGATTGTGCTAAGTGCTGGACACTGAACAGCCCACAGCAAATGGCGCCCAACGTGGGGCATGTAGCAACCTGAAAGGAAGGTCCAAAGCAGAGATGGCCCTTACAAGCAGAAGGAGCTCCAGAAATCACGAGTCACAGGGTAAGGGAACTTTTTTCAATCAATTCTTAGTCATTCTATTCCACCAGGCTGATACAGGGGTTTTCAAGCTTTCTATCACCATGGGTCAAATGCATAGGGTACAGTTCGAAGTTCAGGAGCAATATTTTCAAGTATTAAAGAAAGTAGTGAAAGAAAGAGTGTTTGTTATTATGAAGGAACAGTTAGAAGAATTTTATTTAGTGTGTTTGGAACAGTGTAGCCCTGGGTTTCCAAAGGGTGGTGTAATAGAATGGGAAACAGAAGGAAAACTGAGAAACTAGGAAAAGAGGGAACCCTGCATTTCCCAATTTCTGCTTTTTTCCTATAGAATATATTAAAGATATGTTTAACATCAGGAATGAAAATGCCAAAGGAGGCACAAACAATTAAGTGTAATGCAGCTGTCTTTATACAGTATTTATATCAAGTCAAAAACGTATACAAAAATATCAGGACAAAAATTAGAAAAAAAAATAAATTACTTGCATGAAAACTGTGAACAGAAGTTTTAAGGTTTAAGGTCTCCTTTCCTCCAATCCAACTCTGGCCAAGTTTGATTGTGGGAAAGGCTGTTAAAATAATATTAATAAAAATAATAAAAAGTAAAAAGGGTATTTTTTCCCTTAGATTAAAGAGTCAGGCATTTTAGCAAGCATTTAACCATTCTCCTGCCTCATTTAAAAAGACAAAAGTGTTGTGTATCAGGATGCAACCGAAGGTTAATTTTATTTGGTACTAAGGCAAAATTAGAACATATAAATATCTGAAAAACTCCTGGAGTAAAGGGTTTTAACTCTAGCTAGTACAGTCTGGAAAATTGGCGCCACTGGACTTTGTCCAGCTTTTCCATTCTGTACCTGGACGTTAAAAGCCTTTTGCTTTAAAAAAAAAAATTAGACATCACTGAAGTTCACAGTATAGGTTAAATTAGTTGAAAATTTTCTTTAAAAGTCTCTCATCCCTAGAGGAGAGAGTGCTGAAGGATTTTAAATCACCCTCCTCAATCTCGATAAAGGGAGGATACATGATAAGGGGCTCTGCAAACAGCAGCCCAGGGGCAGAGCATGCTGCCCCACACTCATTAGGCAGAATCCACAATTCAGACTTGCACCTCTGAAAGGAAACAAAACCTCTGCAACTCTGAAAAGAGGAGTAAAAAGCCTAAATTCTTTATCAATAAATTTTGCATGTGATGATTTGAAAATTCAACTAATATCATAATGTCATTGTGGTCTTCCTGAGTTGTGGTACTTCTATTATATAGTAAAGATTGGGTAACTGTTGTTAGCCAGAAATAGTGTTAGATAAAACAAAAATTTTATCTGATTTTTGTTGAAACTAAAAAGATAAAGGAAAGAAATATGTGTAGAAACAGTCATGTTACTTTATCAGTTTTGCTAAACCCTGTCTTACAATGTTTATATTTGCCATATAGAAAACCAGGTAGTTACACATTTACCTGTAGAGTTATAAAAGGAGGTTAGTCCCTCCCCCCTCAAGTCTAGAGAGTACTTCAATACAATCATATTAACTTCTTTCATCCTAGATCAGATTAGAAAAAGAGAGTTCCACCTTTCCCCCATACTTGCAAACTTCACCTTCCCCCACTGGGCAAAGGAAGAAGGGGAAAGGGACCTCAGTTACAGTGGGCTGTTAAAAGTTCTGAGCCCTGCCATTGATAAGAAACCAATAGTTGTCTGTCCTTTTTATCAATGATTTTATATGATCTAGGAATACAACTGACTTCATCTGAAGTTTAATGTTTTTGCTACAGCTAAAAATAGTTTGCTGTCACTTATGGAACTTGTAAAATTGATCATTTTAGTGTCAATGTTAAAACCTAGAATTATTAACTGATTACTGTATGTGGAAAAGAGGAAACTAGGTAAAAGCTTTATTATATTCCTCTATGCATGAGAATTAGCAAAGCAGGAGCACCACTTTCAGCCCCTGGTCTACATCAATTCTTCTTATTTTTTTTTAAAATAATGTCAAGACCCCTGGAAACTATAGGAAAAATCATCAGACTAGGTTAGGAACTTGTTTTAGTAATTCAGTTCTTAAATAATGAACCTAACCCGACAAAAAGTTGCAAAAGATGATTAACAACTGGCTATTACACCAGTATGTTTAAATCTGAGAAAGAAAAATGTTAAATAATATCCTTTATGTATTAAAAGACCTAGTAGATCTTTATTGCTTATTACAGCTATATGAGAATAAAATTAACTGTAATTAGCTCTAAGCTGGGATTGGTAAAAACTGCTGTTTAAGATAAAAAGCATTTAAGACCATATTCACATAATTCTACTTTTTCTCTGCTTAGGCCTGATTCCTAGGGTCAGACTAAGTCATCAGCAAAGGATATGAACTCTTTTATGTTAGCTTATCGGAAAATTTAATATTTTTTACTTAAAATTAGAAAATGTACACAAAATTATACAAACCACTTAAAAATCACCTTAAGATATTCCCATTGACTAAAGGAATTTTGGAACTAATAGCTTTTAAAAAAACATAGTGATCAGCTTTTTAATTGTTTGAGATTCAATTAATATATATTTTTTTCTTTTCTCCTTTGGCTAAAACACTTTGTGATACCTAAATTAGTTTTGTTAAGTAATAAGTCAGGAAAATAGAGAATGCTCACTGACCTCTGATAATCATTTAATATCTTATTTTGGCTAAAATATGAATTAATCAAACAGGCTACTCTGCCTCATTTTACAGAAAAAAACTCTTTCTAGGTCAGCCACTCCAGAGCCCAGATAAGGCTGGGAGTAGGATTTAAAACAGGCATCCAGAGATCATAATTTCCAAAGAGACCCAGCTTTGTCTCTGAGAATACCTGTTCTCATGTTAACAAAGCCTGCTTTATAGCCCTTAAGGACAAGACCCTCCATTTGAAGTACTAACTTGAGTAATAGGACTTTTTCTTATCTTATGATTTTCTGGGCATGTTTCATGTTATGGATTGTTAATGATAAAGAAAATACAGATATTCTGGATCATAATTTCAATCAACACTTTGTCATCTTTCTTATTTTATTGTATTTACCATTATCCAATTAAGAAAATTTCTTTCTCATACAATGATTAGACCATTATGGGGATCATAAATTTGTGTAACCCAGCTACCCCTAATTGGGATGTTCTTAGGATGTACTTAAGCTCTCTTATCCCTTTGTTCCTCAGTCAGGACTCTAGTCCTGCACTTCAGATACAACTAGTAAAGCTAGCAATAAATACTTCAAGCCACTCAGGTTAGTTTATCTTAATATGGGTCAGTCATAAAATTTAGTTGTCACCCCCTACAGTTATTTAGGACATAAAATGAGAGATAAAATTATTGAACCTCAGGGCAGCTAGGTGGTGCAGTGAGTAGAGTGTTAGCCCTGGAGTCAGAAGGACCTGAGTTCAGATCCGGCCTCAGACACTTAACACTCACACAAACAAAAACCTAGCCATGTGACCTTGGGCAAGTTACTTAACTCCAATTGCCCTCCAAAAAAAAAAAAAAAGAAATTATTGAACCTCAAAAACAATAGTAATTCAAAGAGATAATGTGAAAACTTTAAATGATTTTCAAAAATTATTAAGAGATATAAATTGGGTAAAGAACACATCAGCTCACTTACTTAATACCCTAAGGTGAGTCCCAAACCTCCATTCTCCTTGAACCTTAACAAAATAAGCAGAGGAATAAGTTAAAATTATTGAAAATGCCATTCAGCAATGCCAAGTCTATAGGATAGATAGTAATAACCCCATAGAAATCAGTGTACTGAGGACACCTGAATTCCCTTTGGGGCCATACATAGGCAACAAAACATCTTAAGAGTGTATTTATCGCCCTCATCAAAGCCAAAAAACCAGTGTTACCTACCCTCTATTAGCAGCTATGCTAACGTATAACAACATTTAGGCTCCCTCCCTGTACATATTCAGTAACTTTATGTTGAAGCCCAAATTGAAATGGTAATTAAGGAAGACCCTTCCTGGCCAGATCCTATAGACAGTGTATTGAGGAACTAGGGATAATACAATTTTTTAATCCAATCAACAATGAGTCATTTCCAAAATAACATCTTTTTCTCCTCTCTTACAAGCAGATAAGGCTTTTTACTGAGACCTAAAACAAACTGATAGCTAACAGAAGTAATTTCTACTCCTTCTCTGCCAGGGTTGCCTTATTTACGGCACCGCCGGAGGGTCGATCTGTACCTACTGTATAACCCCATCCTCTCTACTCACCAACTCCCATGGCGAGTCTTCGGTCGTCACCGGCCTCCAAGGAGGAATAAACCCAGACAGAACACCCGAGGTAGCAGGAGTTGTTTATTCACGGTCAATCACATCCTCTCTCTCCGCTTCCGCATAGCACATCTTATATACCCTAAGCCACTCCCCCAAGCCATATATTAACCAATAACAATCCAAGCTAAATTCTATACCTTATATGGCACTTTAGCACATAGCATAAGCCTGCCTCAGCCCCCAACATCTCCCCCTTTTTGTTTTATCAGGGCTTTTGCGCCCGGTATTATCTTGCTAAGCATTGCAATTATGCTCGATCCCGCGGCTCCGCCGGGAGCGGGGCACCCTGGCTTGGGTCGTCTCCTCAATCCCTGAGCCTTACCCGTCCTAGGAGCCTAACACCTTCAGGCCCTGTCTTAGGCGGTCGGGTGGGAGAAGTTGCCCGTCTTGGGGCTTACCCCGTCTTACCCCAAGGTGTTACATGTCCTCCATGGAGGCGAGCCAAACAGTTGGATCGTGTCCTTCATCCATAGCTAGCAAGGCATTTTTGGTAAGTAACATATAGCCTTTGTGCCGCGCATTCATGCGGCATAGGCACCAAAACCCTAAGCCAATAAGCAATAATAAAAGACCTATAGAGGCCCCCAACCCACCCCAAGTGGCAAACCCTGTTGTGACAGAACTGAACCAGGAACTTATCCCTTCTTGCCACTCCAGGTCTATGGAGGTACTATTGAGTTGTGTGATGGATAATCTCAACTCTTGCAATGTCTCTTGGAAATCCCCCGACCACTTTCCTCTGAGATACTCGGAGAGTTGCTTAGATAGGTTGGCTGCTCGAGACACATTCTCAAATCTTGTGTTAGTCACGCATATCCCTGGAAAGTGTGTCTTACATCCTGTCAGTCCCACTTCCATTAGAGCATCTACCTGCTCTTGCATCAGGTCAAGCCTCTGATTGAGAATCATAATCCCACCCTGTATTTTAGCATTCAGCATCAACTGTGTGTCCAATGCATTGGCTGTTTGCTGTGCAACCTGCACCAGGGCGTTCGCTGTCTGGATTGTCCCTTGCATGGATAGGCCAAAGGACGCATTTGTGGTGAAGAGTCTCGGGAACACTTTGTCAGTGTGGTGCACAGGTATCGGGAAGGGTACTGTCCTCAGCGCAGGTCCGGGGTGCCCAATCACCATTCCATACACCAGGATTCCCAGGGTGGTGAACCACGTTCCTGTAAAGAGGAAAAGAGAGACTCCTCATCCCGGCAGTCAGGTTGGGTGTTACTCAAGGTCTCGAATCTTATGTATAGGTATCCATTTCTCAGGGAGGCTAGGATCATCATTGGGCCCTCCACTGGGTTCCCTTCGACCAACACTATCAGTGTAGGTCGGTCGGGGGTCACTGGCTGTACCCAGTTTATGACCTTGGCCTTCCCTGAATGTATCATAGGGGAGCCTTGTAAAGGAAGGGCTTTTCCAATTACCTGGTCCTTGCTTATCGTTATGGGGTAGGGGTGAGGGTTGGACTGGACTATGGGTGACTCAGGTTCCTCCACAATTTGAGTGTGGGTTATAAACTCAGTGTAACCCTCAGGGCCTGTGATTAGGGCCGGACAGGCCTGTACTAGAGATGGAACCGCCATGGTCTCCCACGGGGCCATCTGATAGGCGACCTGTTCCTGTCCTTCCACTGCCCAGGTCCTCACTGGGGTGTATTGGCCGCTAGCGGGTTGTAGGGGCGCCCCGCGGCCGGGCCCCCCCTCTGGCCGTTTCCCTGCTTCCTTTTGTTTCTGCAAAATTTAGCTATGTGTCCCTGCTTGCCGCAGCAGTAGCACCGAGGGGTCTGAGTAGATGCCTTGCATTGTGCTTTGAAGTGGCCAAGTTTGCCACACTTGAAGCAAGCTGATCGCTTGCCGGCCCCCATGCTCATTTTCTCTAGGGCGGCCACCAGTGAATTCTCTCTGCTTTCCATGGCCGCCACAAGGGCTTGCATGGAGTCCTCTCCTGGCATATCCATTAGTTTGTCTACCATGTCTTCTAAGGAGGCGTCACTAGGTAAAGTGGCCACAGCGGCAGTGGGGCGAGGTCGAAGTCCCTCCCTTACAATCTGTTTCACGAGTAGATCAGTGCCGGGCCCTTCACCCATAACGCGTGACACAGTCTCCTTAACTTCATTAACGAAACTTAATGGGTCTTGATTGGCTCGCTGTTTGAGCCTAATTAGCTTAGCCGGAGCCTTCCCTCCTTTCATAGTTCCCACCTTATCCCATGCTCTCAGGTGCACTTCCTCTACTGCTTCCAGTTCTACCTGGCTGTACTGTGCCTGCACTCTTGGGTCAGCATTTATCCCCGTGCCGCACAGGAGATCCACCACCTGCTCAACTGGGCCGTATCCTTTAGCTCTTGCGAATTGTAAGGCCTCTCGGCGAGCCTGGGCTTTGAAAGCCATATAGCCGGCGGGATCAAAACAAGCAGAACAGACTTCGTCAAAGTCTGACGGAGTCCAAGGATTGGTGGCTATTATGTTTTTCAGCAATCTTTTTACATAAGGGGAGCTGGCGCCGTACTTGGACACGGCTTCCTTCAGCTCCTTCAACATCTTAAATGGCACTGGGGCGTACTGCCGCTGTCCCGTGAGGGGATCAGCAAGCAGCGGATCTATCCCCCAGTCATCCCAGTCTACTGTCTCCCCCTGCTCAAAGGCTCGGATGGCACTGGCTGCGACCAGACCTGTTGCCCCTGGTCTGGGTCCTCTCCCCCCGTCCCTGAATGCTGCCAATCTGCATGGGGGAGGCTCAGCCATGGCCTTTGGGGCGGCTAGCCAAGCTTCTGGGCAACTCGGGGAAACTCCGCTCCAGGCCTCCGGGTGTCTAGAAGAGGCCCCGCCCCATCCTCCTGTCTTTTCCTGTCTAGGCCCGCTCGGCATCTGAGCTGCGTCACACCCACTATCCTTCCGGTCAGTGTCCCATGAAGAATGCGGAAGTGTCGTGTCTCCGCCATCTTTTTCGCGGCTGTCCCCTCTAGCCCTCCTTAACTCTTCCCAGGGGTACACGGGAGGGGGGCCCTCATCCTCCCCCCCATCCTCCCCTTCATCCTCCTCTTGTGGCCCCACACCGTGACTTTCCTCCTCTTCACCCGACCCTTCTATGAATGCTCGGCAGGTTTTTAGGGGGATTTTATGCCCCTGTTTAGCGCACAGCTTATACAGCCGAGCGGCTACAACCCCCTTTTCCTCGGGCCGAAATTTAGGTATACTACTCAGTCCTCCCATCTCGTCCATCTATGAGATGAGGCTGCCTGGGGGGAGTCCGTCCTGCGGACTCAGACGGTCCCTACAGATCTCGGGTCCCTGTTTGGGCACCAAATGCCGGGGTTGCCTTATTTACGGCACCGCCGGAGGGTCGATCTGTACCTACTGTATAACCCCGTCCTCTCTACTCACCAACTCCCATGGCGAGTCTTCGGTCGTCACCGGCCTCCAAGGAGGAATAAACCCAGACAGAACACCCGAGGTTTCAGGAGTTGTTTATTCATGGTCGATCACATCCTCTCCCTCCGCTTCCGCATAGCACATCTTATATACCCTAAGCCACTCCCCCAAGCCATATATTAACCAATAACAATCCAAGCTAAATTCTATACCTTATATGGCACTTTAGCACATAGCATAAGCCTGCCTCAGCCCCCAACACTTCTCATTTACCCAAAAGAATGAAATGTTTATTATATGTCTTTTTAAGGAACAATTTCAACCTCAGCGTTTTTATGGATAGTAAATACTGTAAGGAACATTGAGACAGATTTCAATAATAAAAAGTTATATCAATTATTTTTTTTTCATTTGCACCATGTGGTTAGAGGTGGAGAAGGTCCTTTTTGGATTTCTCATGTTTACTCTCATGTCTTTGCCTGAGCCCATTCAACAAGGCAATGCTTTAGCTGATAAATTAACAATACAAACTTACCCAACATTTCTTCTCCTTTATCTCTGCATCTCACATTTACTGGAGAACAGGAAAGGCAAACAGTTAAATCATGCACAGAATACCTTCCTCACATACCTTCTCCCTCTTCCACCTCTATTAATCCTACAAGTTTAAAACCTAAGTTGGGAAATGGATGTCACTTCTTTAGAAACTTACAATATATCCAAGTGACTATGAACACTTTTTTCTCATACACTTTTGTTTTGGTAACTTTAAAGGTTGGATAATCTTTGCTGTTTAAAGATAAATAAGAATTCAGAATACCAACTACCGAATATTTCCGTTCATAAGAATTTGCACATACTGATATTCAGAGTGAGACAAGTAACATCAAGCACAGTTTCAATTTGTGATCTAAGCAACTGGAACATGAAAGTTGAGTTTTCTTGAATCTAAAACGTAAATTTAATTTTTTGAGTCTTATGTCAGCATTATAGTTCTTTTTAGGTTGAAGATGAACAATTTATAACTATGACTCACATATGTATTTAAGGTGAATGAGAAATGGGAAAGAAAACTTTCAGTGTATGTATTAGGAGAAGCCTCTGATTTAATTTTTATTGTTGCCATTTCTTTAAGAATTGACTTTTTCAGAATGATACTTTCCCCTGATATAAGATACTATGTAATTGTGTGTTTAAATACTGGAGAGGCCTCTCTCCAAAACATCCCTCAGAAATGAAAAGGCAACAGTCAATGACTATATTTCCATTCAAAAAATTTAAAGCTTAAAAACAATTTTATCATTTTCTGTAACTGTGGAAACTCCCATTCATTTAACTTAATAAGGCTACATTATATGGACAGAGCAACATTATGGTCCTTCAGTTTTATATGATCACACCTCTAGCTATCCTTCTATGAGGAGGAGCATTGGTTTTTCACTCCATTTCCATTGTTCTTCATTCCTAGATACTCCTAAAGAAACAAAAACTGATAATGCCTTGCCTACCCTGGCTAATCATTTCCATCTTTCTGTGAAACCTATTGACAAAAATGAAAAGGTGATTTGGATTTGGACCTATATATCACAAGGGCAATTAGCTACTGCCTTATATACCCTAAAAATTTCAAGCATCATTAAAATGGGCATAAACCAGAAGAATAACAATTTGAAAAAGTACATATTCCCAAATAAAGTAATGGAAACGACTTGCCCCTTAATTATGTAGAGGCGAGGTTGTGCTTATATTTTTTTAGATACTGAACAACTACGGAAGATGCCAACACAGAATGTCCAGGCAAGTTCCACCAGATGCAGAAACAGAGAAGAGGATCGGAGGCTCCCTCACAAGGACAACCCCAGAAGAAATGACTTGGCATCCCACCTTTTCACAGAATGATACAGCCTTCTGATAGAACATTATACAATGACAGACTTCAGAGGAGCCTGAACTTCAAGAAATTTTTTTTAGATTTTCTAATAAGAACTGACTTTTGGACTTTTTAAATCACAGGACTAATTGCCTCCCTCTTAATGTCAGCAACTGTGTCTTCTATTTAAAGTGGGATATAAACTGCTCATTTGTAAATGAATTTGCAAGGAATGTTACCTTGTCTTTGAAAACTCAAGACCAGACTCCCTCTCCAATGTAATTGTGGATACACCTATCTATGTATGAACTTTTAATTACATTGATTTTACTTTTGCTCAATGTATATCTAGTAGAGTTCTTGTTGAACAATCCTTATTTTGCTTTTTTTTCCAACTAATTTCACTTGTGCTTGATATCAAACATCGAGGGTATATATATATCTGATGTCTTTAAAAAGGGGGAAAAAGGTTTGTCAGATTTCCTGTTACTATATTCATTGTCCTAATATTGTTAATGGTTCCAACTGCTGTGTTTGCAATCTAAACTGCACAATAGGTTAATGAATTATCAAAAAAAAAAGTTTCTGCAGCCTTTAAGACACAACATGATATAGATAAAGATATATTGTATAAGATCAATTTATTGCAACAATTAATATTATGCTTAGTTAATACAGGAGTTAAAAGCATTAAAAACTCAACTGTTACTCAGGGGTGATTATAAATACACATATATTTGTGTTACCACTAGCTTATATAATTCCTCTCATCCCAGTATCACATGGGAGAGGAGTAGAGCCTGCTTATTGGGAGCATGGCATAATTTCAATATCGCCTTGGAAATAAAAAGCTTTCAATCAAATTATTAAGATATTGAACATAATGAGATTCCTGGGATTGACCCAGTACGAGTTACAAAAACAATTATTGATACATTGAAAAAATCTCTATACATCTACTTCCCATATTAATCATTATAATAGTCTGTTGTATATTTGGACCTTGCATTATACGAATTATAACACGCAATATTAGAACTTTAGGCACCAAATTACATGCCTTTAAACTTCTCCTTTAAAAAGGGGGAAATAATGTGGGGAGCCAAAGAGGCTTATTCCAGGACTCTGACAAGTACCTTGATATCAGTGGACCCGAGCATCAAAGACCTCTTTGAGAAGCGACTTTTCCTCAAGTCGGCTCCAGAGTTCTTTTGATATGGGTTACACTTATAAAGATGGTGTTTGAGTTCTGAGGCCAACAGGCTCTGCCCCAAGACTTTAGTTGTTCAAAAACCTAAATATTTGAATTCTTAGGTGGTCAGTTCCTAAGCAGATGTACTTGATAATGTGACTTTGGCTTCAGGCCTTGAAGCCAGCTCTCAAGAGCATCCTTTGTAATGTGACTGCACATGAAAGGAGGTAACTGACTTTTCCTAAGACTTTCTGGCACCTAGACAACAAAAGGCCTTACTGCCCTGCTACTTCCAGGATATGACAGACTAAGATAATGATTTCTCTTCCTTTCCATCCTTTGTCTCTTTGCTCTATACAAACCTTTCCCTGAGTATCAATAAATGGAGCTCATTGTTCTTCATTGAACTACGCACATGGCCTGGTCATTTCCTATTCATATCTCTGGATTGTGCTAAGTGCTGGACACTGAGCAGCCCACGGTGTGGCTAAACAATGTCTCATCTGTGGAATGCATGGAAGGGAAGGACAACGGGAAATTCATATTACAAAATATAAAGGCTTTTCAAAAATAAAACCAATGTATTCAGAATCAAAAGATGAAAAACTGGCATTTTGAATGAATGAATGGATGAGTGAGTGAGTGAATGAAAAAGCACTCATTAAGTGCCAACCCTGTGCTATGGACACAAATAGAAAAAGCAAGAGAGTGTCTGCTCCCAAAGCTCTAACTTGGGGAGAGCACAGCTGAGCATTCAGCTGCAGGTGAGACAGAAAGATCCAGAAGTCACCAGGATCTGGAAAGGCCGAAGGGTCTTCAGGATACATTGGCAGGTCTGATGACAGTGTCCAGGGGTCTAAATGGCCAAGCAGCCAAGTACATGCTAAGACTCAGAGAGCCTTGGGATTCCGTTGCAGTGAGGATGGCAAGGCCTTACGATCCTTTATCTTAAAGTTTATAGTTGACAGCTACCAGTTCATCTAACTGGTGTGAGCAGCCATGTCCATTTTTTAGGGCTGGGGAGAGGGGACTTGACTTACCAACATTGGGAAGCAGGGAGCCAAGGAAGTGACCTCAGGAACTGAGTGGTGTGTGGATTCTGCATTCCCTTGCACACAGGTGGGGGTTGGGTGGGCCATCTAGAAGAAAGGAGAGGGGAATGGGAGGAAAGCTGGGGAAGAAGGGGCCACACTGTACTTGCCTTAATACCCAGATGAGATCTGGAAGGCCTTAGCCCAGGATGCTAGAAGGGGATGGAGAAATGGATAGAATGCTTCTGTTGTCACTCTGAATAGGGTTAGGCAGCTTTAGTGATGGGGGGAGCCGGGAGGGGAAGGAATAAAGAAAAGGAGAAACATGTTTGCATTCCATCTCCAAGTAATAGTCGGATACCTCACATTTATAGAGAATTGACATAAATATAAAAAATTAAGAACCATTCCCAAGAAGACAAGTGGTCAAAGACCATGATGAGAAATTTTTCAAAGGAAGACATACAAAGTATCAATAACCACTTGAAAAAATATTCAGAATCACCAATAATAAGAGAAATACAAATTTTAAATCCCTGAGGAATCACCTCATAGGCATCTAGCAAGCAAAAGATCCTGAATACCTCATACTTGTCAGAGATAACAAATGCTGGAGAAGATGAGGGAAAATAAATTCGTTAATGTACTGTTGGTGGAGTAGTGAATGTCTGTAGCCCAAAAAGTTTAAAGGAAAAGGAAAAAGACTTATAAGTAAAAAAAATATACAAAAATTAATAATAAAAATATAAAGGATTTTCAAAAATAAAATCAATGTATTCAGAATCAAAGGATGAAAGACTGGGGTTTTGAATGAATGAGAAAGCATTTATTATTTGTAGCAACTCTTTTTGTGGTGGCAAAGAATTGGAAATTGGAGAATTGGAGGTGCTCATCATATGGGGAATGGCTGAACAAATTGTGGTGTATGATTGTGGTAGAATACTATTGTGGCATAAGAGGTGACAAGGGGAGGTAGTTTCAGAAGAAACGTGGCAAGACCAATATGAACTGATGCAAAGTGAAGTGAGAAGAACCAGGAGATCATTGTACATAGTAATAATGTAATGATGACCAACTGTGAAAGACTGTGATCAATGCAATGATCCAAGGCAATTCCAAAGATTCACGATGAAAAAATGGCATCCACCTTAAGAGAGAGAATTGATGAATTCTGAGTGAAAATTGAATTATAATTTTCTCACTTTTTTGTTTTTTTGATGATATGGTTAATGTGGGAATATGTTTTGCATGATTTCACATGTATAATTGATATCGTATTGTTTTCCTTTTCAGTGAGCGGGAGAAATTTGGGAGAGATGGAGAGAATCTGCAACTCAAAATTGAAAAAGAAAATAATGTTAAAAACAAATTAGTAATAATAAAAACAGAAAGGGGAAAAATATATCCAATAATGGGGAACCCATTAATGAAGCCTGGAGAAAGATCACTGAAGGAAGTCAAGCAAAGATGTTTAGTGATAAAGGAAAGAAAAAAAGGAAGGATGGTAGCTGGATGGGGCAGAAGGGCCAAAGAAGATTTTCTTAGGATTGAGAAACCTGAGGATGTTTGTAGGCAGGTGGAAAAAAGCCAGGGGAAGGGAGATGGTGAAGGTACACAAGAAAAAGAGGAATATGTCTGTACATAGATTAAGAGAATGTAAGCTCCCTGAAGGCAAGGACTGTCCTGCTTTTGCATTGGTATCTCCAGTGCCTAAGATGGTGCCCAGAATATAGAGGGGCTATATAAATGTTGTTGATCGATCAACCTCTTGTTTGCCAGAATGGGATGTAGTCTCTAAAAGATCTGGGAATTCTTCAGTGAATGTATTCGACAAATATTTACTGCATGCTTACCATATGTCTACTACTGGATAAGCATTACAGACATTAGAAAAGAATGCAGGACAGCATCTGCTCTCAAGAAGTTATAAGTCTTTTGTGGAAGCCAAAATTTGTAGATGAGATGATATGAAACAAATAAAAAAAGCAAAAGATAATATATAAAGCAATGCTAAATCATGTATCCAGTGACTTACTGTTGCCTGAAACCTTCATCCTAAGGTGGTCATTGCAGAATGACTATGGGGTATAAGAATTTGAGGGTGGAAAGGGGTGTGGCTGAGTTCTGCAAAGGCAAAGAAAATATTTAGATAAGCAAAGCCTGTCAAAGTCAAATTGGTTGGTTGATTGGCCATTATCCTTCATTCTCAAAGAAGAGAAAAAAACCCAAGACATCACTATGTCGGGGTCAAGGCACAAGATATCTGACTGTGGCTGATCAGACCAATACGAGCTTGGAATGTTCTACCACAGGCCGGGCACAATAATACAAGTGAACATTTGGGGTGAATTCTCTAAATTTGTGCATCTCACATTTCTTTTGCCTTATTGCAATTCTGCTTTGTCCATAAAGCACAGAACTTTCTTTGATGTGGGAATACCATGCTGGCTGGTCCTGGGCCAGTGTCTCCCATGTCTTACAATTCCAAAGTTTTTCAGAGAGACCTTGACAGCATCCTTGTAAGGCTTCTTTGGACCTCCATGCAAGCGCCTACCTTTTGTGAGTTCTCCATAAAATAGTCTTTTAGGCAAATGTATACTTGGCATTCGAACAATGTGGCCAGTCCATCAGAGTTGCACTCTCTGCGTTCAGTGCATCCCAAGGCATCACCAGGTGTCTTGGTTATTGTCTGGCCACTGGTCTGTGGTGACTGGAAACAAGAACAAGGCTGACGACTTTGTGCAGCAATGCGTCACTTAAATCCAATTTATGCTCGAGTCCAAAGCTGTCATTCATACCATTTTTCCTACCTTGGAGTCCTGTGGTGATAGGCAGGTGCCAAAGCAGTAGGTATGGACACCCTGGGAGCTGTGGTCATAACCCCACACACAGGGTGCCCAGGCCATGGAGTCGCCTTCTCCCGGTAAGCAGCAGTGAGATTCGGCAGCCCCCCGGGTGTCTGAGCAGCCTTTTAAGGACTGCACTACTCACCTCCAGCTGTGAGGAAGGGGCCCCTAATTTTTGTGACTTCTCTCATGGTTCTCTTCCTGCCTGTTTGCTTTTCCTTCTCAGTCTTATTTGCTCTTCACTGCCCATACCATGTCCCTTTGGGGTACTCTGAGGCTCTCTCCTGGGAACTCTTGTCTCTCTCAGTGACCTCATCGGCTCCCATGGCTTAAATGATCTGCCGTATCCATGTATGCCTGATCCCAACATATGTCCCTCCTGAGCTCCCACTGCCCATCACTAAGTGGTTGTCTCAATCCATCCAAAGCCTTCACTCTTATTACACCTTACCCCCCTCCAACTAAACCTGTCTTCTTACTATTCCTCACAGATGGCACTGTCTTAATTCCAAAGGACTCATGATGAAACATCCTCCAGATGCAGAGGAAAAGCTAACGGGGTCTGAGTGCAGCTCAAGGCAGACTAGTCTCACTTTATTTTTGTTGTGAGATTTCTCTTGTGGCCTATTTCTTCTTCAACAACATGGCTAACGTGGAAATATGTTTCATGTGACAGCATGTGGATAAACCATATCAAATTGCGCACCATCTTAGGGAGGAGAGAGGAGGGAGGGAGAAAGTTTGGAACTCAAAATTAAAAAAAAAATTTAATTATCTTTACATGTAATCAGGGAAAAATAAAATAGTATTATTTAAAAAACCAAATGGCACCACGTCCTGTTGCAATGTCCTTTCACAGCCCCCAGGAGGCACTTCTCCCTTCACATGTGCCATTTAAATTCCCTGATTTCAGGGGTGGCTAGGTGGCACAGTGAATAGAGCAACCCTTAGAGTCAGGAGAACCTGAGTTCAAATCCGGCCTCAGACATTTAACACAAAAACTAGCCATGTGACCCTGAGCAAGTCACTTAACCCCAACTGCCCTCCAAATATATATAATTCCCTGATTTCCTTTAAGATCCTTGCCAAGCATCACCTGATGCTCAGGGCCTTCTCTGATTCCCAGCCCCTCCATTGTTAGTACCATTCTTCCCAAATGATCTCATATCCATTTTAAAAATACATTTTGAATACAATCTACATTGTTGTTTGTTTGCTTTCTGGATGGGGGAGGGCAGGGCAATTGGGGTTAAGTGACTTGTCCAAGGTCACATGGCTAGTAAGTGTTAAGTGTCTGAAGCTGGATTTGAACTCAGGTTTTCCTGACTCCAGGGCCGGTGCTCTATTCACTGTGCCACCTAGCCACCCCAACTTTGTTTTTTTTGTTTTGTACTTCATTCTCCAAGAGAAACATGACATCAGGAAGGTGAAACCATGACCTACATATTCACATCTAGTCACTAGATCAGGCTGGGGAACCTGTGGCCACAATAAGCTCAAAAAGGATACTCACCTGGAATGTGAAAAAAAGTAATGTCATAAATAAAAACGATACTGGAATGAGATCAGCTCTTTTGCAACTAGGAAAAGTCCTTAACCAGGCAGAGATAGAGAGGGTTACAGGAACTCAATCAACCCCTATTGATTAAGTGCTTACTAAATGAGGGGCACTCCACTAAGAGCTAGAGATGCAAACCACAAACCTGACTCTATTCACTGCTCCACCTAGCCAAAGAAAGTCCCCAGCCCTCAAGGAACTAATGGGCTAAGGAAGGGGGGAAGGGGGGAAACATACGAACAAATAGATAAAAAAAACAAGCTGTATCCAAGATAATAGGAGACCATTTTCAGGGGGACGGCTCTGGAATTAAGAGTGGTTTGGAAAGACTTCTACAGAAGATAGGATTTCAGTTAGAACTTAAAGGAAACCAGTCAGTAGGTGAAGATGAGGAGGGAAGATACCCCAGGCCTGGGGGACAGCCAGAGAAAATGCCTGGAACCAAGAGACAGAATGTTTGAGGAGCAGCCATGAGGTCAGTGTCACTGGATTAAAGAGTATGTGGTAGGGGGCTGGGTTATAAAGTGCTTTGGGCTAAACAGAGGATCTTGTATTTGCTCCTGGAGGCCACAGGGACCACTGGAATTTGTTGGGTATCTAGGTGACATGATCAGACCTTCACTTTAGGGAAATCACTTTGGTAGCTGAACTGAGGATAGATCAGAGTAGGGAGAGGCTTGAGGCAGGCAGGCCCTCCAGCAGCTATTGCAATAATTTAGGTGTGAGGTGATGGGGGTCTGCACCAGAGTGGGGGCAGTCAGGGGAAAGAAGTGAAGAGGCAGGGGAGGAACACAAGAAAGGCTGATAAAAAGAAAAAAACAAATTGTTTCAGTTACATGAAAACGGATACCTTTTGCAAAAACAAAATCAATGCAGCCAGAAAAACCATAGATTTAGGAATAAATCTTTGACTTTTTTTTTTTATCCCCAGTTCTTAGTCCAGTGCCTGGGCTTAATAAATTCTTCTGACTGGCTGGAGGTTATCTGGGCCAACTCCCTCATTCTACAGTTGAGGAAATTGAGTCCCAGAGAGGATGAGTTGCCCAAAGTCAGACAGATACTGTATGGCAAAGTCAAAATTTAAACCCAGGTCCACTGCCTCTAAATCCAGCCATCTATTGACTGCAACATGCCTCCCTAACTATTCATCCCTCCCTTCTTACCTATAGTCTCTACCATTTCTACTATCATGAAAAAGTTCTCACTGTAGAGGCAGCGAGGTGGGGTTGTACTCAGTGCTAGGTCTAGAGTCAGGAAGACTTGAGTTAAAATTTGACCTCAAACATTTCCTTGCTGTGTGACCCCTGGGCAAGTCACTTCATCTCTGTTTCCTCAACTGTAAAACAGAATGAATAGCAGCATCAACCTTCCAGGGTTGCTGTGCGGATCAAGTGAGAAAATGTTTGCAAAGTGCCTGGCACATAACAGATGCTTTGTTTGTCATTTAAAGCTCTTTACAGCCTGGGCTCTATTCTTTCTAGAATTTCAACATTTTAATACCCTGAATTCTGTTGTCCAGACACACAAACCCACTTGCTATTCCTCACACACACATCACTTTGCCTTTACACTGGTGGATCCCCAATGCTCTTTCTCCTCACCACCTTTTAGACTCTTTAGCTCCCTTTAAGACCCAGTTCAAGCACCAGCTCATCAAGAAACCTTTGTGAGCCCTGGGAGTTACCACTAGTGCCTTCCCCCCGCCTTTTGGGAGGCAACTGAAGTTAAGTGACTTGTCCAGTGCCACACAGCTAGTAAGTGTCTGAATTGGAATTTGAACTCAGGTCCTCCCAACTCCAGGGCCAATGTTCTATCTACAGAGCCACCTACCTGTCCCCTAGGGCCTTCCCTTCTAAGGCTACTTTCTATCCACCATGGATTTATTTAAGCATGTTATCCTTCCCCTTAGTCTGGAGACTCCTCTTTTTTTGACCCCCTAAAACTTAATGCCTGGGACATAGTAAGTGCTTGATAATAAGATGTTTGTTGATGGACATTTCTAATGGTCACATCTACTATGTTTGCTTCTCTCCTCAGCAGACTCCAATTACTCCCTATTCCCTCTAGGACCAATTATAAATGCCTCTTTGTCATTCCAACTCTTCATAACCTGGACTCATCCCATTGGTCCAGTCTTCTTACATAGAACTCTTTTCCACACACTCTGTGGTCTAGTTATATTTGCCTACTTGTGCTTCCTCACTACATCTCTGATCTCCATGCTTTTGCATTGACTGTGCCCCATGCCTGCAATATTCTGCCTCCCCACCTCCACCTCTTAGAATCCCTGGATTCCTTCAAAACTCTGCTGAAATATAACTGTCTGCAGCAGATCTTTCCACACCCCCTGCCCATTATTGCCTTTCCCTTTAAAGCGGGTTACTTCTCATCTATTCAGTTTTCATTGTGTATATAGTATATATACTTCCATTAGAACATAAGCTCCCTGAGGACAGAGACTGTTTTTGCACTTACAAAAAATATCCCTAGCACTTAGCACAGTTCCTAGCACTCAGTAGGCACTTAGTAAATTGATTAAGATAGTTGATTTTAGACCAGTCTGACCGTCAGAATATTCTACCTTGGCATTGAGCTGAAAATTGCTTTTTGCAGTTCCTGGTGAACAGTCCTAACTCTTCCCTTTAAAACCAGCTAGAATAAGTATGGCACAATAGATGGAGCACTGGGCTTGGAGTTAGGCAGAGACTCATCTTCCTGAGCTCAAATCCTGCCCCAGATACTCACTAGCCATGTGACCCTGGGCAAGTCACTTAATCCAGTTTGCATCAGTTTCCTCATCTGTAAAATAAGCTGGAGAAGGAAACCACTCCAGAAGTCCCCAAATGTCATGAAGAGTTGGACATGACTGAAACAACTCAACAACAACAACAAATTATTATTAGTTACTATTATCATTCTGAGTCTATGTTCCCTCTTTTGGAAAATGTAATAACTGAACTCACTTCACAAGGTTGTTTTGAGGACCAATTTCAAACCTTTTTTAAAAAAATGAACTCTTGGGGTGGCTAGGTGGTGCAGTGAAGAGAGCACCAGCTCTGGAGTCAGGAGGACCTGAGTTCAAATCTGGCCTCAAACACTTGACACACTTACTAGTTGTATGACTTTGGGCAAGTCACTTAACCTCAAGTGCCCTCAAAAAAAAAAAGCAAAGAAAATATGAACTCTGCATAGGGTGGTATAGACATAAGGTTCTGTTACGATTTCTTCTGTCTTTTTGAGTTGGGCAGCCATTTTTTCTTTATGAAGGAGACAGGATACAGAACTAAAAATCGTGCTGAAGAGAATGGGAGGTTTATAATTTTTGCCTTGTCTGTTGGAAGAAACCTTTTGAAAAGCAAGGAGTCAGCTCCAAAGCTGTGCATGTGTATGGACCAGCCTTCCCAGGCTATACTGATAAGGACGCTCTCTACGTCTCTAGGTTGTGAGAAAGCTGGGGATGCAGTGCCAGCAGATCAATGGGGAGGAACATTTCAGGCAAATAAAAATCACTGACAGGAACACTCCCAGTCAAGTGAAAGACCATTAGCATGATAAATATGAGAGAACATGCAACTCTAGGCCAGCACTCTTTCCTGAACAGATGAGGTTAGTAGTCTGCTAAATTGTCCAACACACAGAAATTGGTTTAGGCTGCATTCAGAACTAAGTCAATGGGATATCTAGACAAAGAAAACATTGTCTAATTGTGAAGAACCTGCAAAACCCTTCCATCACAGTCAGATCTCTTTGAAAATCATAGAATAAGTACTGGTGAGAAAGCTTATGGACGGAAGAATGTGGGAAAGCCCCCAGCTCAAAGAGAACCTTACTAAACATCAGAGAGAAATAATAATATTTGTATAAGCACTGGAAGACTTGCTGATATATCATTTGATCCTCCCAATAACCCTGGGAGGTAGGTGCTAATTATGATTCCTGTTTTACAGCAGAGGAAATTGAGGCAGACAGAGGGTGTGACTTGTCCAAGATCACACAACTACTCAGTGCCTGAGACTCAATTTGAACCAAGGTGTTCCTGACTTGAGGTCTACTGCACCATCTAACTGCCTCATGAAACCTTATAAATAGGATGGATGTAGATGTTCCCCTCCTCAGAGACTTCATATTGGAAAGAGACCATATGAATGTCAGGAATACGGGGATGCCTTCCTTCCATATATCTGCCATACATTTTACCCAACATAAAGCAACCAACCAAATCAATTAATAAGCATTTACTAAGTGCCTACTATGTGCCAGGCCCTGTGCTAAAAGTGGAGAAAGACCTTACGAATGGAATCAGCATCAGAGACCTTATGCATGGAAAGAGCATCAGAAGGCCCTTGGAGGAAGTTTTTTTTTTTTTTAATTTTATTATTTTTTTATTTTTTTTTAAAGCAATTGGGGTTAAGTAACTTGCTCAAGGTTACACAGCTAGTCATTATTTATGCGTGGGTGCTCATTTTCTGAGGCCGGATCTGATCTCGGGTCATCCAAACTCCGAGGCCGGCGCTCTTACTCACTGCACCACCTAGCCGCCCCTTTAGGGCAATTGGGGTTAAGTAACTTGCCCAAGGTTACACTGCTAGGTTTTTGTTTGTGTGGATTAAGTGTCGGAGGCTGGCTCCGAACTCAGGTCCTTCTGATTCCAGGGCTGGCGCTCTATTCACTGCGCCACCTAGTTGGAGGAAGTTTTGTTGTTGTTTAGTCATTTTCAGTCATGTCCAATTCCCTGGGGATCCACTGGGGGTTTTCGTGGCAGAGATGCTGGAGGAGTTTGCCATTTTCTTCTCCAGTTCATTTTAAAGATGAGAAGACTGAAGCAAACAGGGTTAAGCACCTGGAGAACTTATATAAACTGATGCTGAGTGAGGGAAGCAGAGCCAGGAGAACATTGCACACAATTACAGATACATTGTATCTGTGATGACTGACATTGACAGACTGGGCTCATCTCAGCAATGCAAGGTTAGAAGATAGCTCCAAAAGACGGGTGATGGAAAGGGATATCCACATCCAGAGAAAGAACTACAGAGTCTGAATGCAGATGGAAGCAAACTACTGGCTCTCTCTTTTTTGCTTTGTTTTTTTTCCTTCTTTCTCATTGTTCATTCCATTGGTTATAATTCTTCTTTGCAACTTGACTAATGACGTGAAGGTATCTGTAGAACCTATATCAGATTGCATGCTGCCATGGGGGGAGAAGGGAGGAAAGGGAGGGGGAGAAAATTTGGAACTCAAGGGATTGTGGAACTGAATGCTGTAAACTAAAAGTAAATAAATAAACAAATCATTATTTTTTTAAAACAGGGTTAAGTGACTTGCCCAGGGTCACACAGCTAGTGTCTGAAGCCAGATTTGAACTCAGGAAGACGAGTCTTTCCAATTCTGGGCCAGCAATCTAGCTGCCCCTTCTGAATACACATCTTACTTCATACAGAGAAATCTTATGGATGTAATGTAATCAATATGGAAAAACCTTCCTTCATAGGGCAGAGAGTATTTACTCATGATCTCAGAATTCATAATAGAATGACTTTATGAATACAATAATTACATACGAGAAGGCCTTCTGCTGGGGTCCTTGTCTTACAGAACATTAGAGATTTCATGCTGGAGAGAAACTTTATAAAAGGAATGAATCTGGTTGGGCTTTGTGCAGACAAGACACTTCTTGTACAAAAGAGAATCCAGACTAGCCAAAGAAATTACTAATGGTTCAAACATGGAAAGGCCTCCCTCAAAACAAAGTATCTTACTCAACACTAGAAAATTCATTCTTATCAGACCTTAAATTACATTATAAGGCAGTAATTATCAAAACTACCTGGTACTGGTTGAGAAACAGAAAGGTGGGTCAGTGGAACAGACACACAATACACAGTAGTAAATGATTATAGTAACCTTGTATTTGAGAAAAGTAAAGATTGAAGCTTTTGGGATAAGAATTCATTATTTGGTAAAAAAAATTGTTGGAAAAACTGGAAAGCAGTCTGGCAGAAGTTGGGTATAAACTAAGGAGGAAATCTCTGCAAATAAATCCGATCTTTGTCTAATTTAACAAGGGAGGCAGTACCGAAATGCTTCTCTTCCTCCTCAGGACCTTAGCAACCTCTCTAATCCACCCACCATAAACTGACACAGAGTGAAGGGGGTAAAACCAGGAGAATAATGTCTACAATGACTCCAACACTGAAGAAAACCATGAGTGAGAGACTCCAGAACTCTGATCCATAGATGGCGGATCATGATTCTGGAAGACTGATGGTGAGGTCTGCTACCCTAACCCTCCTCCCGACATAGAGGTGATAGATAGTGTAGAATGAGACAAACCTTTCCAAACACAACCAATGTGGGAAGTTGTTTTGTGAGACTATGTTTATTTGTTACCAAAGAAGGCTTTGGGGGCTTGGAGTGGGATTTGAGGAATGAGAAGGCCAGTGGTACACAAAAGAAAAGAAAGTGTATCGATTAAACTTTTTTTTTTTAATGCACAAAAGAGAGCAGAAGTGAGAAAGAAAACAGCCAAGCAGGACTGCTCTGCAACTGATATTAAATTTATTCTGTACTTAAAATTACAAGTCAAAATAACAGAGACTAGTCACTTCAAAATGTTAAAAAAATGAAAATTTCAGGGGTGTCCTAGAAATGTTTAACAACTGACTCTTGGTGTGTGGGAGGGAGTACACAATATTAATATTTCCTCTATCATTTTCTTAAGCCTAGATAGTCAACAATAAATCAAGTCTTGATTTGTAGCATTTGCTGAATTCTGAGGTGTAAATGTTCACATAGAAAATTTAACAATCAGCTTTCCAGAATATCCCTGCAAATCACCTAAAAGAAAATAAACAAAAGGATAGAAAGAAAGATAGATATATAGATAAGCACCACTACCTGAAAATTTTCAGAATGCCTCTCCACTAAACCCTATAGAGTTCCTTGAGGGCCAGAATTTTTTTGCCTTCCCCTCCCCCACAGTAGGCCCTGGTACCTAGCACAGTACCTGGTATGCCTAAATCAGAATCAGAGGTTCCTAAATTTATTTGGCCTGCTGCCCCCTTAAAAAAAACATTACTCAGCACCCCCATTCCAAATCTACTTTCTTTAACCCTTTAACGGTTTTAAAAAACAATTTACATCATTTCAAAAATATATCATTTTTTAAATGGAACATTTTAAACTTAACAATTTATTGTAAATTTGTGGGTTTTTTCCTGCACTGAAATTTTGATGATGTAAGATTGTTTCACATAACCAGACAGTATTGTATTGTAAATAAGTCATTATAAGTACATATTCCTGCGGATGCACACTGGACTTCCCAACAAGGCAGGACATGGTCTCCTGCCAACACTTGCTTATTAAGACTTGTCAGTGGACATGAGCACTGATGGGTTATAACTTAGATTTTGTGTTTATTTAGAAAACAATGTAATCACTTAAACTTTAATTCTGTTACCCAACAGATGAAGTAAGCACTGTTTTTTACAATTTTTTCTCTTCTTTCGTTATGCTTCTGTTGCCCCCTTATTTTTATTCAATGACCCCAACTGCACTTGAGGCTACTCTCACACCTCCCCCCACATTGTTCCAGTGCTCCCCAGGAGGCAGTTTTGTCCACTTTAGGAACCTATAGTAAAGTCTCTGCCTATAGCCTTGATTCTATCAGCAGCTGCCTATAGCAGATGGTTCATTCCTTACTTTAGTATTTATCCCCTCTCTCTTATACATCTTCCATCTATCCCTCTCCGCTGACTACCTTGTTGTTGTTGTTATTCAGTAGTTTCAGTCATGTCTGACTTTTTGTGACCCCATTTGGGGTTTTCTTGGCAAAGATGCTGGAACAGCTTGTCATTTCCTCCTCCAGCTCATTTTACAGAGGCAAACAGGGTTAAGTGACATGCCCAGGGTCACATAGCTAATAAGTATTTGAGACCAGATTTGAACCCAGGAAGACTCCAAGCTGGGTGCTCTATCCACTGCTGTGCCACCTATCGGGCCAGTAAAGATGCTTTACAATTTTCTGGAAATGATCTGGCCGATTCTCCTCCTCTTTTTCAACCCTGGGTCTAGTTCAATATGTATATTTCCCCCCTTTCCCAGATATACATCCTGCTATCCATCCATAAACCTATTGAATCTGAATAATAGACATTCTCCATCCATTTTGTCTTTCCTGTGTAGATGGTCAGGCCAAACTCCTTTGAGTGATTACAGAGCTTACTGGGAGATTGTTCTACTGGTAAACAACAAAATAAACACGATGGGCTCCTACACACTCTACATCTTTCAATCAACACTGAGATGGCGAAATTGTGGCCCATTAGTCAAATGGAATTATGAAGAACTCAGTCGCCCAGTGTATAGTGCTCCCGACAGCTTGTAATCACTGGGCATTCATTTTGCATTTACTTAAGTATTGACGGGCACCTAGGTGATGCCATAGTACGTAGAGCCTGGGCCTGCAGTCAGGAAAATTCATTTTCCCGAGTTCAAATCCAACCTCAGACCATATTAGCTGTAGTGAGCAAGTCACTTAACCCTGTTTGCCTCAGTTTCCTCATCTGTAAAAGGAAATGGCAAACCACTCCAGTATCTTTGTCAAGAAAATCCCAAAAGAGGTCACAAAGAGTTGGACACAATTGAAAAATGACTGAACAATAACATCCATTGACACGCTGTTCCCACCTGTAGAACATAAGTTCCTTGAAGTTCTATGGGGTGTTCAGAGGACTAGCTGAGCCCTTTTCAGGGCCACTGTAATGGGAATGGGAGTTTGAAGAGCTTCCCTGCTGTGAAGATCATCTCTGCCCCCTGACAGGCTGAATGTGGTCACATGGAGCCTATGGTGGGAGGAGTCTGCTGAGAAGAAGCAAAGCCCACAGAAAGGAAGCTGGTAGAGAACAGACAGTTGGAGACAGTTGGGGACAGAGGAGCTTAGGCAAAGAGATAGAGAGGTTTGTGAGTAAATATTGATCTTGTGGGATGGCTAAAAGATGACATGGCTTTCAGTGTTATTATGGCTTCTGAATATCTTTGGTACTATGATGGAAGGAATCTGCTTACTGGTTTTGGGATTCGGTTTTCTGGTGTCTAAATAAATCCTTCAGCTTTATCCTCTATCTGGAGAGTCTGGCATATTTTGTGATTGAACGTCATGCTATACTTATAGTCATGGTCTTTATTGTGATCCCAAGGGCTGTAAATATTGCATTGGTGCTACATTTTAGACCAAGTGTGGGGAACCTGTGACCCCAAGGCCACATGTAGCCCTCTAGGACTTCAAGAAGTTCTGTGAAGTTTGGATTCAGTCAAAGGGCCACACTTGAGGACCTAGAGGGCTACATGTGGCCTTGAGGCCCAGGTTCCCCACCCCTGGATTAGACCAATCTCATCAATAACACTGGTCAAACTTGTCAGTGAATTAGGGGAATGTTTACCCCAAGCATGTGAAAACCTCCCCCAGCGGAGTGAGTGGATGAGAACAATTTGTTCCAATGACCATAAAGGCAGGTAAAGCAGGAATTGTAGAGTGGACTTCCAGTGACTCTGGAAGAAAGGGTGAGGCTGACCATTTTGTGCAACTCCACCTTACTTAAATCCAACTCATTCAGGAGTCAAGACATCACCCTGCGATGTCATAGGTCCTCTTTGAAAACAAAGGATGAACAACGTTCCCTTTTCTTGCCCCTATTAAAACCTTTTAAATAGAACACAATCCTCTGTTTTTCTTATTTAACTCCCTTAATACCCTTTGAAGACATTAAGGGTCTGAAGGGTTACTTGTTCCCTCCTCCTCCCCCCCTCCCCCCATTAAAATGTAGACAATTAGCAATATATCATATAGCCCCTTCCAATTACTCAAATTCATCTTGCTAGGTTTCTTTTTACTCTTTTGTTTGCACTTCAAGTTTCCTACTCTGCTCTGGTCTTTATCATCAGAAATACTTGAAATTCTTCTAGTCATTAAAAGTCTATGATAATACTTAGTTTTTTAGGGCAAGCTATTCTTGGTTTTAAGTCTCTGTCTTTGGCCTTTTAGAATATCTTATTCTAAGATCTCCTTTCATCTCCAGTTGGAGCTGTCAGCTCTTATGTGATCCTAACTGTGGTTCCTTGAACTTGTATTGCTTCTTTTTGAATGCTTGCAGTATTTTTTTTTCTTTGAAGTGGGACCTCTGGATTTTGGCTTGGACATTCCTAAGACTTTTCCTTTTGGAGATTTTAGGAAGTGATCAGTGGGTTCTTTCTGTCATTACTTTGCTCTCTTGTTCTAATACATCAGGGTGGTCTTTACTTGTGAGTTTTTAAATTATCTCTCGATCTGTTTTCTAAGTAGATTTTTTAAAAATAACATATCTTACATTTTCTTCTATTCTTTCAACTTTTTTATTTTGTTCAAATGTTTCTTGCTGTCTCATGGAGTCACTGAGTTTTGTTTAGTCTATTCTGTTTTTCAGAGAATCTGTTACTTAGGTAAAGTTTACTACTTTCTCTTCAAATTAAATAATTTCAAAATTTATCATGCTCCCAAATACATAGTGATACAATTTAACAAATTGTTATCACTTAACAAAATTTGAATAGGTTACTTTCTATATTGTTCATTGCAAAAAGGGCCTTCCTCATCCCAAAACAAAGAAAAAGGAAAGAAAAACAAGCCTCCCTTTGCAAAAAGAAAGTCTGCTCCTACAGTATTCCCTGAGCATGTGGGCTTATCCCCATAGAGTTAGAGACCTGTAGTCCACCAGAATTCCTCCCCTCCCCTTCAGCTCAGAAAGAAAACTGTTCTGGATGAAAACTCTTCTGATTCCCTCACTGCATAGGGTCATCCTAACTGTGATCTGGACAAATTTTCGAGGTCTCTTTATACACAGAGCACACTAAAATTTTCTTGGGGTTCCCTCACCATAGGCAAATCTCTTGAGAGTCCAGAAAGACTTTCTCTGGGTCCTTCTATCAAAGGGCACCTGAAATTCCCCTCAATGAATCCTTGCCACTATAAGACAACTTGTACTGGAATTCCAACAGTAGGACAACCAGGTGCTGTTAGAGGCTAAAGAGAATAAGATCAGAGAAGCTCTGGGCAAGTGTGAGACCCCCAAGAAAATGGAATTGTTTATGTAGAGTTTCTAGGCCTACAGGCAAACTTTATCCATTGGACCTACAGTGCTTAAGTCCCTGAAAATAAAGCAAGAAATCTTGGTCGTTTAAACACAAAAGAATAAAAATACAGGGGCAGCTAGGTGGTGCAGTGAGTAAGAGCACCGGCCTCGGAGTTGGGATGACCTGAGATCGAATCCGGCCTCAGAAAATGAGCACCCACACATAAATAATGACTAGCTGTGTAACCCTGAGCAAGTTACTTAACCCCAATTGCTTTAAAAAAAAAGAAAAGAATAAAAATGCAAACCTTTATGAGCCAGATGCTAGCATTTAGTGACACAAAGTCCATACATAACCCTGATATCCATATTTAATATTTATCCATATTTAAATATCCACATTTAAACACTCAACAAGTCAACAATCTAAAAGTCTGCAAAAATAATCGCAGCTCTGACTTTTAAGGAAATATACTGGGAAAACTGGCTGCTGTACAATTATAATTTAAAATGAGTGTGATAGGGCAGTGACGTCAAAATCAGATAGAAATGGGGCCATTAAGCTGCACATACAGATCACTGTGGACAACATATTGACTTAGAAAACCACATGTTAAAATTATCTTTGTTCTGTTGAATTTGTAATTTATTTTAAGTATTTCCCAGTAAGATTTTAATCTGATTTGGATCTATTGGATTCTCTTGGTGGAGAATCTCTCCATTCAGTCCTTGACAAGTGAAGGACCCATTATTTCTCCTGGATGTGCCCCTACATGCAATCTGTGTAAACTCTGGGGTTATTTTTATCCCACCTCCCACTCTCACAGGTGAATCTTGGATCCCAGAAGAAGAACAATGTACTTCTTCCCCAAGTTTAAAAATTGAGAATTGATTTAATCAAGCCATCTTAAGTAGTTCTTAGAGAGGAACATTTCCTAAAGTGATGTAGTGAAAACAGTTAGTATGAAATGTCCCCATCAAAGTCTGTGTCACTCTCCCTTGTAGAGTCCAGAAGAAAGCGGCCTTAAGCTTAGAGAGCTCACATGGTAAAGAAGGAACTCTTGGCTGCTTTTCTTCCATTTGTTGGGTTCTCAGATGGAAGCATTATTGGAAGAACAGAAGATCCACTGAGTGGATCCAGTATGTGGGTGTCCAAGAACATATATCCAGTATGTTCTTAGCTTCCACTGCTCACAACTGCCAAGATCCCGGGGAAGTGAGACTAGAATGGGGATGAGAAATCCAAATCCTTCAGAGCCTTTGGAACTTAAATGTTCACCAGGTCATGCCTTTTGGGGTGGTTTTAGCTTGTTTCAGTTTCTGGATCCCCTCCATTCTAGCAAACTCTACACTTTCCTATAGGACCCTTGGCCACCTGGCACAGATTTCCCATATGGTGTCATTTCCCCTAGTCTAAGGCCTATGACTGATCCATTGAGAGATGTTGTCAGGTACTCAGCAAGGAAATGGTGTAGGGTGGTTTTGACCCCATCTTTACACCGTCCACACTTCTTGCTTTCATTTCTTCAGTTACTCAGCTTCTTTCAAGCTGGCTTCTGCCCTGCTTGGCTTGCCTGAAATCACTTTCTCCACCGTTATTTACAACCCCCTTTTCTGAGCCCTTATCATTCTCCAGCTCCTTGCAGTGTTTGGGAGAGTTGACTGCTCCCTTTATCCGTGCCCTTCCTTCCCTCATTTTGTGATGCTCTCTTGCCTAGCTCACTATGTCTTCTTAGTCTTTGCTGACTCATCCCCTTTGTGTGGCAGTGCCTCTGGACTCTGGCATGGTGTAGCACCAGGGCAATATTTACAGTGCCCATGATCACGATAAAGAATGTGACTATAAATATCACATGATGTTTGATTACAAAATATACCAGATTCTCCAGGTAGAGGACAGAACTGAAGCATTTATTTAGAGATACCAGAAAACCCAATTCCAAAACCAGTAAGCCAATTCCATCATAGTACCAAAGATATTCAGAAGCCACAATAACACTGAGAGCCACAGCATCCTTTAGCCTTCTCGCAAACCAATTTTAGATCAATATCTACTCAGAACCTCTCTATCTCCTTGCCTCAACCTCCTCTCTCTCCCACCATCTCTCTGGTTCCTGTGGGTTCTGCTTCCCTTCAGCAAACTCTTCCTACCACAAGGCTCCATGTGACTACATTCAGCCTATGAGAGGGCAGAATTTATCTTCACAGCCCCACCCTTTAGCAAATTCCCTCCATCACAGGCTCCATGTATTACATTTAGCCTATTGGGGGCAGATTTTGCTTTCACAGCAGGGGAGGCCTTCAAACTCCCCCCCTAGGTCTATTAAGGGGCAGGGAAGATCTTCAAATTCCCATTCTCATTACACATGGCCTTTTGCTCTTGTCAGCTCACCTGGTTTCAGTTGTCCTCTCTTCCTGTATATCCTGGCCCCTCACTCTTGCCTCACTAATCACCCATTGGACATGTGCATCTGGATGTTTGAAGGCTAGCTCAAGCTCAGCATGGTTGGAACAGAACTCACTGTTTGTCTCCAAACCCACTCCTGCCCCTCCTGCTCACATTCCTCAAGTCTGCAGACTCATCCTCGATTCTTCCCTAGGTGACCTCCCCACTGGATCCACTCTTCCCTCCTCTACACTCTCACTGCCCCCACCTTAGCTCAGGCCTTCATCACTTCTCACCTGGGCTATTTCAGGGCCTCTCATTGGTCTCTATGCATCCAAATTTTCCCTGATCAAACCATCTTCCTCCCAGCTTCCAAACTGGAATTCCTAAGGTATGGGCTTGACCTGTCACTCTCCTACTCCATAAACCCCATTGATTCCCTGTTACAGGGATAGGTAATCTGCAGTCTCAAGGCCACATGTGGCCCTCTAGGTCCTCAGTCCCTTTGACTGAATTCAAACTCCACGAAACAAATCCCCTTAATGAAAATATTTGTTCTGCAAAACTTGGATTCAGTCAAAAGGCAGTCTCCAAGGACCTAGAGGGCCACATGTGACCTCAAGACCTCAGGTTCCCCACCCCTGCCCTGTTATATCCAGGATCAAATACAAACACCTCCCAGTCTGACTCCAGCCACACTTCCAGGTGATTCCCTCTCACCCACTCCAAGCTCCAGCCAACTTCACCAAGCCTCCCAGGTGCTCATGAGGAAGAACACCTGGGCAAGCAGAGACATATTGGTTATTTCAGCAATTGCTGACATTCACGGATGTGGCTGTGGTCTTCACCCTGGAGGAGTGGGGGCCACTGGTCCCTGCTCAGAGGGAACTGTACAGGGACGTGATGCTGGACAACTACCAGAACCTGGCCTCTCTGGGCTTGTTTTGAAGATCAAAGTGAGAGCTTTTATAAGCTCTAACTATACATGTGTATATATAACTCTATATTTCTAGGTGGTACAATTTGGAGCATTGGGCCTGGAGTCAGGAAGATCCGAGTTCAAATCTGGCCTCAGACACTAGCCAGCTGTGTGACTAACTTTGTGACCCTGTCCAAATCATTTGGTCCCTACATGCTTCAGTTCCTCATCTGTTAAATGGGGTACCCTGGAGAAGGAAATGGCAAACTACTCCAACATCTTTGCCAAGAAAACCTCATGGACAAAGTCCGTGGGGGTCACACAGAATCAGACACTGCTGTACGCCTGAACAACAATGACAACAAACACACAAACACGTACACAGTGGTAGTGTTATTTTTGCGACATTTTAACGTTTGACTTTTTTTTGATGGAGGGGACAGAAGATAGAACTCAGTGTAATGCAGGGGAAATGAAGGATGTTTATGGTTTTTTCCTTTCAGATTGGGAGCTTAGCCCCCAACCCAAGCAGTCAGCTGCCAAGATGGGCATTTCTGTGGAAGAATCATCCCAGAAAAGATTCACAAGACATGCTGACTTTGTTACCAAGCTGGGAGAAACCTGGGAAGTAGGTGACAGCTTAGATACACCAAATAGTGAGGAGAAACCTTATGAGTGTAATCCTCGTGGGACGGCCTTCCGTCAGAGGACAGGACTAAATAGTCATCAAAAAATCCATATAGGAGATAAACCTTTTGAATGCAATGTCTGTGGGAAGGCCTTCTGTTGGAGCACACATCTTGCTTCACATCACAGAATTCACAGTGGTGAGAAGCCTTATGAATGGAACAAGTGCGGAAAGGCCTTCCATAGGAGAACAGGACTTAATGAACATCAAAAAATTCACACTGGAGAGAAACCTTATGAATGTAATGCATGTGAAATGGCCTTTCGCTGAAGCACAGGACTTCTTCGACATCAGGCAGTTCATACTGGGGAGAAATCTTATGAATGTAATATACCTTACAGTAGCAGAGAATGTAGTGAGCAAAGAGACCCTCACTGACCTTCTGAGGTGGCAGAATGTGGAATATAGAAGACAGGGATTGCCTCCTGCCTTCAAGGTCAGCTGATGAGGAGCAGGCCTGGGTCTTCATACATAACCCCACTTGATGAGAGATAGTTGGTGGGGGACTTTTAGACACGTCTTCTAGAAGCACTCAGCTCCTTCCATTTTCTTCTCTCTGAGTGGGAGAATAAGGACTTAGCTCATTCCTCTGAATGGCCAGAGGAGCAGGGCACTCTCTGTTCTCTTCCCCTTGCTCCCTGGTGCACTATGAAGGACTTGCCTGACAAGTCTGGTGTGTCTGGGACAGTTATTGATCAATTTGGAACCTCTTCAGAAATAATTGTGTGTCATATTTCAGATTACTGTTGATTTTAATCTCATCTTGATGGGATCACTTTTGATAAGGAGGTTTTCTTCTGAGCCAGAAATCTCCCCTCCTGCTTCCCCATTAAATACCTCCTTCAGGCAAAATGGCATCTTTATTGAGATTCCACTGAGACTAGGCAGCACCAGAAGTCCCTGAGAATACTGGTCCTCAGCAGGTGTGCAGTGTGGCTGGCTTATTAATGGTGCCAATACAATAACATGGGGAGATAATCATGGTAACAATTAGCTCTTTAACTTCTGCAAAGCGTTTCACATACCTTTCATCCTCACAACAATGACCTTCTGAGGTGGGTTCTAGATCAGAGAGAGCTGGGGCTCTGCTGAGGACCCTACAGAAGTGCTAAGTGTCTGAGCTAAGGCTGGAGTCCAAGCCCTTTCTGCTTCATCCAGTGCCCCGTCCTCCAGGCTTGTGCCATACTGTTTAATCTAAGCCACAGGCCTGGGCCACTTAAGGATAAACATATCTCTTCATCAGGTTATGTCTTCATGACTCTGTAAGCTCCTTTGAAGGAGGAATAATAGAAAGTACCAGAGTGCCTAGATATCTTAAAAGAGTTCAAGGATCTGGATCTGATGAACTCTAGCAGGGACTGTCAACCCTTTTCTGTCCTGTGCCCCTTTGGCAGTCTGGTGAAGCCATGGACCCCTTTTCAGAATAATGAGTCCTGGACACAGAGTGAGGAAGCTCCGAGTTCAAATCCCATCTAACATAGATACTGGCTGTGTGACCCTGGGTAAGCCACTTAACCTCTGTCTGTCTCAGTTTTTTCAATGTAAGATGGGCATAATAGTAACACCTACTTTCTAGGGTTTTTGTGAGGGTAAAATAAGGTAATATACAGAGTGCTTTGTAAACTTTACAGTACTATGTAAATTTTATGGTTATAAAATAAGAGAATTACAGTTACCAACATGGGACCTTTGGTTAAAAATACGACCTCCGGGACCAAAAGAACTTTCAAATGTAATTAGGAGACGCTGTCCTTGATCTTTGGGGGGTCATTAGGAAAAGGAACTGTATATATCACAAGACTGGGCCCGGGCAAGTGTCCCAGGCTGCAAAACTGGCGATAGGTTGGATTCTGAAAACCGTGGGTGGGCGAGCTTGCCTTCCCATCCAAGTTCTAGAATGTGGTGTTGAAGGGGGGGTTCATGCTAACACCAGGGGTGGCAGTGGGGCTCCCAGCCAGCACGGCCGGAGCAGGTCCTCACAGTGGCCGGTCAGGCCAGCAGGCCTGGTCCCGAAGAGGCCAGCAGGATGGTGCCTGGCGGGGCGTGCTGGGGACCGCACCGGCGGCTCGACCTGCACACTGGGCCTGCTTAGCATCACTGCACGCATCTAAAAATGTTCGGAGGCGGCCGGACTGCCCGGGGGGTCTGTCACGTGAACCAGAGAGAATCCGGGCCAGTCCCTTAGACCTCAAGGCTCCCCCTCTTCCCAGCCAGGCCGCGCTGCCTCCCGAGGGCCTGGACACGGATGCTCTGAACCCTCGGGGTGCTGTGGCGGATCACTGATGTAGCCTGCGGACCTCGGGCGGCTGTCGGCCGGAGGACCTTGAAAGCAGTGGGATCTGGACGGTCCAGTACACAGCTGGCACTTAATAAGTGCTGGAAGCACACATATGCAGAGTCGGTGCAAAGATGCGGAGCCTGGAAGGCCCTGGGGGGGGGGGGGGCGCTGGGAAGGCTTCGTGCACGCGGCTGGGCTGGAGCCCTGTCTGGGGGAAGAGGAGCTCGGTGAGCTAGGGCTGGAAAGGAGCCAGGAGCAGAGGCAGGCAGACGCGGGATGGGAAGGCACGTGGAGGACGCAGTAGGTGGTCTCCCTGTCCCTAGGCACTTGGCCTCCAGCAACCCAACAGCACAGCCTACGATCACTACGGGCTAAGAGCACAATGCGCATGCTCACAAATATGGAGCCCTTGAACTGGGTTTCCCAGAAGGCTTTGCCAGCCAGAAGGAAGTGACTTATTCCTGCGCCCGCCCCTTCCGTTTTACATAACTTCCTTCCCTTGTTGGCACCGGAAGTCAGGCACTTCCGGCTCTCGCATCGCTCTCGACTATTTGGACTCCTCTCCGGCGTCTTCGTGGTGCGGGCTCCGGGACGGACTAAGGGCCGACCCCGCGGGAGAGCAAGGTAGGTGCCGGCACGGCCTCGGGAGCCATGTTTTCTGGCCTTCCTCCCGCTATATGGGGTGGCGTGGGGGGTGGAGGGGAAAGACGCGGGGCGGCGTGCCTGCGGCCCTCGGCTGGTCTCCTCTGCCATTGGACAGTGCGGGGGGCGGGCTAAACGCTTTATCCAATCACAAGTAGCCGCTCTCAGTCCGGGCTCCCGGCTCCTTTGTAACTTACACCTGGGCAGCCTGAGTCTGCCTCTCGGCCGAGGGGAAAGAGGCCGAGCCGGGCACACGAGGCGGCTCCCCAGGGCCCCGAAGACCCTGGCCACGCCCCTCCCCCTTCTTCCGCAGTCACAAAGCACTTAGTAATCGCCTACTGCGTACCAGACACTGGGCTAAGCGCTGGGGATACAAAGAAAGGTAGGAGGCGGGTCCTGCCCTCGAGGAGCTCCCGGGCCAGTGGGAACAGTCCTGTGCAAACGGCGTAGAGTGAGTGAAGCATTCATTAAGTGCCAGCTGTGTGCAGAGCAGGTTTTTCAGTGCTAGAGCCGCCGCACAGCCCTGGGGGGACGCAGCAGGTGGGCACTGCTGTACAAACAGGACATAGCCTGGGGTGGCCAGTGGCCGCGGGCAGCGCTCCCAGAGGCGGTCCTCCCTGGGGCCCCTCTCTTGGGCTCTGCCCAGCGCCCTCTCCCGGCTCCCCACTGGCCTTCTCTGCCCACCCACCTGCCCTGCTCCTCCCCATCACGGCTTTCCCCTAGTCTAGTCCTTCCCTTTCATCGCCCCCTTCTCCTGTTGGCCTTCTTCTGCCTGTCTTCACCCTCTTCTCCCCCTTTCCTCCTCCCAGAGACCCTCTGGTCCTTCCCATCTCAGATGCTATATTTTTCCATCTCTCTTACTCTTTTTTCTCTTCTCCCTCCTTCCCCTTTTGCAGTCTCTCTTTCCAAACCTGAAGGCATCGTCTTCTCTCCTATGAACTTTCTCTGCAAACATGACTGCTTCTGCTGGGCACACTACCGTCTTCCCATTTGTCTAAGTTCCTAGCCTTAAAATCATGCCTGGCCCTTTCTGTTCCTTTCCTTCTGGACAAGTCTTAGGAGCCTGGATTTAGAGAGAGCTTTCTGATTCCAGAAGCAGGCTTCTTTCCACTGTGCCAGAAATAGCATCAGTCATTTATGAGACACCTACTAAGCACAGCCAATACACCTGAGGCAAAGGAAAAGACTCCCCCAGTCCCTGCCATCAGGTTTACATTCTGTCAAAGGGAGCAGCATGTAAACACATCAGTAAACTCAAAATTGTTGTTTAGTCATGTCTAGCTCTTTGTGACCCCTTTTGGGGTTTTCTTGGCAAAGACACTGGACCGGTTTGCCCTTTCAATTTACAGATGAGGAAACTGAGGCAAGCAGGGTTACATGGCTAGTAAGTGTCGGAGGCCGAACTCAGGCCTTCCTGACTCCAGGCCCAGTGCTTTAGCCACTGACCCTCCTAGCTCCTAGCTGCTCAAACTCAGAATAGTTTTAAGTAAATACACTGGACATGGTGGTCTCTGCTGTTTGGGAGGCTCAAACTGGTGGATCCCTTGAGTTTTGGAGTTCTGAGCTGCAGGAGGACAACAGCAGAGCTGGAGGTCAGTATGGGTGTGGTGGAGGACCACGGAACTGCCCCAGGAGGGGTGAGCCTGCTCAGCCAGAAAAATGAAGCCATGCCAGTCACTTTGGGGATGGGACCTGGGAGTGGCCACTGCCCTTTCACACTGGGCAAGCTAGGAAGCCCTCATCTCGAGATTAAATACATAAAGTTTTTATGCTAAAAGTAAATATGAGATATTTGTAGGCGAAGGAGGGGAAGGGATCACTTGAGACCCCTTGTAGGAGGTGGCTGAGCTTTGAAGGAGGCTCCAGATGCTGTGAAGCCCAGGTAAGGATTTGGTCCCAGAAGGAACCACCAGAATGTTTTTAGGTGGGATTGATGTGGTCATCCCTGTGCTTTAGAAAGATTACTGTGGCAATTGTTTGGAGCATGGGGTATAGAAGGAGAGAGACTGACCCAGGAAATAGGTGATTTCTGTGTCCACCAGAAGTGATGAAGGTTTGAAGTAAGGTGGAGCTGCTATGTCCGGAAAGGAGGGGAGCTGCTGCCACATTAGGATCTGGACTTAGCAGTGGGTGGGCATGCATGTAGGGGGAGAACTGGCATCCCGTGGTGGTGCCCATGGAAGGGCCTCCATGGCATCTCTCCCTTTGGTCCTCCTCCTGTCCTTTCCCCATGTTTCTGTGGCCTGTGTGGAACCTCTCATTCTGCAAGGCTTCCTCCCACCTGCTCCTCCTTTATCCCCTCCCCCCTGAGGGCCGGTTGGGAGCCCCCCTTCCCTGCTCCCAAGTGTTCTGAGCACTTAGCCTTTCCTAGAAGGCTGGTCTCCCTTTGGCTGCCCCAGGCCATCTAGACTTTATTTCCATTATAATGCTTTACCAGTCTAAGCTGTAGCTAGGGGTTGTCAGGTGTGACTTCTGAGACATACCCAGAGAGCTTCAGACCTAGGGCTCCCTCTTCCTGAGCTAAATGTTGGGGGCGCCTGGGTGGCACAGTGGACAGAACGTGAGGACCAGAGTTCAGCTCTGGCCCCAGACCCTGGGCAAGTCATTTAATCCTGATTGCCACACATGCACACATACACATACTTACACTCTCACACATACTCACTCTGCTGGACACTCCTGGCTGTCTGTGTCTGGCCCCCACTGCTTGGCGCTCTCCCTCCACCAGCTGTCTTGGTGTGTCCTGTCACTCTACAAAAAGATAGTTTCTTGAAACCAGGACCTGGTTCATCTCAGTCCTTGGCTCCCCAGTGCCCAGGTCAGTGCCTTGCACATAGTAGGTGCTTGTCAGTTTAGTTGTTATGGAATTGAGTTAAATTCTGGGAGCAGCTCCCTTCCCCTCCCCCAGGTCTGTGCCTCAGCAGCTCAGTGTGGGCTCTTCCAGGTCTGGGGTGTGGACGCCTCCAGGAAGACTCCGGCGCTGCTCACCATCTCCCTTTTCTCCTTAGCTCCAGCTTCTGAGAAGTCTGCTCAGGTGAACACCATGGCTCCTGTGCTCCTGCCCTCCAGGGATTTCCAAGTATGTGCCGGTTTTCTGCTTCCTGAAGTAACATCTTAGGTCTTTTACTTCTCCTAGAACCCAATAAACTTGGCCTTTCAAAAAATCAGAGATTTAGTCCAAACCCCCATATTTTATTGTGTTTCTTTCTTAAAAAAATTGTCTTCAAACACGTTTTGGGTTTTTTGAGCATCACCGTCATATTCCAGCATCTCCTTTTCCCTCCACCCCCTCCTTCATTCTGAGAAAGAGAGCCTTGGTGAGCCTGGCCATGTGCGATATCATCTCTGGGGATCATCTGGAATCATGGCTTGTCACTGATTAGTCTGAGTTCTGAAGTCTGTCAGCATTGTTTTCCTTTATGTTCTTAGAATATATTGTTATTACGTATATTAATTCTGCTTTCTTCATTCTTCTTAAGTTGATAGAATTCTGCCCGAATTTGTTCTAAATTCCTTACAGTCACAGGATCAAACAATGACAAAGCATTGGTTAAACATACTAGGCACCAGGCACGGTGCTAAACGCTGAAGACATAGATGTAAGCAGGATGGTCCCTGCCCTCAAGGAGCTGACATTTGAACAGAGAGAGACAGCACTGAGAGGGGAGGGGAAAAGGGGAAAAAGAGGGATGCAGGATGTTTGGAAATGGCTCAGAAAGGACGAGGCCTGGTTGTGGTCCAGATAAGGCCGAAGCCCCATGGTGCAGAGCCCGTGTCTCTAGTGGGAAGGGTTTGAGGAAGATAGCAGAAGGCCAGGTGGTGTGGTCAGAAGTGAATGGGACTGAAGCAGCTGTGGCCCAAAGAGAACTCCAATCAAAGCACACTGGCCTAGCAATGGTAATGCCCCGGCTAGAAGACATAGCGGAGGGAGCCCATTCCTCTTTGGGAGGTCAAGTCTTTAGGAAGCTTTTCTTCATGGCCTTCCTCACCTTGCCCTTTTGTGACCTCCACCCATTAATGCAGGTTCAGCCCCATGGGACCAGATGGACTGAGTCTGGTCCCTTTTCCCTGGGACAGCCTTTTAAATGCTCCAAGATAATTGTCGGGTCCCTGCCACCCCACAAGTCTTCTCCAGCCTAAACATCTCCATTCCTTCAGCTGATCTTCATACAACCTCCCAGACATTCCCCCTCAGTGGTCCATCTCAGAGTGTCGTCCAGCTTGTTATCCTCTTGCTAAATGTGGTGCTGTGGGTGTGGTCTCAGCAGGGCAGGAGCCTGGGCCTGGGCCTTCCTCTTGTCTCTTCTTGTCACACTCTGGAGGGGTCAGTCCGGGCTCCCCTCAGTTCTGCCTCAGCAGTTCCTCAAAATTGTGAAGATCTGTATAGAGAACAGAATCCCCCTTATTGGTGCTTCCTCCTTTCTATGGATGAAATTCTCATTTAGGCAGGTCAACAAGTTACTGGCTTCTTTGCTTTTAACAGAGAGACGTCCCCCAGCAAACAGCTGGATAGGCAGAGCTGTCACCCTTCAGTGCCCAGTTCATCATCTCTTTCCCAAACTCCACATCTGGTTCCATCCCCACCTGCCTTCCAGTGGCTTGGCTTAGTTGGACCACTCTCCAAGCTTTCTGTAAACCTGCTTTTCTCTCTATAGCTTCTCTCTTATATATGGTGGTCTTTTTCTGTACCCTTCACTAGGATTTTAAAAAAGAGTTTATGTTTAAAAAGTGGTCTTGGCTTTTGTTATTTTGTCTTTCCAGAAAATAAAATTGTTACCCCTTACTCAATTTACCAGCTTCTTAAGGCAATTTATGTAACAATGCTTGTTAAGGACACACTTATGACGTATAGTGTGAGCAGTACCCCTCAGATGGCCGCAAGGACAAATACCCACTGGACTCTCCACCAGCAGCCTGCTATCACCTAATTCTTTATCTCTCTGGGTTCAAAAGGCAATCCATGGTAGGTTCTGGGAACCATATGTTGGAAATTACTAAAAGTACAAAACTCTATCTAGCTCAAGCCCCTACCTCAGAGAAACTAGGGACATATTTTCACTCAGGTTTTCTTTTGTCCTTTCATCTCCAACACTAAATTGATTGGCATTAACAAACATCGCTGTTACCAGCCATGAGAAAGAGAAAAAAGTTAACGGCACATCAGCCATGGAGGAAGGTGGAGCCAGAGTCTTCTCTGTGCCCTGGGAAAGCTGGGAAAGAAGCCTCTGATTAAATAAAAGGTCCTCCCACCTGCTGGTTGTTGAACATCTCTGTGTTGTGGTAGGTAGGACTGGCCGGGTGGTACCTGTCAACAGACCCTTGAAGATTTTCCTGTCAATTCTTGTAATCTCCTATTTTTTCATTTGGAAATTGCTCATTCATATCCTTGACTATTGATGAATGACTCTTGTTCTATATCTCTTCTCATATCAATGCCCTCCTACAACTTTAATATCCAACCTTTCATCAGAGGAGAGGATCACAGAGATCTGTGGTGGCAGGTCCTCAGGCTATCTGGTCCAAAATCTGAAGCCAAGCCTTGATGTGTTCAGGGTCACCCAGTAAGCATCAGAGGCAGAATTTGAGCCCAGATGCTCTGATGCTAGGGTTTTTCACCTCTCCCTTTGCTTACTCTTCACCCTCATGACCTCCAGCCCCTTGACCCCTCAGTTCTGCCCCAGGCCTTCTCCCCAGCTCTAGAAACTCTTCCCTCTTCTCTCCATCTTGACACTTGGTGAACCAATTCAGCTCCACACACTCCTCTCTTGAATCGATCACCCCTTTATCATATCATGCATTATGTCCAGTCAAGTCTCAGCCTAGACCACTCCCACCGTCAGTTATCTTCTTGCCTACACACCACTGAATGAAGGTGGAGAAAGTCACGCAGCCATTCTGACTGAGTCCCCTACTAATGTATGTTACACAGCATCGACTGGGCCCTCACAACTGCTCGGCAGTCCTACTTTATCTCCCTTATCAACTCACTCTCTTCCAAGGATCTTCCAAACCTTCTCATCTTTCCTCAACCTCCTATGGCTCCCTCTTCCCCAAGCCTCTCAGCTGAGAACCTTGAAAGCATCATATTTTACAGGAAAATATTGGGACCCTTCACCGGGAGCTTCCTCTTCTCCGCTCTTCCTCATCTTCTGTCCCTCAGGTCCCCCCTACCACTTCCTTCACCCCTGTCTCACCCGATGAAGTGGTTTCACCAAGACCACCCCCTGCCCTTGTTTAGGTGGCCTCCTTCTATCCTGTCTCCTCCAACAAGCTGTCCCTCTCTCTGTCATCCCCACTTTCACTAATTTTCAGTCTCATCCTCTCTAGTGGATTGTTCCCTACTTGCTATAAACATGCCCAGGAGTCTCGGGCCCTGAAAAAATGCTTAATTTTCATTCCCACTATCATCCCATCTCTTCTGCCCTTTGTGGCTAAACTCCTGGAAGATCTGTCTACACTAGGGCCCTTCTCTCCTCTCACTTTCCTCTTCACCCCTTACAGTCTGGCTTCTGACCTCATCATCCCGCCAGAACTGTTCTCTTCAGAGTGACCGGTGATCACTGTGTTGCCAAATCCGGTATCCTTTCCTCCCTCCTCCTCAGCCTCTCTGTGGATCACTCTCTCCTTGATCCTCTATTCTCTCTAGGTTTCCAGGAGAACCCCCTCTTTCTCCTGGTTCTCCTCCACCCACTCTGACCACTTCTTCTCTGTTTCCTTTGCTGGATCCTCTTCCAGATCACAGCTTCTAACTATCAGTGTCCCTCATGGTTCTGTCCAGGCCTCTCTTGTCTTGTCTTCTCCCCCTATATTACTTCTCTGGGTGGTCTCATCCCTTCTCCTGGATTTAATGACTGTCTCTATGCTGATGATTCTCAAATCTACCTTTCCTGTCCCAACCTCTACTCATCTCCAATTTCCCATCTCCAGCTGCCTTTCAGACATCTTTAACTAGATGTCCAGGATACATATTTTCCCCAAAAACCATCCTCCCATTTCCTCAGATTTCCAACCCAAGCACCATTCTGACTTCTCACTGCCTTTCATGCCTCCATCTCACATCCAGGCTGTTTCCAAGGCCTGTCATTTCACTCTGGAGCATCTCTTAGATATGCCTGCTCCTCCTCTCTGACACTGTCCCACCTTGGTGCAGACCCTCATCACCTCACACTGGCCTATAGCAAGAGCTGCTAGGGGGCTGCCTTCCTCCAGTCTCTCCTCACTCCAGGCCAGGGATTTCACCAAAGCACAGGTCTGATAATCTCACCCTCCCTTTCTCTCTGTTGCTTCTTGGAACAAATACAGCCTGCTCTGTTTGGCATCAAAGCCCTTCATAACCTTCCCTCCTACCTTTTTAGTCTTTTTATGCCTTATTACTCCCCCTCAGATACTCTGCTCCTGTGACACTGGCCTCCTGGCTGTTCTGTGGACAAGACCCTCCATTTCTCAGCTCTGGGCATTCTCCATGGCTGTCCCCAGGCCTAGAATGTTCTCCCTCCTCTCCTCTGACTGCTGAGCTCCTTGGCTTCCATTAAGTCCCAACTGAAATCCTATATTCTACAGGAAGACTTCCCTAGCCCTCTTAACTCTAGTGCTTTTCCTGTCTTAATTTCCTATTTATCCTGTAAACAGATCACTTTGTATGTATTTGTTTGTAATATCGTTTCCTTCATTAGACTGTGAGCTCCCTGAGGGCGGGGACTGCCTCTTTTTTTTTTTTTTGGAGGGGGGAAGGCAAGGCAATTGGGGTTAAGTGACTTGCCCAGGGTCACACAGCTAATAAGTATTAAGTGTCTGGGGCCGGATTTGAACTCAGGTCCTCCTGACTCCAGGGCTGGTGCTCTATTCACTGTGCCACGTAGCCCCAAGGAGTTGACCATGCCTATAGAGTGAATGAAAGGATTCCCTGGTCTTAAGGGTGAAGCTAAAGGTGGGTTAGATTGGCCATTTCCTTCTCCAGCTTTTTTTTTTTTTAACAGATGAGGAAACTGAGACAAACGGTATATTGCCAAGGGAAGAGGACAGTACTGGTGTCCAGATGGCCTAGGGGGAGGGTGGTGAGGCTCCCCACATTCCTACTTTTTCCGTGATTTTCCTTGGGATGCTTGACCTTTTTTCTCCAGATGAATTTTGTTACTTTCTCTAGATCAGCAAATCAGGATGATGATAAAGTTCTATGTTTTGTTTCCAAAAATTACCTTCACTAGGTTAGAGAAGATGTAGTGAGACAACAAATCCTAAGGAAATAAGGGTCCAGAGGACTTTAAAATGAATGACTAAATATATCAATCATATATGAAATATGATATATAAATATATATTATAATAAATATGTAAATAAAGAGGAGTGAAGTTTGATGCGACAGTCAGAAAAGCCATCTGTCCTCTGCTGCCTTCAGAGGCCTCCCATCTGGAAGGAGGAACAGGATTTCACCCCTGTCTGCCTTGGTCATGTCTGAGAAGCACATAGTCCTCACACAGTGTTAGTAAAGTGGACCATGCCCACAAAAAGGCAGCCAGAGCAGTGGGAGATTAAAAGATCCTTCAGAGGAGCTGGGGTTTTTTTAGTCCTGGAGAAGGAAAGATCACAGTCTCCAGATATTTAAATGGCAGTCATTTAAAAGGGGTAGCTGGGTGGTGTAGTAAATAGAACACTGGGTCAGAATCTGGATTCAAATCCAACCTGACACTAGCTGTGTGACCTTGGGCAAGTCACTTGACCCTGTTTACCTCAGTTTCCTCATCTATAAAATAAGCTGGAGAAGGACATGGCAAACCACTCCAGTATCTCTGCCAAGAAAAGCCCAAATGGGGTCATGGAGAGTGGACATGACTGAACAACAACCATAGCATATGGAAGGATTAGGTTTGTAATGTCTGGTCCCTAGAGACAGACCTAGGAAGAGTGGAGGGAAACTACCAAGAGTGAGATTTAGGTTCAATGGAAGAATGAAATTCCTAAAAACTGGCACTTTCTGAAAGTAAAGTGGGCAGCTTTGTGTGTGTCTTCCTGGAGGGCTTCAGGCTGGACTTTGGGGGATTCCTTGGTTTGGGTTGGACTTGGCCTCTGAAGGTCCTTCTACATATTAGATTGAGTGATTCTGTTAAAAGCCAACTGTGCTCATCCTCCCATGTCCATATGAAGAAGGGAACCTGCATGTGCAGAAATATATTTGCCGTTTCAGGAATTGGTGACATTTAAGGATGTGGCCGTGGAATTCACCCCGGAGGAGTGGGGGCACCTGCGCTCTTTTCAGAAAGCATTGTACAGGGATGTGATGCTGGAGAACTATAGGAATCTGGTCTGCCTGGGTAAGCATAGTGTCCCCCTTGGCTTCCTGTTCTCCCCATTCCTTCATTAATAGCTAACATTTACATAGCACTATTTGTATAGGTTTTCAAAGCACTTAACAAATATTATCTCATTTAACCCTGGGAGATAGGAGTTGTTATCCTTGTTTTTACAGATGAGGGAACCTAAGGCAAGCAGATATGAAGTAACTTCTCCAGGGTTGCACAGGTAGTAAGTGTCTGAGGCTAGATGAGAACTCAGGTTTTCGGGGAAGCAAAGGTGGCGCAGTCAGTCGAGCACCAGCCCTGGAGTCCGGGACGACCTGAGTTCAAATCCAGTCTCAGACACCTAACACTTACTAGCAGTATAACCTTGGGCAAGTCACTTAACCCCAATAGGAAACTGGTGAATGTGCGTTGGTGTGTATCATTGGAGGGTGGCAGCTTGGGCTCCTGCCTCTCACTCTGTGATCTGGCAGCTCCAAGATACTTCCCTTGAAGATATGAAATGTTCCTTTCATCTGAGCCCACATCCTTTCCCTCCTAGTGAAGAACATCTTACCTTACAAGGTCCCTGTGTCATTCTCTAGACCTTCCTAAACTAGCCTTTTGTCTCCAGAGAGATGCTGGTCCCATCACGAGCAGAGCCTAACACATTTTCTCTTTCCACTGATAGGACTGGCAGTTTCCAAACCACATGTGATTTACCATTTAGAGCAAGGGAAAGTACCTTGGATGCCAGAGGGTGATATCTTGAGAGCCCCCTGTCCAGGTAAGTGCATGAGACCCCAGTAAGTCATTACCAGCAACACCACAGCTAATCATTGAGGGGGAGAGAAGTTTAGGAATGTTGGGCGGGGGGGGGGGGTCTCCTTCCCAACTCCCTCTGCCTGGGAAGATGAGCAGAGGCTGTCCCTGGTGAGCTGGTTTGGCTTATCTGCCCTGAAATAAAAGACTTTCTGACACCTCCCCCACACCCCCCACACCCCCCTACCCCATATGACCCTCATGTCTCAGATATGAAGAGTGTTTTTAGGAAGTGTTAGCTAGTTCTTTTCTAGCTTATTCTGCTCTCTCAGCAGTCATTCTGCCTCCCATCCTTATTCATTCAATATCCTTTTTTAAATGTGTGCCTTAACACAAAATATACAATTTGTGTGTATTGTGACAAAGGTATACTATTGGCTTAAATGCCACCTTCTCGTTAGTTTCTTAGTGAACATTTTTTTTTTTTAAAGCAATTGGGGTTAAGTAATTTGCTCAAGGTTACACGGCTAGTCATTATTTATGCATGGGTGCTCATTTTCTGAGGCCGGATCTGATCTCGGGTCATCCAAACTCCGAGGCCGGCGCTCTTACTCACTGCGCCACCTAGCCGCCCCTTTAGGGCAATTGGGGTTAAGTAACTTGCCCAAGGTTACACGGCTAGGTTTTTGTTTGTATGGATTAAGTGTCAGAGGCCGGCTCCGAACTCAGGTCCTTCTGATTCCAGGGCTGGCGCTCTATTCATTGCGACACCTAGCCTCCCCTCTTAGTGAACATTTTAAAAGGATTTGCTATAATAATGTGTTCCACATAATGTGTGACATATTAAGTGCTTTAAGCACCAAACTGAGTAAATTGGATGTGATTTTAGAGAATTAAAGGGAACTCCAGGAATTTTTTGAGCAGGGGAATCAAATGGTCTGACTTATACTTAAAAAATATGACTCTAGGGGGCAGCTAGATGGCGCGGTGGATAGAGCACTAGCCCTGGAGTCAGGAGGACCTGAATTCAAATCCGGCCTCTGACACTTAACACAAAAACTAGCCGTGTGACCTCGGGCAAGTCAATTAACCCCAATTGCCCTCCAAAAAAAAAAAAAAAGAAACATATATCACTCTAATAGTGTGGGGTATATGGAAGGAAGATGGGAGAGACTGGTGGAATTGAGACCAGTTAAGAGAGCGTCTCCAGGTAGTCCTGGTGAGAAGTTATGAGACCCTAAACTAGAGTAGCAGCCATGAATGGAGAGATGTATTGTGGGGGTAGAGTCAGTAAGACTTCACAAGTGATTAGAGGGAGAGTTAGATGTCTGGATGGCACTCAGGTTAGGTACCTTGGTAATTTGAAGGATAGAAGTATCCTTGACAGAAATAGGAAAGTTAGGGGGAAAAGTAGGTTATGGAATTCAGTTTCTCTCCTTTAGAAAATGTACCTATTTCACAAGGTTGTTTTAAGGATAATTATTTTTATAAACTATTATTGACTAAACAAACACACAGCAGAATTTAAGTTTGACAACAGTTTTGTTTAATGGAGGAGAGAAAAGACAAGCCCAAATGTTAGGTAGAAGAAACAGAAGATATTTACTTCTTTAAAATTTTCTTTTAGATTGGGATACTATCCCTGAAGCCACAGAGTCAGCTCCAGAGATGGATGTCTCTCCAGAAGAATCATTCCAAGAAAAATTTGCAAGGAGTAGTCTCTTTCTTTCCAAGTGTGGAGAAGCCTGGGAATGTAATGCCAACTTAGAAAAGGAGCAGGGAAGTAAGGAGAAACAGTCAAGGCAAATAAAAAACATCCCAAAGAAAGCTCCCCAAAAAGGGGCAGGACATGTATACAATAAATATGATAGAGGCTTCTGTCTAGGACGAATCCTTTTCCCCCAACATACATTATCTGTTGAAAAGAACCTTCATCAGAGCAATGTTCACAAAAAGAACTGTAGATTCTTTTCACACTTGAATAAATGTAATAGCATCTGCTCAAAGAAGATTTTTTCTAAGTTTAATGAATGTGAGAAATTCTTTAGTTATAATTCAGACCTTAATGACAACCATAGAATACATCCTGGATTGAAATCATTTGGAGGTGATGAATGTAAAAAGGCCTTCCCCAATGGCATGAATCTTCCTCAACATCAAAGAATTTCTACTGCAAAGAAGCCTAATGAATGTAATGTATGTGGAAAGGTCTTTAGTCAGAAGACAGGACTTACTCGACATCAGAGAATACACACTGGAGAGAAACCATATGAATGTAATGAGTGTGGAAAGGCATTCAGCCGGAAGACAGGACTTACTGAACACCAAAAAATTCATAATGGAGAGAAACCTTATAAATGTAATGAATGTGGAAAGGCTTTCCGGCAGAGAATACGCCTTATTGAACATCAGAGAATCCATACAGGAGAGAAACCTTATGAATGTAAGTCATGTGGAAAGGCCTTCCGGTGGAGCTCAGAACTTACTCGTCATCAGAGAGTTCATACAGGAGTGAAACCTTATAAATGTAATGAATGTGGAAAGACCTTCTGCCGGAGGACAGGACTCACACAACACCAGAGAATTCATACTGGAGAGAAACCTTACACATGTAAAGAATGTGGGAATGCCTTCCGTCAAAGAATACGCCTTATTGAACATCAGAGAATTCATACTGGAGAGAAACCTTATGAATGTAAGGAATGTGGGAAGGCCTTCCCCAGGAGCACAGAACTTACACAACATCAGAAAATTCATACTGGAGAAAAGCCTTATGAATGTAATCTATGTGGAAAGGCCTTCCGATGGATCACAGAACTTAATGAACATGAGAGAGTTCATACTGGAGAGAAACCTTTTCAATGTAAAGAATGTGGAAAGACCTTCCGCCAGAGAAGAAGTCTTATTCAGCACCAGAGAATTCACACTGGAGAGAAACCTTATAATTGTAATGAATGTGGGAAGGCTTTTCGATGGAGCACAGACCTTACTGAACATCAGAGGATTCATACTGGAGAAAAGCCTTATACATGTAAAGAATGTGGGAAAGCCTTCCGTCAGAGAGCACCACTTGCTCAACATCAAAGAATTCATACTGGAGAGAAACCTTATAACTGTATAGAATGTGGACAGGCTTTCCGATGGAGAACAGGACTTACTGAACATCAGAGAATTCATAGTGGAGAGAAATCTTATAATTGTAAAGAGTGTGGAAAGGTTTTCCACCAAAGAACACGTCTTGCTCAACATCAGAGAATTCATACTGGAGAAAAGCCATATAAATGTAATGAATGTGGGAAATCCTTCCACCGAGGCACACATCTTACTCAACATCAGAGAATTCACACTGGAGAGAAACCTTATAAATGTAAAGAATGTGGGAAGGCCTTCCGCCATAGAACACCTCTTGCCAAACATCAGAAAACTCATACTGGAAAGAAACCTTATGAATGTAATGAATGTGGGGAGTCCTTTTGCCAAAACAAAGAGCTTAGAAAACATCAGATAATTCATACTGGAGAGAAAACTCAGGAATTAGGAAAGGGACTCCTAGATTAGCTGATTGCTTAATCAACATGAGTGGGTTCATACTAGAGGAAACGGAATGTAATGAATATGGGAAGTTCTTCCTTGATAATTGTATGATAGGAATCGTACTGGAGAGAACTTTGTGAGTGTAATGATTTTGCATTTAAGTAGCATGAGAAAGATGTCAGCCAAAGCACATATTCGTTTAATATTAAAGAATATAAAAGGAAATCCCTATAAGTGAAGCAAATTCTGTCTCATTTCTCAGTGGCTATTCCAGACCTTTTTCTCCTTAAGACCTCTCCTTAAGACTACAGGCATCTCCTTAAATCTTATGAAGACAATATACAGCATAATCTTGTTTAGCTCATAGCAAAGGTATTTATTAAGATAACTGGTAAGAATAGTAGCTATAAAACCCTCCAGCAATCTAGGGTACACTCACAAAACTACAGAACGTTTGTGGGAAGAGTGGCCACAAACTTGGAGTGTAATAGGAATGAGGTGAACATATAAGGAAACACATGTGGCCAAGGCCACTCATGCCCCTTGTATAGCAAAGACTAGAGGTCCTTTCCTTTTGATTTTTTTTTTTTTTTGAGAAGCAAAGGCAAAGCAATTTGGGTTAAGTGACTTGCCCAAGTCATGCAGCTAGTAAGTGTGTCAAGTGTCTGAGGTCAGATTTGAACTCGGGTCTTGGCTCCAGGGCTGGTGTTGTATTCACTGTGCCACTAGCTGCCCTGGTCCTTTCCTTTTAGAGACCTTTCCTTGGCTCAAATCTTGGTTGCCAAGGCCAGTATAATATATTCTTTACTGAGAAAATTATGGCAGTTTTATAGTTGTTCACTCCCTTAACTCCCAATCCTCCAAAGTGCCCACAGCTATCACTTCAAACTGTTTTCATCATAGAAAAATGTATACGCTTTCCTGAGCCTAAACCTTTGGCCTCAATCTTATCCTTTCTTTACTATCCCAGAACCTTATGCTAGTACACATGCTCTCACAATCTCTCTCTCTCTCTCTCTCTCTCTCTCTCTCACACACACATACATACACACATCTTCAATCTTTTTACCTTCTATTGGCTCGCTAGCTATGCACAAACATACCAATTCTCCCAGTACCAAAAGAGAAACAAAGCCATCGTTGTCATGCATCTATACTTTTTCTCCAGTTACCATCCTGTATGTCTTCTACTCTGCTTCCTAACTTCTCTTACCATTTTCTTATACACATTGTCTCTAATTCCTCCTCACCACTACCATTTCTACAGTGCCTTGCAGTCTGTTTTTTTCCCAACCTCTCTTAAAAGTCTTCTTGGGGGGCAGCTAGGTGGCACAGTGAGTAGAGCATTGGCCTTGGAGTCAGAAGGACCTGAATTCAGATCCTGCCTCAGACATTTAACACACACAAACAAAAACCTAGCCATGTGACCTTGGGCAAGTTGCTTAACCCCAATTGCCCTCCAAAAAGCAAAAAAAAAAAAAAAAGTCTTCTTGGTCTTCCTAATCGCAATATTCAAAAAACTCTTTCCTTCTGAAGTCTTAAGACATTGTTTGCTAACGTTACCTTTTGCATACTCTCCTTGTCTTCTAAAACATTGCACTTACTTGATTCTCATATGATTTTATATGCTGGATTTTTGCCCCTTTACTGGTTATTTTTATGTTCCCTAGCCTTTTAAGGGGGATGTTCCCCCAAGGTTTTACCCTTGGCTTTATGTACTTTTACTACTCTCCCCATTGGGTGTCTCATTGGACTTCCATTTGGGGGAAGTGCCTAGACCAGCCATTCCTCATTCTCTAGACTTCACCACAATTTCTTCAAGTTGGCATCTCCTTCCCCCTGCCCATTTTTAAGCTTTTTTTCCCTCACCTCTTCTGTATGTTATCTTCCTACATTAGAATGTGAGCTCATAGCCAGGGTGTGCTCGTATCCTCAGGGTTTAGCACGTAGTGCCTGGCTCATAGTAAGTAATAAATGCTTGTTGGCTGACTGAGAAAAAGATTGTCAAAAATGTGTCAGGGGCCAAAGTGGGAAAAATGCAGCATGGAGAAGGAATGACTTAAGCAAAACCTTTTTCTCCCCAGCTGTAGTTTTACAGCTTTACCTTTGGACTTTCTTAGAAGACAGAAGCAAACACTTTGAAGAGGCAGGTTTCTGCTTGATGTTAGGAAAGGCTTCCTTCATGCAGAATGGCTTCCTTAGCAAGGAGTGACCTTCCTCTCCTTGGACATCTCCTATAAGCACAGCCTAGACCAGGGCTTCTTAACCTTTCCCACTCTTGACCCCTCCTCGGGTTTCAGCAGCATTCATTGGCTTTGCATGGCGCGACATGTTCAGTGCAAAGTGAGCATGCTTTGTGCTCAGAACCAAGGTTGTAGTGACATTGTGCGATTCAGCAGGGGCAGTCACTGCCAGAAACACATTGGATTCATCGTGCGTTTGATTTCGAGTTAATTTTGGGTTGTTGCGCATTCAGAAGCCTTTTGTTGTGAATTTTTTGTGACCCCACATGGGATTGAGACCACAGTTTAAGACGCACTCTAGATGACACACTTGGCAAGTGTGTCAGGAAGCAGGCGTTCCCCTTTGCCCATGGGTTGGATTAGATGGCTGTTGAAAGCCCTTTCTATCTAGTTCAGATCAAATTCAGGAACTATTTCTACATCAGTAGTAAATTTTCTGTTTTTTTTAGTGATGTAATTCAGTGGTTGCCGTGCCTCCCCTCTAAACCTGAAGAAAGGACTTATGATGCATTGATATGAAGCTCCTCTATGGGGCACGAATCTTGGCCTCCTTTGTTATCTTTGGTCTGTGTGTCCTGTATTTTTTTTTCTTTCTTGACCTCCATCTGTAGTGCTTCATTTTTATTAATATCAACATTTTAACAAAAGCAATAGGACCTTTTGGTAAATGGTTATGTTGAACTTAATTACAAAATGAAAAGGGAAAAAATACGGTGCCGTGTACGCAGCGAACCATAAGAGGGGACTCGATATAAAAGATAAACTTCCCTATATAACGAATACTACACTGTGTTTTCAGAGCTGCCCCCCTTTTCTTTAGTTCCTTGTTGGTTTTTCTTTTGTTCTCTGCTGTGTACTTTTTACTTTTCCCCTCCCCCCACCCTAAAGAAGGCTACAACACATACATACATATACATATACATGGATACATACATAGGTATCTAAACATACACATGTATAAACATGTGCACATATATGTAGACCATAGTATGCTTTATTTTCTTCTATCATGTTTTTCTGAAGGTGGATAGCATAAGTCCAAGTCTCCATGTTTTTCTAATCAACCAGTTCATTTCCTATGCCACAGCTATATTCAACCCAATCACATCCTATCTGAGAGATTGTCTATGAAAGTCCCCCACCCTCACCCTATTTTCTGCATTCCTTCTGTTCTTGGCTACATAGGTTTTATTTATGCAAAAAAATTCATTTAAAATAAATAAGCAAAATCAAAATATGCAAAACAATTCATTTAAAATAATTCCTTTTTACACTTAATGCTCTTGCCTTATGATATAGTTTAAGGTCTGATACTACTGAATCTATTTCCCTTAAATCTGTTTTTTCCCTGGTTTCTCTGAAGTTTCTGACTTTTTGTTCTTCCAAGTGAACTTTATTATTTTTTTTCTAACTCAGTAAATTAATTTTTTTCAGTAATTGGGATGATCTTGAACAAAAAAATGAGGTAAAATTGTCATTTTAAAAATTATATTGGCTTTGCCTACCCATGAACAATAAATATTACTTCAGTTACTTAGATCTGAGTTTATTTGCATAAAAGTTTTATGTTTATGTTCATATAGTTCCTCTGTCTATTTTGGCATGTATACACTCAGGTATTTTATACTGCTTAGGTAGTTTAAAACAATATTGAATAATATTGCTGACACATGGTGTCGTTTCTCTATTTTTCACTTTTGATTAAATCTGTTATAAGTTTAACTGAGATCTTGATGACTGTTCCTGCTTTTTTACATACTAAATTCTACTCTTCTCCCTTATTTTATCTTTGTGTTTTTTAAATGTTTTTTTAAAATGTTTCCTGAAAGCAACATATTGTTGAATTCAAATTTTTAATCTGCTATCCATTTCCATTTTATGGGTAAATTCATCCTATTCACAATCTAAGCTACAATTACTTGTGTATTTTCCTCCTTCCTCTTTTCCTCACTGTCCTCAGCCTATTTACCTATCCCTCCTCACTCCTCTGCTTTACTTCTATCTGCTATCTTGACCTCCTATTCCTTAACCTATCCAGCCTTCTAAGAGTCCCTCCCTTTTCTCTCCCCCCACCTTATCCCCTTGCTCTTTTATTTCTTTTTGAGTCTAGAAGACTTTTACTCTTCTGGATATATACATTGTTCCCCCTTTAACCTTTCCCGATGAGAGTAAGGTTCCCACCTTCCCTCTTAGCTTTTTCTGTATCAGTTTTTCCTTTTATGCCTCATTTGTATAAGAGAATTACTCCTTTTTATCTCTCCCTACAGTTTTTTTTAGAATCACCCCATCATACTCAGCTCAGCACGTGCCTTTCTTTGAAACTACCCAAATTATGAAGACAATCATAGGATTACTGTTAATATTTTCACTACAAAGTAAACAATTTGACTTATTGAATCCCTTATAATTGGTCTTTTATGTTTACCTTATATTTCTCCTGGATGTTTTATGTTGAATTTTCCTTTAAGTTCTGGGGTTTTTGTCACAAAAACCTGAAAATCTTTGAGTTTCTTAAATATCTATTTTTTCCCCATTTAAGATTATATTTAGCTTTGATGGATAAGTTATCCTTGGTTGTAACCCCAGTTCTTTTGCTCTATGGAGTATACTATTCTAAGACCCATCATTCTTCAAGGTCGTAGTTGCTAGGTTTTGTGTAATCTTTATTGTAACTCCATATTTCAATTGTGTTTTTTTGTTTGTTTGTTTTTTCTTGTTGCTTCCAATATATTCTCCTTAATCAGGGAGCTTTGAAACTTGGCTATGCTATTCCTATAGCTTCCCTCCTGGGATTTTTTAGGTGGTGATCTGTGGGGTTTTTTTCTCTTTTTTACTTTACTTTCTTGTTCTAGAACTTAGGGCAATTTTTTTTTTGAGAATTTTTGTGATATTGTATCAAGATATCAATTATAGTAATTTTCAGGTAGTCAGACTTCTTTTTTTTTTTTGAAAGCAGAAAAAAATAATTTATTTCAAAGGGAGATAGAAAAGAAATTTAATTTTAAACTCTTTGGAAAATACAGCTTGATACAGCTCCAACACCTTTAGGGTACATTTTCCCTCTGAACATGATCTCCTGGTGATTAACAAAACTGTAGCCATTTATCTTGCTGTAGGAGTCTTAAATACATCATTTATTTTTAATGCAGTTAATGGGGGAGGGGGAGAGGAGTTCTTCAAGTTCTTAGATATGAACAGGAAAAAGAGAATCATACATCTCACTAAAATCACCTTCTTCTGCATCAGAAGAGTCCATATACCTTTGGTGTATTTGGCATATATTTTAGATAAAAGAGGCACACAGGCTGACAAAAGAGTAAATCTTTTTTTAAGTATGTAAGAGAAAAAAATACTGAACTTTAGAATGAAATGAAAATTCAAGTATAGTATAAATATTTAAGGCAGCTGGTCTCCAAACAGATGAGTAAAGGCAGTCTTTGGATTAAGAGGTGCTTTAACATGTAGAGGATGTATCTTCTTTACCTAGATGACAGAGAATTATACAGATCATCCTTTTCCTTAAGGCCAGTGAAACTTGAGATACCAGATGGTTTCATTTCTTAACTGTGGTCCAAAGAGAGGGTTGAACTGGGCCAGAATAGCAATGAGCCAAAAGAGATAGCAGCAAACAGCACAGGTTATTAGCATGGTGACGATAACACCTCGATTGGGACCTTTGGGGATAAAGCAGGGGACAAAGAAGCCGACGACCCCCCAGAACACGCTCATCACAATGATGGGCACCATAAGGCCTGGGTACGCCATGGCTACGACAATCCTTCCCCAGGCCGGCTCCCCTCACTGGACGCGCTCCAGGCCCAACCAGCAGTCAGACTTCTTAAATTATGTCTCCTTGATCTGTTCTCCAGATCAGTTGTTCTTTTTGATGAAGTGTTTCACATTCTCTTCAATTTTTTTATTCCTTTGATTTTGTTTTATTAATTCCTAGGTGTCTTCGAATGTCATTAGCTTCCCCTTGCCCAATTCCAGTTTTCAAGGAATTATTTTCTTCCTTGAGTTTTTATTTTCTATTTTCAGTTCATTCACTTTCTTTTCATTGTTTTCTTGGATTGCTCTTATCTTTTTTTTCCTAATTTTTCCTCCATCTCTCTTATTTGATTTTAAAAGTCCCTTTTAAGTTCTTCCAAGAACTCTTTTTGTGCTAGGGAACATTTAACGTTTCTAATTCAAAAAAGGAGCGGCTTTTTAAATTCCATTATCTTCCTCTGAATATGAATGCAAATCTTCTCTATCTCCATAGTAACATAGTTCTGTTTTTCCTCCTTTATTTTTAGCAGCTATTAGTGTAATCAAGTTGAAATTCTGAGGTATTAGAAATGTAGCCCCAAGCCTTAGGTCCTTCTTACTGTTACTTTCTGAGGTCTGTCCCAACCTTTGGCTCTCCTCTCCACAGTCTCCACTCCTAAGCCACAGTTAGGACCCCCAGCCACACTTTCCCACAAAAGATCTTGTTCCCTATGGTGGCTGCAAACTAGCTGTCTTCTCAGCCCAGGGAACTGAAGCCAGGGACTGTAGCTGTCCTGCAAGTGCCCATAGCCAGCAGGGTCTCTGACCCTCAGTACTGCACTCACCAGGTGTGTGCTAGCTCCTTCCTGCAGCCACAGCCCAGGACATGTCTGGTCGGCACAGCTGTACTTGGAGTCCCTAAACTGTGGAAGGTCCTTCAATCCAGGACCTTCACCCATCAGACCCCCACATTGTAAGACAAAAGTTTCTAAGGGGGAAGATTCCTCTCAGCCCAGCTGCCCCAGAGCTCGTTTGTTGATTCTGCAGAGTTGACCTGGGAGTGTTTGGACTTCATTCAAGCCAAGCCTCTGTACCCCAGGAGACTTTCCTGGGGTCTTCTCAAATTATCTCAGGACACCTTCTTTATGCCATATTTATTTCTGCTGCTCTGAGCTAATGTTCCATCTTTTTTGTGGAGGAAATTTGGGAAGCCAAAAGTTTTCTGACCCACTCCACCACGTTTCAAGAATCCTCCCTGTATTTTTTTTTTAATTTTTTTTTTTTTAAGCAATTGGGGTTAAGTAACTTGCTCAAGGTTACACGGCTAGTCATTATTTATGTGTGGGTGCTCATTTTCTGAGGCCGGATTTGATCTCGGGTCATCCCAACTCCGAGGCCGGCACTTACTCACTGCGCCACCTAGCCGCCCCTTTAGGACAATTGGGGTTAAGTAACTTGCCCAAGGTTACACGGCTAGGTTTTTTTGTTTGTAAGGATTAAGTGTCTGAGGCCGGCTCCGAATTCAGGTCCTTCTGACTCCAGGGCTGGCGCTCTATTCACTGCGCCACCTAGCCGCCCTCCTCCCTGTATTTTTAAAAATATCATCCCCTTTTCAAGCTTTCATTGAAATCACTGCATATCCAAGGATATGTTGAATTATTTTGGAGAGAATTTTTGAGTTCTTCATAGAATTTCTATGCCTCTTCCTTCTCTTCAATGGATATTGGTGCATAAGCTACAATTACTTAAATGTTGGCCTTTTTGCATATATTATTCATTATTTAATATACTGCAGTATTACACACGTGCACACACACAATACTGCCATACAAGATGTAGATTTCTAGGAGAGAGTGCTTCTGGTCTTTTGACATATGATGGTACCAACTCTGCCAACTCCTTTTATTGGCCTAAGTACAGAGTCGTCTTTCTGTTAGGCTATAACTTCTTTACCACGACTTCATTTTTAATAGAAATCCTAAACTTAATACTATTCAGTTCCTTTGGTATTGTGATTACTCATAGGTCATTATTAAAAGATGTCAAGACACTCAGAGAACCAAAAGTCAATTTAATACTTATGAATGATCTTAAAAATTGATTCCTAGCATGGTCTTGCCCTTTCCCTACTCTACCATTATCACTGCAGAAGCAGAAAGGGGAAATACAGGATTGAAGACCACTGAAATTAGTATTATTATAGGTTGTGGTGACCAAAGAATTCAGTTTTAGTAAAATAATACTTTATTTTTAAAATGTAAAAAAACATATGAGCACACAGCACTGTATAAAAATACGAACCTTGATGAGATCCACAGTCACTTAGGAGACATTGACCTACCTCTTCACACTGGAAGAAAGTTGATTTCCAGACTGACATGCAGTCAGACAGACAACCTGTATCCAGGAGAATCCTGAGTTTAGGAAAATGAGAAATGGACTGGTCTCAGGATTAAGCAGGAGCAGAGTGAGCTGTAAGACATCACACAGCTCCTTTAAAGATGCCAAACTTCTCCCTGAAATGGAGACCCATCTTTTAAATATCAGTGTTCTCTTGGCAGTGTTGTATGCATGCAAGTCATGGGAAACCACAGCTGAAAAACTAAAAAGTATCTGATCTCAGAGGACAGACATTGTATTAAGGGGGATGGGAAAAGGTTTCAGACAGAAGGTAGGATTTTATGTCAGACTTGAAAAGAAATCAGGAGGCAAGAATGCGGAGGAAAAGAATTCCAAGTCAGTGGAAATATAGTCAGGCCAAGGAGTAGGGACAACAGAAGATAACGAGTTCAAGTTTAGCCAGGTTTAAGATGTTTATGGGTCATCCAATTCAATGTAGAGAAGACAGGTAGGGATGGGTCAGATGAGATAATAACCACACTATATTCTGGCAATCCATGAGGTCTCACAAAGAAGTTCCAGGGGCTTGGTCAAAACCCCAGAGGCACTTACTGGTAAAGGTTATAAGTAGCAAAGTCTCTGCAGATCAACCACTTAAGGGCAAAAATGTTTTAAACTGGGGTCTGTGGATCCAAGATTTAAAGTCCCACTTAAGGTCCCAGCACAGCAGTGTTGACATTCTAGGGTCAAGCCTTAGGACTCCTTCTTGCTTTAGTTGGCCTGGAGTGGAGATTTTAGGTCTGGGAATGAAAGTCTTTAAGCATGCCAATGTCTGAAAGCTATTGCAACTTAATACATTTACAAAATGGGTATAGAGAGTCTTCTGTTTCTTTATTTTGTCCTATTCTAAAGACCCTATAACTAGTTCTTATAACTCCAAGGCAGAGACTTTGGAATATATCAATCAGGTTAGAATAACTGCCCACAGATTCCCCAGTAATCAGTAATTCGTTATCAGTAATCACTGACAGCATTACCTCGCTCCCACTTTCCTCCTTCCTTGTCATTAGAGATAAGCCTACTCCCCAAGAAAGCTGATTCCAATTCCTGAAGCCTTCTGTGATCTCACCTTCTTGTATCCCAGCATCCCATTCTCTCTTTTATGCATCTTGAATTTAATCTCTATCAGCTTCTTCACATCTGCCCATAAACATGATGACGTCTCATCAAAACGCCAACATCAGCTCCTGATATTCTGAAGTCTGGCAGGGGGGGAGTGGGGTGGAAGACAGTATCAGTAAGATTCCCTCCCCACACTCGAGTCCTCTATATAGCAAAATTGGTCATGCAGCTTTACATTTACATATACCAGCTTAGAACTTTCTTAACAAAACATATAAAGCTTCTGAAAATTCAAAATCTTCCCAGCTATCCCCATGATATGCCCATAGGCTCTCCATCCAGTACTGTCTGAAACTGCTGATCCCACCCTTGTGACTCTGGGATCTGACTGGTAAGCATTTCTCCTTATCTCGTTCAATCTCAGGCCCTCTGGGCCCTTTCAAAGCCATTTTCATGCTATGTACCCTGACTTCCTATTTTAACTCTAGCTCTGAAAACTACAATCAAATCAATACTACCATTTAAAGACAATGCTATCTCAAAGGACATGGCCATGGTTCTATTACACCAGTCACCATTTTCTCTGGCTTCTCTGTCCAAGACATTCCTCCCTGTCCTCTTCATATATATATGAATTCACATATCTATATATTTGTATGCATGTGTGCTGATCTAGCATATATGTGTAATATGTGCAAATAGGTGTGTATGTACATATATATGTATATATAGATATATGTGTGTATAGTTTTCCCCACCAGACTGTAAGCTCCAATGAGGACAAGGGCTATCTCATTTGCTTGTATTTCTGTCTCCCGCATTCAGCACAGAGCTGGGCAGAGAGCAAGCACTTAATATTTTCTCATTCATTCCAAAGCCAATTTTCTATCAGACATCAATAATAATGAATTATTACTGGTTCGGGTTCAAAGGTCACAAAATCATTGTGTTCCTATACACCTTCTGCATGTGATGTTTTCTTTTTTCAGACAGAATAAAACGGTATCGGGGGCGGGGGAGGAGAAAATCTGGAACTCAAGGGATTGTGGAACTGAATGTTGTAAACTAAAAGTAAGTACATTTAATGTGGAAAAAAATAAAATAAAATGGTATAAAGTATCCAGGGCCTAAAATTCATGTGGAGCTGGCCTGCTCTTACAGAACCTTTCACAGATGGTTTGCCCAATTCTTTGGTATTTTTTCCAAATTCTTAGTTTTACTCTTAACACAGTAGTGCTAGGATTATACCATCTATAAGATTCAGCCAAAGAGTTAGTGCCAGTCTCCCCAAACTTCTGGTAGTGGTTTGGGTTTAGGTAAGTGGGAGATTGCTTCAGTAGGGAGTTGCCATGGATTCAAAGACATGGTCACAAATTATACCTTCATATGGTTTAATCCAATCAAATACCTTTTCCATTCTTGGCCTACAGGGCAGGATTACATAATGAAAATGTGGATGATTTTCTATTGTGTTTGTTGTTGTTGTATTTGTCCTTCATTCTTGAAGAGGACCATGACATCAGGGAATGATGACATGATTTGCAGTTGACTTGGATTTGAGTGAAGGATGGCTGTGCAAGGTCACCAGCCTTGTTATCTTCTCCAGAGCCACCTGGATCCAGTGGCCTGATATTCATCAGGATGACTGGAGATGACCCAGGATGCAATGGGAGACCCTGGCCCTTTTAGGCTAAGGCCTTTTCAGGTTCTCACTTCGAGTGAGGTAATACCCGGTCAGTGAATAATCCTCTTTAAGAAGTTAATCAAGGGGTGGCCCCTTTAATAAAAATTTTCAAAAAATCAAACTGGGAATAGAAGACCGTCAGGGAACCTGGCCAGAAGTTTACCAAAACTCTTGTGGCTCACAAATTCCATCTCTGTCACAATGGGTTCTTCAGAGGGAAGGGATGAAGGGTGAGAATGCTCTCTGCTCTGGGGACATTTATGTATAATTTCCACAGGATCCCCAATTTAATAAGGGTGTGTGTAAACAATGTCTTCACTAGGTTATTTCATTCAGCACATAAAAGTTAAAATTCATTCTCATCACAATTTGGAAATCCACATAAAATATCTCATCTGACTTAAGTTCTGTTTAGTTTCTCCTGTTTGTTCCAATGCAACAAAATCTCAGGAACAGAAGCAATAGATTTCCTTCTATCTACATTTTCTCTACCCTCTCCCCACTTGGCCAGAGCAGAAGGAAAAAGATAATTGTATTCACAGCATCCAACCAGATGGAGAAGTTTCCTTACTGATGGTTTCAGAAAAACACAGGTAGACTTATATGAACTGATAGAGAGTGAAGTGAGCAGAACCAAAACATTGTACATAGTAACAGCAATATTGTAATGATGTTTGACTGTGAAGGACTTGGCTACTCTGATCAACACAATGATCCAAGACAATTCCAAAGGACTCATAATGAAAAATGCTATCTAGTACCAGAGAGATGTGATGGACTTTGAGCGCAGATCAAAGTACACTTTTTGTCACTTTCTTTTTAAATTTTTGTGACACAGCTAATATGAAAATGTTTTTCATGAATTCACATGCTTGCCTTATCAGGGGGCTGGAGGGAGAAAATGCGGAATTTAAAATTTGGGAAAAAAATTAAGAATAAAACATTTTTTAAAAGAGAGGTTTCCTCACTACAAAAACAAAAACCCTCTACCTTCTTTAAATGATTTTAAATGAAGAGGAGGCAGTCTCCTCATTAAACAGGTTTTGATTTAGCCATATGTAAAACAACTCAACTAAAAATAGCTGACAGTAGCTAACTTTGCTACATAACTTTTCTCCATGCAGAGACAATGAGGCAGCTGCCATTACTTTGGTGGCAAGGTTTGGGTGAAATTTGGGAAGAGCCTTTCCTGGAAAGGTTGCCTTTAAGCCTTGTGGCTCTTCCCCCAGGTTCACCACCCCTAGCAGTACTTTCTACTCTACTGCTCCCTATGCATTAACTGCCTCTCTCCACAGTCTCAACATCCATCTGTCTGTTCACTGCAATCAAGTTTTAAGGTATAGAAAGTGGGTCCAATACCATCCGTGATTCATCCCACCCCCATATTCCAGCTCCACTCTTGCCACCCCAGCCACCTGGAGGGCAATTCCTGCCTCTGACTGAAGCCAAGCTGTGGGCCCAGCCACCACCACTGCTTTCTCAACTATTGGGGAGTGGGGGGAGAGCAAAAGCTTTACTGTAACTGTAAACCCTAAAGAAACAGGAAGCCATCATTAAGCTTTAATAGTTTAAATCTACCCCAAGACTTCTGAGACACCCTGCATAGCTCTGATTACCTAGGAGAGATGGTTTCTCTCCTCTTTAGTCTCACCAATAAGAAGGGACAGTGCTGATGATCCTGCCACCTGCACCATGTGTACATCAGGGGTGGAGTTCAAGTTCAGTATCATGGGGAGCACCAATGGCCATAAGAGAACAAAACATTAAAGGTAGTTTTTCAAGTAGCAGAGACTATAAAGGGAGCTTGTGTTTCTAATTCTAGGCAGTGGGTCCTGGTAGCATCTCTGAGGAGCAGACTGGCTGCATAGGGAACTCCCTGCACCATGGGTCTGATCTAGCTAGAAACCTTGCTGAGTGAAAGGAAACATGGAAACAAGGACTTATGAAGTACCTATGTGCCAGGCACTGTGCTAAGCTCTCTACAATGATCCCATCTAATTCTCACAACAACCCTGGGAGGGAGGTGCTGTCATTTTCACTTTATAGTAAACTGAGGCAGAGATGAAGTGACTTACCCAGAGTCATACAGAGAGTAAATGAAACTGATCTGAAGTCGTCTTCCTGACTCTAGACCTGGAGCTTTCTCTGCTGTGATGCCACCTAGCTGTGCCTCCACCCTGGAACAGTACTTTTATAGGAATTTACTTCACTGTCACGGAACTAGCTCAGTAACTAGATCTTTTCCAAAACATCCCCCAGTGGGTAAGTACTTTGGTATCTGCCAACACATAAGGACAAATAAGGGATTCTGGTGCCTGGGTTCAGGGAAAGGCCACTATATGTCGAAACTCAAAGAGATCCTTCTGTTTAACTTGTCTTTATCTAAATATACTATTTTGCATATTTATATAAATATTTATATTTATTTATATAAGTATACATATTTATATATGTTTATACAAATATACTATTCCATCTGGTACATAATTAGAGCTATTGTGGGATGGGTTGTCTCATGAGGAAGTGGGCTCCCCCTCATTGGAAATCTTCAAGAAAAGCCTAGATGAGCACTTGATAGCATGTTGAAGAGGGGCGGCTTCTTCAGTTACCAATTAGATGGCCCCTGAGTTCCTTTCCACCACTGAGATCCTGTTATTTTCTGATGCTTATTAACTTCATAAGGCTTTATATTCATAGGTTTTCTTGTCACTATTAATAGTCTCACAGTGATTAAGTTCCTTTCTCCCATGGAAAGCTTTCCCATATTCTTTCCATTCATAAGGTTTCTCTCCAGTATGAATCCTTTGATGTTCAGTAAGTTCCTTTCTCTGATGGAAGGTCTTCCCACATTCATTACATTTATAAGGTTTCTCTTTAGTGTGAACTTTATGATGTTGTGTAAGATGTTTTCTCTGACGAAAAGCCTTTCCACATTCATTACACTGATAAGGTTTTTCTCCAGTATGAATTTTCTGATGTTGAATAAGTTGTGCACTCTGGCAGAAGGCCTTCCCACATTCATTACATTTATAAGGCTTCTCTCCTGTATGAATTCTTTGATGTTGAGTAAGATGTGTGCCCCTGCGGAATGCCTTCCCACATTCATTACATTTATAAGGTTTCTCTCCAGTGTGAATTTTCTGATGTTGAATAAGTTGTGTGCTCTCCCAGAAGACCTTCCCACATTCATTACATTCATGACTTTTCTCTCCATTGTGAATCCTCTGATGTTGAGCAAGTTCTCTTTTCCGGAGGAAGGTCTTCCCACATTCTTTACATTCATAAGGTTTCTCTTCACTATGAATTTGCAGATGGTAGGCAAATCCAGACCTCTGAGTAAAGTTCTTCCCACATTCATTACATTTATAAGGTTTCTCTTTAGTGTGAACTCTATGGTGTTGTGTAAGATATACTCTCTGACGAAAAGCCTTTCCGCACTCGTTACACTGATAAGGTTTCTCTCCAGTATGAATTTTCTGATGTTTAATAAGTGTTGTGCTCCGGCAGAAGGCCTTACCACATTCATTACATATATAAGGCTTTTCTCCAGTGTGAATTCTTTGATGTTGAGTGAGATGTGTACCCCTGCGGAATTCCTTCCCACATTCATTACATTTATAAGGTTTCTCTTCAGTGTGAACTCTATAATGTTCTCTAAGATGTACTCTCTGACGAAAAGCCTTTCCGCACTCATTACACTGATAAGGTTTCTCTCCAGTATGAATTTTCTTATGGTGAATAAGTGTTGTGCTCTGGCAGAAGGCCTTCCCACATTCATTACATTTATAAGGTTTTTCTCCTGTATGAATTCTCTGATGTTCAATAAGTTTTGTTTTACAGCGGAAGGTTTTCCCACATGTATCACATTCATAAGGTTTCTCTCCAATGTGAATTTTCTGATGCTGAATAAGGTGTATGCTTTGGTGGAAGGTTTTCCCACATTCATTACATTTATAAGGGTTTTCTCCAGTATGAATTCTCTGATGTTGACTAAGTACTTGGTCCTTGAAGACCTTCCCACATTCATTACATTTATAAGATTCCTTTTCAGTATGAAGTCTCTGATGTGGAGTAAGTTGTAAGCTCCAGCAAAAAGTATTCCCATATTCATTACATTTATGTTTCTTTCCAGTATGAACCCTGTAAGAAGAAATAAGTGATGACTGCTGGTAGGTTTTCCCACATTTTTTGAATTTACAATTTTTTTCTCCAGTATATAGCATACCTGAATTATCCCTGATGGATAATTCCATTATATTGACTTAGGTCAGAATACTTCCTAAAGCTTTTTTCTGTGTATTACAATTAAGGAGACTCTTTCATAAAATTTTGTGTTGTGAAAAAGGGACTGGTGGGGGCGGAACCAAGATGGCAGCATAGAAGCAGGAAAACTCCCTGTGCTCCCCCCATACCCACCTCAAATACCTATAAAATATGACTCTAAACAAACTTCAGGGCTACAGAACCCACAAAGTGACAGAAACAAATCTCATGCTGAAGGCAGCCCAGCAGGCAGGGTCCTCTGCAGTGCTCTGGAAGGAGTACCCAGCCCCACGTGAGCCCACAGTTTTAGCCCCAGGGTGCCCTGACCAGTCCCGGTTGGAAGGACTTCGGGAAAGTGGATCACCAGCAGCTGTGGTGCTTTCCAGAATTATCAACTCATAAATGCCAAAGACAAAGTGAGAGGTCAGTGTGGACTTTGTGGCAACAGGGAGTCCTGGAGTGCAGTCTGGCCTCTGCCCCAGAGGAAGAAGTGGCTGAGGCACCCATGGCTGATTCAGAGCTCCTGGCCTGCAAATTGTAGGGGGCCCAAGTGACCATCCTGAGGGGTAATCACTCTGGCTTTAACCTGCTTGGATCTGGATCGCTGTCTAGGGTGGAGGTCCTGGGGTGGGTGACCAGTTTGCCAGAGTGGGGAGGCTTTAGAGAAGGCACCCAACTAATAGCTCTGGCAGCTTCGAAAACCCCAGCAATTGGGGACAAAGCTTTCCTCTCTGGAAGCAGAGTTCTACTTTGGCAAAAAGCTCAGAAGTCAAGTAACCGAGTGGCAACATAAGTAAGCAAAAGAGGCAAAGCAAGCACAGCAATTCAACTTTAGAGTCCTTTTTTGGGGGACAAAAAGGATCAAAGCATGGAATGGAAGGAAGACAACAAAGTCAGAACTCCTGCACCAAAAGCTTCCAAGAAAAATATGAACTGGTCACAGGCCATGGAGGAGCTCAAGATGGATTTTGAAAATCAAGTAAGAGAAGTGGAGGAAAAATTAGGAAGAGAAATGAGAATGATGAAAGAAAATCATGAAAAGAGAGTCAACAACCTGACTGAAGAGAATAACACCTTAAAAAATAGACTAACTCAAATGGCAAAAGAGGCTCAGAAAGGCAATGAGGAAAAGAATGCCTTAAAAAGCCGAATTTGCCAGATGGAAAAGAAGCTCAAAAGCTCACTGAGGAGATTCATTCCTTCAGAATTAGACTGGAGCAAATGGAAGCTAGTGACTTTATGAGAAATCAAGAGAGTATTAAACAGATCCAAACAAATGAAAAAATAGAAGGCAATGTGAAATATTTCATGGGAAAAACCACTGACCTGGAAAATAGATCCAGGAGAGACAATTTAAAAATTATTAGATTACCTGAAAACCCTGATCAAAATAGTAACCTAGAAATCATCCTTTAAGAAATTCTCAAGGAAAATTGCCCTGATGTTTTAGAACCAGAGGGCAAAATAGAGGTTGAAAGAATCCACCAATCACCTCTTAAAAAAGATCCCAAAAAGAAAACTCCTAGGAAAATTATAGCCAGGTTCCGGAGTTCCCAGATCAAGGAGAAAATATTACAAACAGCCAAGAACAATTTGAATATTGTGGAAACACAATCTGGATAACACAGGATCTGGCAGCTTCTACACTGAGAGATCAAAGGGCTTAGAATATGATATTCCAGAGGTCAAAGGAGCTGGGATTAAAACCAAGAATCACCTATGCAGCAAAATTGAGTATAATGTTTCAGGGAAAAACATGGCCATTCAATGAAATGGAGGAATTCCAAGCATTCTTGATGAAAAAACCAGAGTTGAATAGAAAATTTGATATTCAGATACCAGAAGCAAGAGATGCTGAGAAGGTAAACAGGGAAAAGAAATCAAAAGGAACTTATCAGAGTTGAAATATCTACATTCCTACATGGAAAAACGATAATTGTAACTGATGAAACTTTTCTCAGTATGAGAATAGTTGAAGGGAGCATAAATGTATATATATGTACACATACATATATGTCTATACAGGAGGGTATATGGGCGTATGAATACATATGTGAGTGTGTGTATATATGTGTACAGGTGTACTTAGAGGGCACAGGACCAATTTAACAGGAAGGGATTATACTGAAAAGGTGAAATTGAGAGGTGAGAGAAGAATATAATGAGAGGAGATGGGGAGAGACAGAACGGGGTAAACTATCTCATATAGAAGAGGCAAGGGATAACTGTTACAATGGAGGGGAAGAACAGGAAGGCAAAAGGGAATGGGTCAACCTCACCCTCATTGAATTTGGCTTAGGGAGGGAATGACATACACACTAAATAGGGTATCTTACCCTACAGGAGAGCAGGGGGGGAAGGGGATGAGAGGGGGGATGATGGAGGGAAGGACAGGTTGGGGGGGAGAGAAGTTAGAAGCACACACTTTTGAAAAGAGAACAGAACAAGTGGGGGGCAGGATAGGATGGAGGGAAATATAGTCAGTCTTTCACAATATATCCACTATGGAAGTGTTTTGTGTAGCTACACGTGTACAACCTATATTGAATTACCTATCTTCCCAGTAAGGATGGGTGATGAGGTAGGAAGGGAAAGAATCTGGAATTCTAAGTTTTAAAATTAAATGTTTAAAATGTTTATATTTTACATGCAACTGGGAAATAAGATATACAGGCACGAGGGTATAGAGATCCATCTTTCCCTACTGGAAAGTCGGAGTGGGGATGGAGGAGGATATAGGAGAGAGCAGATTGGGGGGGGTATACAGCGGGATCACTGTTTTGGGTGGGGGTTGGGGAAAGATGGGGAGAAAATTTGCAACTCAAAATCTTGTGGAAATGAATGATGTAAACTAAAAATAAACATAAAATTTAATTAAAAAAAAAAAAAGGAACTGGCCCTAGACTGAATTTTTTGCCACAATGAATGAATTCATGGCCCTTTGCTTCGTTAGGAATTTTCCACTAGGTGATTTTTACTTGCCTAGAATGTTTCTTCTCCATTTCTTCCTGCCTCTTTAACCTGGAATGACACTCATGGCCTTCTCCCAATTTGGAGACACAGGTATCATCATTTGTGAGTTTTTCTTGGGATGACTCTTCCAAAAAAATGTATGGCTTTGGATTCGAATACTTGGCTTCAGTTCCAGTCTTCCATTCTGAAAGAAAGTGAAAAATGTAAGTAGCCTCTGCTTCATAAGCATTACACTCAGTCTTATCTTCTGTCCCCCTCATCAAAGGACTCAGACTTTAAAGGTAAAACATTTATTAATATCAGCATCAAATGTTTGCAAAGTCAATGAAAATTCATAAAAAGCTATTACATTGATTCTCAAAATAACTATAGAATCAAGGACTTATTACATTTTCCTAAAAAGGAAACAAAGGATCAGAATGATTCCGTGACTTGCACAAGGTCACCATGTTAATAAGTATCGATCTTTTGGCTCCAAATCCACTGGTCTTTCTAACTGTGGTAATTCTCAACACAAATGTATATAACTACTCTGCATATTTACTGGGCCTAAAGACAGAAACCACAAGCAGGAAATTTTTAGCTCAACATAGAGAGAAAATATTCTTTCAATTACAGGTGACCAAAATTTGGGTGGAGTGCATTGATTCATTTTGACTCAACACATACAAATATTTCTTATGTGGCCACTATCTTTACAATGGCAAAAAATCTAAGATTACTTGCTTGAGATGACTTGAAATGACATAACATAGCCCAAAAGGTAGCACATGACTCTAAGTATAACTTTCATCCCAGTGATATTTTCTCCATACTATGTTGTAGATATGTATTACCAAATACATTCATTATTATCTGGAAGTATTTATGCAAAGGTTAAATGAATATCATGATAGGAAAGGACATGATAAAAAAGGCTCATAAGAAGTCAATGGCTAGGGGGCGGCTAGGTGGAGCAGTGAATAGAGCGTCGGCCCTGGAGTCAGAAGGACCTGAGTTCGGATCCGGCCTCAGACACTTAATGCACACCCAAACGAAAATACCTAGCCGTGTGACCTTGGGCAAGTTACTTAACCCCAATTGCCCTCCAAAAATCGCAAAAAAAAAAAAAAAAAAAAGAAGTCAATGGCTATGATAAGTTTGTGAGTTCAAGTCACTGGTCCTAGAAAATGGGACAATAGAACACAGACAGTTCTCACGTTATATAAGTGGATCATTCTGTAGACCTCTACATGAAGCAGTTTTTACATAATTCAAATCTGTCCATGAACACAAGAAAGGGAAAAAGGAAGGGAGATAGAAATGGGATCACGTACCCATGAAGGGAAGGAGCTGGTACACAGTTCAAGGACACATGGAGGCTGGAGACAGAGAAGCAAGAGGAAGAGGAGGTGGGGGTCAGGGCCAGCCACATGGGGACTTGTCAAGAACTGAGAGGAAGAATATGCAGGGGGTAGACATGTGGGGGCTGGACACAGTCACAGACAGGGGGTGACAGGTGATATGTAGGGACCAGGGACAGACGTACAGTCTGCAGATAGATATAAGACATACAAGTGAGGACTGGATGTTTGGGCAGAGTGGGGCAGAAGTCTCCTCTCTCAGTGCTGCAGAACCCAAGCCAAGCCCCATTAGTGTTGGAGGCAATGGCAGTCTCTCTGTGTCCATTCTGCTTTCATTTAGAAGGGTTTTTTATTGTTGTTGTTGTTGGGGATGGGAGGCCAAGCTGAGGGGCAAGAGTGGGGAGAAAGGAAGGAAGGGAAGGAGAAGGAGAGGGGGAGGAAAAGAGAGAGAGAGACAGAGAGAGAGAGAGAGAGAGAGAGAGAGAGAGAGAGAGAGAGAGAGAGAATACTATACAGTAAAATTAAATTTTTTGGGGGGAGGAAATAGATTTCTTTATGGAAAGTTGAATTTGTATAACGTGAATTTCCATAAAGCTAGAACAGCCTGTACCCAAAGAATGGGTCACTGTGATTGCAGAGCCACAGTTAGTGGTCTACAAAACAATGCAAAGAATGGGAGACCGCCCCAGGACTATATGAAGGGGGCACACTTGCTGCTATGTTCTATAAAAAGGAAGAGAATGGATTCTGCAAACTACTGGTCAGTAAGTTTGATGTTATTTCCCAGTAAAATTCTAGAATGTATCATTACAGGGATAATTAGAAACCTTCTAGAAAAGGAAGCAGCAATCTCAAAGAGGTAGCCTGGCCTCACTGAGAACAGGTCACGCCCAAAAGATGACAATCAAATGATAGGAACAGTTTTGAAAAGAGGAATGAAAAACTACCCACAAACATAAAAACCTGCTTCAAATTGAATAATACAAGAAACGCAAATTACTTGATGATCACTAAATTGACAATAATAGGAAAAAATGAGAATAGTTAAATGTGTAGGGGATGTGGGAAGACAGGTACACTCCTAAATTGTTGGGAATCCTGGGAATCTAGCAAATTGTTCTAGATAACAATTTGGAGTTTTTCCAGAAAAGTCACTAAAATCTTTGTGGTAACTATTCCATCCTTGGGTCTACTTATCAACAGGCACTGCTGGACATTTATTTTCTAGTACCAGTCCCTAACGCAAAATGGACCACAGGTGGGAGCCAGATCAGTGACAGCTACATTACACAGGAGGATGACTGCTGGGCACACCCACATCCTGGCATCAATACTTGCTGAGTCCTCTTTTGCTCTCCTTGGAAATGTGTGCATTCCATCTCCAACAGGCCCCTCCCCAAAGACAGGGAAGTATTTCTTACTTTCCAGGGGGACTCAGGACCTCTGTTATTCTCAGAGTATCTAAGGTACATATAGATAATGCTCTTTCCTATGCATCAGTGCTCACCAAATCTGTTATTATGTAAAAACTGTAAACCTCTAACTGGGATAATACTTTTCATAATGCCTAGTCTTAGCAGTTCAAAAATGAAAAAAAAAATAGATTTTTTTTTTTTAAGTCAATGGCTAGCTAAGAAAATGGTTTCTGAGAGTGGGATTTGGACTTTCACTTAAAATACAGGCATGCCAGTAACCTGGCCATAGACTGAGTACAACAAAGGCTGGTAAAGTATATTTTTGCAAATCTAAATAAAAAGACTTTAAAACTAAACAGGAGGGAGGGAGGGAAGGCCACCCATGCAGATCTCTCCAGTGAAGTGCCATAGAAAGTAGCATTCCAACAAGGGAAAAGACAGGGGTAAATGGGAAGATCTTTCTCATTCATTAATGGGCTCACGTGACCTGCCTGAGTCACATGAGTCTGTGGTGGAGGAAGCTTGTCGAATGGGGGAGCAGAGCTCAGAGGAAGTTGGTCAGAGCAGTTAGAGCTGAGGGAGAGAAAGGAAGCAGGCAGAGAGCTGTGAGTGTTTGTTTGTGGGAAGGTCCTAGCAAGGGGAAAGCTTGGGTATGGCAGTGCCCCATGCATGGTTACTGTATATAGATTTCTTTGTGGTTATGATGGATTCAACTTTCTGGTGTTTGAATGTTTTTGTTCTGTCTTCCATGTGGAGATCTGGTTATATTTTGCAATTCAGAATTATGCCAGCATAATCATAGCCACTGTAGGTGTTATGAATTGGTGCTATAACAGGTGAGACCCCCAGCTCACAGGTGACAAAAATCCAAGAGAGGCGCCAATAGTCAAACCCATGGCCTCCAATGACAACACAGTCATGCCCCCAATGAAGGCAACACACAAGAGGAATGAAAACAGGACCCAATGTAAGGAGGTCATATGTGGCCACAAAGGCATTACTGAAATTTACTGGGATGAACCTTATGGATTGTTGATGGTTCATGATGGATTTGCCTTATTCAAAAGAAACAAGACAGCTAAAAGGGGGCTTTAAAGATATGATTAAGAAATCATACTTCTATGAGTAGATCCATCTTCCAGGGGGATGAAACCTAGTGAAGTAAGATGATAATTGCCTGGCAAATGTCTGAAGGGTTGTCAGGAGGAGGAGGGAGTGGGGGTAGACCCATGAGCTATGGGTGCCAGCTGCCAAAAGTTGAGGCCCACTGAGGCATGAGGTCAGGAAATGCTTCCAAACCATCTAAGCTGTCCCAAAGTGGGATGAGCTGCCTAAATTTCACCAGGATACATGAGAAAGATGACCATATAAACAAGAATACCACAGTGCACCATGGGAAAAGGGAGAAAGAAACCTTTCCTGCCAGATCTTGGATTAGACCAATTTATGAAAACCATGTGATTGTGGATAAAAGCTGGAACAACAATCAATGGATCAGATTTCCCAGGGTCACCCAGCTGTGCACACCATCTCTCACCTCCATAAATGTTATTCAATGCTGAGACACAGAATCCCCCACTCCCTTTAAGGCTTAGCTCCTAGAAGAGGAGGTGTTTCCTGATTGTCCCATAGGCTCTTAGTACCATCTCCATCCTCCTTAAGGGATCACACTTGTGTGTTCTTTCTTGTTGGAACCTTCCTGCCTCCCACAGAACCTCAGGGCCCTTCTTCACTTTCTGTATCCCCTGCACCTGGTAAAGTGACTTTCCCATATCAGCTGCTCAATCAGTTCTTCTTGGATTGGATCAGAGGAAAAGGCATATCCAGTCAACAAACATAAAATGTTTATAATCGAAAGGAGAGTGATGGAGCACATTCTGGTGACATAGGCAAGAGCCCTTTCTGTCACTTGGTGGGCTGGAAGCCAGTCAGCAAAGGGCTGAGAGGTGAGCGAGAAAGAAATGGAGGTGAGAAGGGGAGATGAAAGGGAAAGGTGCATGCACGATCCACTACAACATAATGTGGCGACAATGTCATTTAAATGGATGAGCAGAAAGAACATAAAGAAATCTGGAACTCATGCAAGAACCAAAGTTGCAAAGCACAGACACGAAAAGGCCAGCCACATGTGGGCTGTAGGGACTGAAAACTGAGGACGTTTTAGGCACCGAAATTCCTTTTAAGAAACACAAATGGATGTGAAGCTTAATAAATTATACCAATGTTAATATTAAAGTTAATATGTCAATATATTAATCTAGTTATATTAATGCTAAATAGTAAAACTGCTATATTAACATTTTAATAATATATTAAGATAAGTTATGCTAATGTTTGATATTAAAGTTAAAAAGAATCACTAAGATAATTGTTTCTAATAGGAATTTTTTTCCATGAAGAAGTTCAGAGTGACTCAATGGCCCAAGGGAGGGTGGCCTGGAGGGTCCCCAAAGAAAAGAGGCAGGAAAAAGCACCTCTTGTCCCAAGACTAAAAGAACATTCTGAGTGAAGGGATGCTGGAAAGGTGCTCATTTGAGGTACTGAGTTCAGACTGTGCCTCGGGATCTCCCCATGGAGTTCCCTGACTCCCACGCAAACAGCTAAGGTTTGCTGACTTTGGTCTCATCCCCAAAGGCTTCCCAGACTCACCTGGCTCCTCTGTACAGCTGCTGCTTAGGACTTCTTCCTCAAGATTCCAGGGGGCATGGCCTTGCTCCAGAGGGCTGATCATGTCTGGTTTGGAAATCATAAGCCCTGCTAGACAGAAATGGGAAAATATTGTGTTCAGAGAGGCAGCTAAGAATGCAATCCAAGGCCCCTCTTTCAGACTGGGGGTGGGGGTGCAGTAGGAGGTAGGTGTGCTGTGAAGGTCTAGAAAGGACAAGAATGAGCCCCTGAAGAAAGCTCAGTGGAAACATATCATAGAGCTGATAGGAAATTAGGACTGAGAGGGCAAGGAGCATAATTACCTTTAATGGGGGGCTCTTACCCCTGTCTGTGTCCAGGACCTTCTGGCAGTTTGCTGAAACTTAGTGAGCCCTTCTTCAAAGAACATTTTTAAATGCATAAAATAATTATAAAGAAACCAGTTCTAGTGAAATAAATTGATCAAAAACTAAAAGAAAAAGTTCACAGACTCTATGTTAACAGCCCCTTCTCTAAAGCCTTCAGGGAGCTGACCTGGTGTTTTAGGGGAAAATCTGTAACTTGAAAGAGGAGAGAGCAAGAAGGAAAGTACAAACTTGTGGCCAACACAAAGTGCCAATTTCCAAGTGTAGAAACCAAAGACCTTCTACCAGGAAACAGAGCACAAAGGGGTTATCTGGAGTCTCTGCTTGTCAAAATGGTAACAGCCACATCCCACCCCAGAGGCCCCCCCAGCATAGGGGCAGGAAAGAATTGAGACTCCTCCACTGGGCAGATGTGAAGTCCTAGAGGCAGCCGTCCTCACCCAGATAGACCAGGTTCTGGAAGTTCTCCAGCATCACCTCGTGGTAAAGCTCCCTCTGAGCAGGGCCCAGGAGCCCCCACTCCTCCAGGGTGAAGTCCACAGCCACATCCTGGAATGTCACCGATTCCTAAAATGATAGACACACAAGTGTATAACCTAGACCTGGTTCAGCCATTTTCCAATGAATGGGCATCCCTCAATTTTCCAAGTCTTTGCCATAACAAAAAGAGCTGCTATCGAAAGTTCTATACAAATGGGTCTTTTTTGTTTGGTCTCTTTGTTGAGGGCACCGCCCTCCTCCCAGTCTCCCAGACTCACCACCCCTGGCTCATTCTGGTCTCCCTCTCAGCCCCCACATCCAAGCTGGTGCTAAGGCCTATGATGTTGCCTTCACCAGCTCCTGAATACACCTCCTCTTCTCTGACACCGCCCCACCCTGGTGTAGACCCTCATCACCTCACCCCAGATTATTGCAGGAACTTCTGGGGGACTGCCCACATCAGGTGCCTTCCCACTGCAACCCAATTCACCCAGCAGTGACCTTCCTGAAGCACATCACCCCCTCCTCCTACTCAGTAAACTCCAGTGGTTACCTATCAGCTCAGGAATCAACTACAAAACCCTGAATGTACAAAGCTCTGCCCCCTGCCTCCTGGGCTCTCCACAAAAAGGACCCTCCCCCTCTCAGTTCCTGGCTCCCCCTCCTCCACTCTCACCACTGACACCCCCCTGCCCCATCCCCCGGCTTCATTAAGTCCCAACTCAAACCCCAACTTCCACAGGAAGCCTTCCCAGCCCCTCTTCATCCCAGTGCTTTCCCTCGGTTAATGATTTCCTATTCCTTATGTACACTGCTTACTTGAACAGATGTGTCTGCCTCTTGTCCCCCTCATTAGATTGGAAGCTCCTTGAAAGCAACGCCTGTCTTCTGCCTCTGTCTGTGTCCCTGCTACTTAGCACTGTGGCTGGTACACAGCAGGCATTTAATAAATCTTTACTGGCTGATCTTTTCACTCTCATCAACATTTGCTGCTGCTGTTTTATTTACACTTCTTCTGTGTCCCTTAAAGATCTGCCACAGTCCCGAGCACATGCTGGGCCTGCACAAGTGGCCGTGGGGATGGAAAGGAGAAAGACACCAGGTAAGGCAGAGAAGGGTCCCAGGTGAGGGGGGGCGGGCAGCATCTCCAACCCAGGCTTGGATCTCTAACCCTGGCTCCTCTCCTCACCAAGCGGATGTAGGGAAGCACCTTCTGCTCTTAAGGCTGTGATTTCCTCATCTACAAAAGGAGGCCACTGGCCCAGGTGACTTCCGACCCCCTCCAGCTCTTCACTTTTGAGTCACCAGCAGCCCCAATGTCTTGGGTCACAGGATATTGCAAAGAAATGTGTCCACATTCAGAAGACACTTTAAAAGTAAGTTAACTCCCACTCACCTGCTGGGCCCTGGAAATCAGGTAGGCAGGTGCCATTTCCTCCTGTGTGGAGAAGGCCGACTCCTCAGAAGAGCACGCTGGGGAAGAAAGGGCGACAATGAGCTGGCCTGGCCTGCAGGGCCCAGAAAGCCCCCCATCTCCATGACTGGGCGGGGTCAGAGGAACCTCAGGTGGTCAGCCAGGGGCAGGAGGGCTCAGTACTGGCCTCAGCTCAGAAAGAACAGACCACGCGCAGCACCCTGTGCGGGAAATAACCCCCTTGGGTGGCTCAGTCACCACAGCCCCACCTCTGGAGCTGTGACCCCAGGCCTCAGTGACCTTGGCTGTAAGGTGGGTGTAATTCTGTTTCTTGTCCCTGCTTTTAGGCACCTATAAAGCCCTTGTGAACTCTGGAGCCATTACCAACGTCAGTGGGATTTAAAGATCTTCCATGCCCCATTGGACTTGCTGACATAGCAGGAAGGGGAGGGGCAAGAGGAAGTGGAAGAAAAAGCTAGAGTTCCGTTGGGGACTGTTGGTGGCCACAGCAATAGCAGTAACTGCTGAGGTAGCGGTGGAGGCCCAAATCTCTTTTTAAGCCAGCCAGAATTTTCTGCTAAGGACTCTTGTTGGGGGCTGCCGGGAACTGGAACTTCGGGGGGCCGGAGCTGTTGTGAGCACGCTTCCTGGACGCTGAGCAGTTGCTGAGAGTCGGGAGAGAAGGACCTTTGCCTGAAGTAGCCTGTTCTGTTTTGAAGGCTTAAGAATGTGGTTGTTTACTATGTTAACTACTTGTGCCAATTTCATAACTATCCTGATGGCTTTGACTTTCTGGTTTTGGGACTCGGTTATTTGGTATTTTAATAAATTCTCTGGCTTTATCCCCCACATAGAGAGACTGATATATTTTGTGATTAATAACCACATAAGCCTATTTATAATTGCCATAGGCATAGTGAATATTGCATTGTTAATACAGGTGGGTGTAATTCTGTTTCTTGTCCCTGCTTTTAGGCACCTATAAAGCCCTTGTGAACCCTGGAGCCATTACCAACGTCAGTCATTCTTGTCCTTGTCATACCCCGGTATGCAGCAGATCGGTAAGAAAATCCAAGGCAATGTGAGGAGGGGGTAAATGCTGACAATTACTGGCTCAGGAAAAGGTTTATGCAGGAGACCCCATCTGTGCTAGGCCTGGAGACGGCACATGCTAGGCCCTCCAGGGGGATAGCCTGTGCAATGCCTGGAGGCAGGGGGCTGAATGCCCAGGCTCGCTGGAGGAGCAGAGGAAGGGGAGCCAGAAGAAATGGCCTGGAAGGCAGGCCAAACTGCAGAAGGTTACATTCAGAAGGAGGCCCATGAACTCTGTCCAAGAGTCAGCAGGCAGAAATTGAGTTTTCTTGAGTTTGAGCAGGGCAGCACCTAAGAGACATCATTGTGGTAGTCATGTGGGAGAGAGCCAGAAAGAAGGGAGAGCACCTGAGGAGAGGAACAGAAAAAAGGAATGGGAGAGAAGAATCAGGGGCACTAGAGAAGACTGGACAGGGAGTCAGGAGAGCCCAGGTTCAAATGCTGCCTCTGACACCTCCTCCACCTTCCTGTGTCCCCACCCCCCTGCTGGCCTCGGGCCCCTCTTCTCCTCTCCTCCCAAGGAGGCCAGCATCATCTCAGGGCGCTGTGTCTATCAGCTACACGCCCAGCCTTCATCTGCTGCCTACGCTCCAGGCCTGCTACTGTCACCCAAACCTCCAACTAAACACGTCCACAACAAAGCAGTCTCCCCAACTCATCCCGGCCTGGATTTCCTGATTTCTCCTGAGGGTATCCTGACTGCTCTCTCGGGCCTCATTCAATCAATGAGCAAATCTCACCAATCCAACCATCCAAGGAATTCTTACGTTTATCTCCTCCCTGCACTCACAGGGCCATGAGTTCAGGGCAAGCTCATCACTTGCTTCCACACCCCCTTCTTTGGTCCACTGATCACCCAGTAGTGTCCATAGTGCTATTCCTAAAGCATCCCTCTCTTCAGAAAGCTCCCTACTGCCTCTGGCATAAAATGCAGCCTCCTCCATTAGCCACTAAGGGCCCTTCATGCCGTGGCTCAAACTGAGAGGCATGGAGAGACATCTCCACTCTGGGTCTTTACATGGACCACCTGTGCCCAGCCTATGGCTGAGCCTCCCAAGCTCACACTGGTCTGATCAGCCAGTCGGCCACACCGTACCCAGACCCAGATGTGGTAAGGTCATTTTGAGCCTCTTTGAGCAAGGCCAGCCAAACACGGCCCTTCACAAGCTGAGCCACACTTTCTTTCTAGAATGATCTCCCTTGACTCCTCCTGCACACTCTATATCTAGACAAAATGGCCCCTGTATACGAGGGTCCATCTTCCACCTCTGCCTAGACTGCCCTCCCCCTCCCATCTGCCTCTTGGAATCCCAGCTCCTTTCAAGGTTCAGCTCCAGGGTCACCGTGGGGTTCAGGCTCTTCCCCCCAAAAGTACTTTGTATGTATTGTGTTGTCTGTCATCCTGTCCTGTTCTGCACCCCTCTTGGACAATATGAGGATTTTGTATTCCCAGGGCCTAGGACTAGAGAGGCAAGAACTTGCAGAAAGCAAGACCAGTGAGGATAAAGGGAAATGGGGAGGATAAAGAGGAAAGAAACCACAGAAGCACAAAATCTAAGCCCTCAAAAGGACATGAGATGCACTGGTCTTGGAGTCAAGAAATTCTGGCTTCAAATCCAGCTTCTGGCATCTCTGAGCCAAGGGGCAGGTCCTTAACCTCCTGAAACCTCAGTTTCCTCCTGTGTAGAATGGGGATACCTATTGGGAGACTCAAATAAGATAATGTCTGTGCAACACTCTGCAAGTGCTTCTAAACCATGTTACAGCCAGCTACCACCACTATCTGCACATCTGGGTCAACCTATAATGAAGAAGCTGAGGAAGGCGGGGAAGGGTTGGAAAAAGAAAATAACTAACCATAAGACTAAGAAGGGGCCTAAGAGGCCATGGAGGGTAGAAAGGAGGAGGAAAGAAAAGGGTAGAAGAGGAAATGAAAGGAAGGAAGAGAAGAAACAGGAGAAAAATTAGAGAGGGGAAAACTAAGACAAAGAAAACAGTAATAGCTAGCATTTACATATCACTTTACAAATGTTATTTCATTTGATCCTCACAACCTCAGGTGATAAGGAGAATTATTATGCCCATTTTACAGCTGAGAAAACTGAAGTGAAGAGACTTGCCCGGGGTCACATGGCTAGTAAGTGTCGGAGGTCACATCTGAACCCTTCCTGCTGCCAGGCCTGCTGATCTACCCACTTCTCAACCAGCTGGCTGCCTTGTGGCAGATACAGAAGAAACCAATACAGCCTGCCATTTCCTACCTGTGCCTTTGTCCCAGGCCTAGAATGTTTTGTCCTCCACTCAGGCATACTCTCAAACCCCCACCCATTCCCTGGAAGTTGCTTTCTGTATGTTTTTTTTCCTTTTCCTGGCTTGCTAATCTCATTGACTTAGGGAACTCACCTCTACCCAACCCCCAGAAAATGCCCCTCTATAACGCAGGCAGATAAGCCAAGGTCAGGCAGAACTCGAACCCAGGACTTCAGCTCTAATTATTTTACTGGTTCATTCCTGGCATTTCTGTGTATACTGTGCATCCACTCTGCTGGGCACTGCCCAGGGTGGGGCACACAGTAGGCCCTTAATAAATGTTTCTGGGTTGCAGGAGTGAGTGCAGAAAGGCTCGGCAAAGTGGGGGTGCAAGCACAGGGTATATAGCACAACCTGGCCTTGGAAAGGCCAGAGGAATTGACAAAAAAGGAGGGGAGGAAAGAGAAAGGCTGGAATGGGATGGGAGCGGGGAGGCAGCGACTGGTTCTGATTGGACGGAAGTTCTAACCCCACCCCCTCACTGTCCAATAGCGTATGCGTTCACAAAGGGCGTGGCAATCATGGGAGTGAGCATGGGCCTGGCTTTCCTGCTCAGAATAAGAATCATGGCTGCCCAGGAGGCAGTGAAACCTCTGATTGGGTCTCAGTTCTGACTCGACCCTCCCACTCTGCCCAATGTAATGTCGAAGAGGGAAGGGGCGTGGCGATTGTGGGGTGGGAGGTGAGAGAGAACATAAGCCGAGTGGAGATTGACGAGGCGGCTGCGGCGCCTCTGATTGGGCTACGGACGTAACACCGCCCCTGCTTTATCCAATGGCTATTCGATTCAAGTAGAGGGCGTGAGGATTAGACTATGACTTTGGGGAAGTGCGCGTGCCCATCGGCTCGCCCTCAGCAAAGTGGAAAGGAAGGAGGAGGAGAAGCTTGGGGGCCGAACGTTCGCCTTCTCCCTTACCCCGCACACCTGCGCCCGCCGGGTCTACCTCCTTCTCCTCTCTCCCGGGCCTGGCCAGTCCCCGGGGCCCACGCTCGGCTGCAGGCCCGAATGAAGCCCCGGTGGTCACCAGGAAGGAAATGGCACGTGGAAGGGGCGGGCTTTCCGGAAGTTACGCGATGGCCTGGTCCCTTCCCCTCTTGGGCCGCAGTTACTTCTGGGAGATGTAGTTCGGTGACCTCGTCGGGACTGCCACGTGTTCCCAAACCTCAAACTCTAAGCTCATGCTTCTTTCCCGTCTCCTTAGAACTGACTCCCCCACCCTTGTGGCGGTTTAGCGACTCCTGTGCATCCTTGTTGTTAAATACACAAAACAAACTGCAGAGGAGTAGGAAGGAAATCAGTTATATCGAAATAATACGTGATTTCCCCCCATATAAATTCACAGGACTAAGTGAGAGCTGTCCTGGGACCCTCAGGAGGGCGGTGGGGGGGAGGGCAGGGTCCCTGGGTCTCGGGTTAAGGGCACCTGAGCCCCGCCCTTGGCATGGTGTTTAGTGAGGCGGTCACTAAGCATTTATTAAGCGCCTGCTGTGTGCCCCGCATGGGACCAAATGCTGGGGACAGGACGAAATGAGCTCCTTTGTGAGAGGGAGGGGACATGCATCTGACGAACTCCGTGCGTAACAATGTAGCAGATGGAGGACTGGGGAAGGCTTCCAGCAGGAGGGTTCAGTTGGTCTTTAATGGAAGCCGGGGCAAAGATGGGGAAACCCTGGTAAAGAGGCGAGAAGCCCGCTGTCCTCTGTCTGAGGAGCAGCAGAGGCGTGAGTGTCCCCTGGACACGCAGGAGTCAGGGGTCAGCAGGAGGCTGTAGTGGAAAGCCCCCAGATTGCACTGAGTGGGGCAGACGCGGTTGGGTGACACTTTGGGGAATCCCTTTGGAGGCTGATTGGGGTGGGGAGAGACTTGAGGCAGGCGGACCCCCCAGCAGCCGTGGGATCGTCCAGACAGATGAGGATGAGGGCAGCGTCAGAGGAATGGAGGGGCTCATGGAAGGGAGAGTCCAAAGGCGAGAATGGCAGTCCTCGGGTATGGGGAGGAACAGTGGCGGAGAGTCGAGGACCACATCTGGGCAGTGAGCCTGGGATGATGGGCGGCTCCCGAGTAACCGTGAAGTCTGGAAGGGGAGGAGGGTGGGAGGGAAAGACGGCTCAGTTTTGGACACGTGGTTGAGTCCAATCTCCTGGGCATCCAGTTTGAGATATCCTAAAGGCAGTTGGAGATGGAAGATGAGGTCAGCAGAGAAGTTGGGGCAGGAAAGGTAGATCAGAGAAACAGTAGCATAGAGATGCTTAATTAAATCTCTGGGAGCCAACGAGACCACTGAGTGAAGCAGGGAGAAGAGAAGAGGGCCCAGGACAGAACCCTGAGGGATGTCTACGGTTAAGAGGGTGTGATTTGGAGGAGGCTTCAGCAAAGGAGACGGAGGCACCCTCAGACAGGGAGAAGGAGAACCAGGAGAGAGGGGTGTACTGAAAACCTAGAGAGAACAGAATATCGAGGAGAAAAGAGTGATTAATAGTGAGACAGATGAAAACCCCAAGAGACAGAGTTTCTGATTAATTAATAATTTACTAATTAGACTAGTAGGTAATCAGTAAATTGATGGTCAGTGGTTTCTCTTGTAACCAAACTCCCCAGGGGAGACCCTGAAACACCTAAAATCCTTCCTGGAAAGGGAACTCCCCTAACAAGTGAAACTCAACCCTGACTGGTGGGCATTTAGTGAGGAAGTGGGCTAAAAGTCTTCTTCCTCCAGCTGAGGACATGGCTTGATGCTGAGACTCAGCAGCCTCAGGGCATCTGGGCTGAGGGAAGCCATCTCCAGCCTGATCTCTCTGGCTGGCTTACTCCTCCATGGCCAAGAAACACAACAAGAAGGGGCTGAAGAAGATGCAGGCCAACAACACCAAAGCCTTCAAGGCCCAAGCAGAGGCCATCAAGGCCCTGAACACCAAGGCCTCCAAAGCCAAGCTCCTCAGGCCCAAGATCCCTAAGGCCAGCCCCTGGCATACTAGCCATAAGATGGCTACCAAGCGTCCAGGTCCTAGGATGGGCCTCAAACGTCCAGGCTCCAGGATCATGAAGCCTGACTCTAAGGTTAGCAGAACCACTGACCCCAAGGCTACCAAGCCCACTGACTCCAAGGCTGCCACCAAGGTCAGTAAGTCAGATCCCAAGGCTACCAAATCTGGCCCCAAGGCCACCAAATCTGATGCTAAGGCTGCCAAGTCTGACCCCAAGGCCACCAAGTCTGATCCCAAAGCAGCCAAGTCTGATTCTAAGGCTGCTAAGAGTCCAAATGCAAAGATGCTGGGGCTAAAGCTGCTGGTCCCAAGCCTTCAAAATAGATGCTTCCGGACAGAAGGACTTGTTTAAAGCTAAAACCACCCTTTTTTCCCCAGCCAGGGTATGATTATTCATTATTTTGTACAAATAAAGGAAATAGTGAGTCATAAAAAAAGGAAAATAGTGGATCATAAATTAATAATTAGTTATTCATAGAATACTATAATTTTAATTTCTTTCAGTAGCATCGCAGGCTGCAGAGAGGTTAAGGAGAATGAGGATCAAGAAAAGGCCATTGCATTTGACAACTAAAAGATCATTGATAGCCTTAGCCAAGGCAAGTTTAGAAGGCTCTCTTGGCCATTTAGGATCTCTGGAACTGCAAGGCTCCAACTCCCTCGCCTTTTTTTGTGAAGTGACATAGCTTTTCACAGAATCATGGAATCTAGAATTGGAAGGCACCTCACTGGGCCTGGAGTTCACACTAAGCTATGAGGGAAATGATATAGTGCATCCCTATTTTATTCCAATCAGTGTTAATCAGTTTAGTGTGATTACATATGGGTAGCGATTGTTAACAATTATTAGTGATATACTCATCTAGTAATATACATTTAGTCAGTCTAATCACCTAATATTAGTATAGGAATTATATATTAATACATATTTTACACATATCTAGGAATGATTAGATAATATAGACTTATCAGGATCCAAGACCACTCCAGTCTTTTTACTATTAGGGAATACCTCAGGAATCTAGTCTAATTCTCTTAGGAGAAGTTCCTCTGAGAATTTTCACTCCTGGTTAGGGATGCCCACAGGAGAGATGAGCTCAGGCATATGAGGATAATGAGGAAGTTTATTTATTTAAGACCCCCTACTCTATTCCAATCAATATCAATCAATTTGATATGATTATAAGTTCTATACATTTGGCCCCAGAGCTGTAAGCTGCAGATGGTAAAATCACTTGTGTAATCATAGGAAGCTAGCTAGAAGCCCTCCACCCTCATTTTTCCTTTCATGGAGACCAAGCCTAGTGTGACAGAGGTGACTCAACTACATGGAAAGTTCCCTAAAATTATTTTTGTATCTCAGGACCATTCTTTCTTGTCCAACATGAGCAGGTGTCCATCTTAGGACCATTTAGTTAGTGGAGATGGCCTATGTTTCACCCATCTTATGACCACCTAGTCAGTGGAGATATTCCTTGCTTCACCCAATTCATGACCCTGTTTACAGATCACTTTTGCTTATTTTAATCTATGTATCAGTAAGTGCCAACAAGATATTCACAGCACCCATGGTAACTATGAATATGAAAGCAGAGTTCTGAATCACAAAATATAACAGACTCTCCATATAGAAGACAGAAGCAAAAGACCAGAAAACCAAGTCCATCATAGCAACAAAGAAGATAATACACCATAACACAGCAGGGGGCAATACCATCGCAAAGCCTTCCCATAAACAAAGACTCACAAGCCTAGCTGTTTCCTTGCCTGTGTCCATTCTCTCTCCCAGGTCTAACTGCTCTGACTCCCAGCTTCCTGCTCTACCCGTTCAGCAAACTCCTCCCACCACAGACTCTATGTGATTACATTTGGTCTACTAAGGGGCAGGGAAGATCTTCAAATTCCCATCACCATGACAGCATCATGTGTCAGTCAATGGAATGATTCTGTATCCAGTATAGCTGTTCTTGAATGTTTAGCTATCTAACCCTATAAAAATAGGGCCCTGGAAGGAGGGGGCATTTCAGAACATGAGGAAAACCTGAGGTCTCTTTCATTAGAGGGGACCATGTGCCCTTTAATAAAGTGTTGTTTGACTCAGCACTCTGCCTCAGTTTCTCTTATTGTAGTTTGGATAATTTTTGTCCCCCACAATGAGTGCATCCTGCAGGATCAACATGGTGCTATGTTCCTTGGCAACACCCGAGCCAGGAATTTCAAGGTTTGGGGACAAGGGTGGACTCTGTGTCAGGGGGGACTAAAGAAAGAGTTATTAAACTGTGTAAAATTTGCTTTGAGTAGACAAAGTGTTCAAGAGATTGTTTTGGCCAAAGTATGGGACTTTAGATTACCTAGAAAGTTATAGAATTTTCATGAGTAATCTCTGTAAACCAGTTTAGAACCAGTGAACTATAGCTATTGCTAAAGCCTTCACCTGCACAACATTGAAACTTTTCTGTCTTACTCAGTCTCTGTTTTTCTTTCTGTGAATATATACTTGTCTAGAGAAATGGAACTTTTTTTAAAGTGGCAGCTACAGAGGAAGATTTTGCTCCATGGATTTTCTGAGTAAAACATTTCAGGGGCGGCTAGGTGTCATCTCAGGTAGAGTACCAGCTCTGGAGTCAGGAGGACCTGAGTTCAAATTTGGCCTGTGTGACCTTGGGCAAGTCACTTAACTCCAATTGCCCTGCCTTCCCCCTTCCAAAAAAAAAAAATTTCAAAGAGAAAACAAAATCCATAAAGAAGAAGACAGAAAAATTGTTAATATAACGATAAAAAATTAAATTATCCTAGTCATGTCAGAATTCCAGTAATATCCTTGTGTTCCTACTCTGAAGATATTTACTCTCTCCATTAGGTCGAACAGAACCATACCGTAGGGCTGCCTACCATGGGATCTTACCTAGTAAAGGGACCTAGATTAAACTGAACCTCAGTTAATATCCTTGCCCCCTTCCATTGGAATTCATGGCATGAAGGGCAAAACAGCCAGGATGAAGTGGTTTTCTTTGCTCAGACTGCCAAGGGTGGCTGGCATAGCATGACCAGATCTTACTACTTGATGTGATTCCCGCCTCCTTTCCTCCTAAAAGTGTAAGAACCTTTTCCCGGGGGTCTGCCGGAGGGACAGGGTGGCAGGCTTGCTATCCTGTATCTCAATTAAAGATGCCTCCTTGTGGGTCTGGTAGGTGGTGCAGTGAATAGAGCACCAGCCCTGGAGTCAGGAGGACTTGAGTTCAAATCTGACCTCAGACACTTAACACAAAAACTAGTGTGTCCCTGGGCAAGTCACTTAACTCCAATTGTCCTCCAAAAAAAAAAAAAAAGGAATCAGAATCAGAGAAACATTACTAACACTAGAAAACAGGTCAATTTGGCAGCTGCAACTTCTTTCCTTTTCACATTAGAGAGACTAAGAACAGAACAAGGGGGCTGGGCTGCTGCTCGGTGAAGGGACCCAGCTTGGTGTAAGCCACAGTCAGCAGGTGTTCTGCCTCCGCCTTTTCCTTTGGCGTCATCATCCAAAAGAAGCAGGCTGTGAAAAAGAAACTTCCAAGAAATCTCAAGAGAAGACAAATCTCTCTTTTCTCTGCTCCCAAAACTGGCCATATTGGAGATTGCTCAGATTAAAGACAGATACAGAAAACAATCGGAAGACAAGATAAAGAAACTCATTGGAAACCAAGTTTGTGGAAAAGGAATACTTTCTTTCATTTCTGAAATTATACTTTGGATAGCTTTATAAAGTATTCTGATGAGCTTATGGGGTACTAGCAAACTTTGTAGAGTTTAATGAAAAGAAAAAATTCACGAATCAGTCATTCCATAAAGGGTCCTTTAAAATGACTAGGGATTGATTTATGTTCAGGAGAGATTCGGTGAAATAGGGATTCAGGTAGTGTTAAAATAAGAAAAACTGAGGAAACTAGAATAAAATGCTTGTGAGCTTAAATAATTCTACAGCTCCGAATTTAAAAAAAAACACGTTTGCTAAGCCCAAAGAAATTTTAATAAGCCAGTCTCTAAGCTTGAAGTTTTAGGGTATCGGTCTGTGAAATTGGTTTTAATTTTGGTGTAGAATAAAGGTATATTTAAAATTTACTTAAAATCGGGACAAGTTTATTACAGGAAGGAATGTTTATTAGTAGAAGGCACAAAAAGGACATTTTAGACCATCTTCAGAAAAGAATAAAAGTGGGTAGAATTACAGTTTATTCACTTTTCTGTTGTTTACTGCTTAAAACAAACAACCTGAGGGCACTAAGCAAGTCCTGATTGGGACTCCCAAAGGAAGGTGAATCCCAAAGTGCTGCCAGAAGAAGAAAAGCTTGTTTTGAGATTAGAAAGAAACTGAAGGTAAGTGAAATTTAATGATATTACTTCAGGTTAAATTAATTTGATTAAGTAAATTGAAAAAACTTCTGTTGAAAGTAGTGGAAGTAAAGAAAGTTCAAAATTATATTCTGGTGGAACTATAATTAGTAAAGCTATAAATTAGGGTAAAAATTATTGAGGATAGAACTAAGCATAGAACATAGGAATAGATTATGTACATGCACACCTGCTAGGGGTTACTCAGGTTACCAAAGGCCAAGTAAAAATGAGCATATGGTTTATAAAAGCATAAGAATACCATAGTTTATGGGGCAGCTAGGTGGCACAGTGAGTAAGCGAGCTGGCCCGGGAGTAAGGATGGCCCGGGGATCTGATGCCATCTCAGAAAATGGGCACCCACACATAAATAATGACTGGCCAGGTAACCTTGAGCAAGTTACTTAACCCCAATTGCTTAGAAAAAAAATACTGTAGTTTGGAGAGGCCAAAGCAGAACCTGTCAATTATTTTAGAATAAACATTTTAAAACAATTTTTTATCAATTAGGGGTTTACCACATCATAAAAATAAGCCACAGTGCTCTGGAATCAGAATAAATGAACTTAGTGAGTGATTGGAAAGGAAACATAGAAGTAAGTAGTATAATTTCTGTTAACTCTATATGAGTCAAAACTGTGTTTTAATTAAAAAAAATAAAAACTTTAAATCAAGAAAAAAATAAAAATATCTTTCTAATTCAAATCGCTGTTAAATACTATAATAAAGTATGAGCACATTGATGATATTGGGCCCTGATATTTAAAATCTTGGCAGTTCTTAGCCCTTGTGAAAGTTGAGATTTTAAAATATATTTAAAATTATGACTATTATGGTGATAAATATTTATTTTAAAAGCGATAAATAATAATTATACAACCATATTTCATTTAGGTGAATTAAAAATTAAATTAGTGTAATTAAGGATTTCTGTTAAATTATTCAGAAAATGACTTCCTCTTAAAAAATTCTAACTGAATAACTTAGTAGCCTACAATATTAGAAAACAAAAACTTAGTAAAAGAAAGAGCCAATTGAAAACAAGGATCATTTATAGTCAACAGCACCAAATTGGAAGCTACTTTTATAGCAGAGACCCTTTAAAGTACCAGATTCTGCAGAGTTCATGTGCCATAGCCAGGATCTGGCTAATTCCCTTGGCCATTGCTAAGTGAACTCCCTTGCAAAACAGCTAGATGAATGCTTTTCCAGCATAAAGGAAGTTAATCTTGGGAAGGTGATAAATGATCAGCAATGAGGAACTAGGAGGGACCTTAAACCTAAGTTTAACTCACTGAAGGTTTGTTTGCCTGTTCCTTGTATAAACCTTAAAGAAATTGCATTGAATCATGCATTTGTAAGCACTAAAAAACCAAAGAACTGGATGAGGAAATAAGAAAAATTAAGAATAAGGAGAAAGTTAAAGAGAGTGGGAGTCTGCACTGACCTAGTGTAACTTGAGGGTTTGAAAATAAAGGGTCTGGGAATTTTGAAAAGGAGATTTCAGAGAGGGTCTTAATCCCACTGAACTAAAAAAGATTTGAGCAATTGCTAAAGCAACACCCCTTTGATAATTAACTGCATGTCTCCCATCTGTCTATATATCCAATCTATCTATCCATCTATCTATCTCTTTGTCTGTCTGTCTATCTCTCCATCCATCCATCCTTTAGTAATTTATAAATTATAAATTTTGGCTTTTTGAGTGGTTCAAAGAAATAAAGAAATAGTAATAAGGGCTGGGAGTATCACCATGAATTTTTTCAACTATAAGCCAACTAAAAACAGTGGACCTGGGTATAAAATGAGGTCTGGTTATTGCCACTAGTAATTGTAAATAAAGCATTAATTGAGTTGAAAATTTTGTGCTAAAGAATGTAATCACGTCCTTGTATGTACAAAGGAGATTAACCCCACCTACCTCTCCAGGTTGTTGGAGGAATTAAATTATTCTAATGTGCTTAGGATGATGAGCAATGTGTAAATGCTATTTTCTGTTGTGGGTTTCGTTTGGGTTAAATAACATATCAAAAACAATAAGACATCCATCATACAAGCTTCTCTAGCTGAAAAGACATTCTTTAGATTTCTCGTTTTCTTGTCTTATAGAATTTGGAGGACATTAGACATCAGAAATGGGAGTTCTCTTTTAATTAGGAAAATATGCCTTTAAAAAACATAGTTATGTGAAATTTTTCTAAGATGTTGTGAAATGATGGTAGGCCACTTCCCTACTGAGTTATTAAAGTAAATGTGCAAGCAGTCTTTGGTTGTAATAAGAAAATGTGTGTTGCTTTAAATTCTTATGATTTAATAAGAGGGTTGAGTCCCCCCAGCCAGAGCTGAATTTGTAACTGTGCTTGGGTAAAGTTACTTTGAAATGCACTAAACTGATGCCATTTGGCTAAAATAGGCTTAGCAACTCGTGAATTGGATGGCTCAAAGGTAACAAGACAGTCCAGTGCATTAGTTTCCCTCTAGGCTAGCCTTCGAGAGGGAAAGACTGCGGTCTTACTGTGTAAACTGCCCTGTGAGTTACCAAATGGTTCGAGTAATAACTGAAAAACGGCAGGCTGAACACTTGAAAGCACCACTGAAAACAGGCCTTTGCAATTCCTTAAAACATTTCTTAAGACCCAGAAAAACCCTGGCACGTGGTGAGTGGTACATGCACTCCCAGGGTGTGACTATTATGAAAATAGCAGGGGTGCCAGATTAATTTCAGCCGGTTGGTGATAAGTTTCATATCCAGGCTGTCTGTTGTGCAGATCTCCCCTTGTATTATGAAGGCTAAGAAAAGCTTTTTCATCTGCAAGCTGTTCGATCACCAGTGCATCGGTGACTATCTCACTTGAAAGACAACCTTTAATGAGGTAGACAGTTTTAAACTAAGAAGACAACAAGAGCAGCAGTGGCGCCAGCAGTCGTCGAGGCAGTAAAATACTTACTGTTGGGAGAAAAGCAGGGTAAAATCCTCTTGGGAGAGCTTTGTCTGGGAGCTTCCTTGGGATCTTCTCCTCAGGCTGGATCCTGTGATCTTACTGGCCTCTGACTGTATTGGGAGTACCAAGGCACTGCGGTCTGAGGGACTGAGGGATGCACTAGGGCCCCTCTCAGCCCCCAGCCAAAGGAGGAAATTCTGGAGGTAAATGTACTGAAGTTGCCCTTGGGGACCAGCTTTTCACTGGGCGTGAGCTGCTGAAGAAGCTGGCCTGGCTCCTGGGGCTGGTGCCTGAGGAAGGGAAGCCACTCACCGCTCCATAGAGTCTCCAGCTAAGGGGGGGGGTCACTGTGATGTGGACACAGAGGCGCCCCAAGGGTTAAAATGATATTAAGGGCTGCTTTCCCAGTACCTTGGGAGGCCCTCCTGAGCCTGAGAGCAGCCTAAAGTAAACTTCCTCCTTGTCCTGGACCATAAACTTCCTTGTCAGTCCTCCCTCCTGGGTCATAAAACTTCCCCTTTCTCCCTTATCTTGTGTCATCCATCTTCCTCATCCTGTGCCTAAATCTCCAACCCCTACAGAGACCCTACAATTACATCATCATCCTATAGGCTGTAGAGGCCTGGTCCTTGTCCTGTATCAATGCCTTTGTATGGCTCTTTGCTAAGTCTCAGGTCGGCATGCTTTTGTGTCAATAAAGCTCCCTTTGGCTAAAGACAAGGTGTGATTGAATTCTTTCAAAACCGAACTAGCTCACACGACTCTGACTTGGTCATTTTGGTGCCGAAACCCAGGAGTCCAAGTATTCATTGGACTCTGATGATCTTCTCCTAGCCCCTGGGATGGCAGGTAAGCACCCTTTTCTTTGTTCTCTTCCCCAGACCTTTCTGCTCCTGCTGTCTCCCTAGCAGTGAGACCCCTGGAGTGCCCAGATACTGCCAGTGGCGTCTGAGAGTCCACTGACCTGTGGGTGGTCAGTCGGACTGTGGCCCCTCATCTAAGGGGACGCCCTTGCACTGGGGCGGTCACATTGGTTTTCTCCCCTCTGTCCTGGCACACTGGGACAAGCAGTGAGAGGCTGCTAGGAGGGAAATTTGGGGGGATCTTGAGGAAAAGTGCCTAGTGTTGCATTGTAACACAGCCTGCCCCAAAAATAATCCAGAAAAGTGATTTGTGAAGGGGCTTTCTAAACAAAGCAAGCTTAGTAAAACAGTTGGTCTCCAAAACTTAAAGAAAAGGCACCTTGCTCTGCCTGAGCGGACTTTTTACCTGCATTGTTCCCCCTGCACCCTGCTTTACCCGGTGCTGTTTCTTCCCCTCCCCTGTGGGACTCTGAGGAGGTGGGGAGATGGGCCTCTGCACCTGGTTTTCTTTGGGGGACCCTGCACCCTGGTATCAGGGTCTCTGCCCTGCGGGCCTCTGTGCCTGGTTTTCTTTGGGGGACCCTGCACCCTGGTATCAGGGTCTCTGCCCTGCGGGCCTCTGTGCCTGGTTTTCTTTGGGGGACCCTGCACCCTGGTATCAGGGTCTCTGTACCCTGGGTTGTTAACTTAAAACTTTATCTGCATTTCCCAGTCTTTTCTTTTAAAGTGCTAAGAGTATTGGGTCTTGGAAATTAAAATGTTACCACTAGTGATTAAGAATCCAGATCTGGTTTGCTCAACCCTGTGTAAAGTCTTCTGCGTAGTGGAATTCCCACTAGGTTCTTAAAGGCCTGGTAAGCTTTGTTATTGTGATAAGGCTGGTTTAATTGGGAATATTCATACCTTAGGAAAAAAACCCCTAAACTTCCTCCCCAAAGTAAACACCTTTTGGTACTTGGGAATTTGTGATGCTTGAGAGTGGCACTTTGGGATTTGTGATGCTTAAAAGACATTTTATACTGATTGGGGTTTTGATAAATCCCAATCTTTAAGGTTTCCATCTAATTCATTTTATGAAAGTTTAGTGAGTATTTCCTTTAACATCAGGATAGATTGTAAGCTTTTTTTTAGAAAGGGAAATGCTTTTTACCAAATCTTTTCATTTGCAGGCTAATTTGTTGCAATAATTTGATACTGTTCACAATTATATTAAAACCGACTGTGAATTTTCTAAGTTTCACTCCTAGGTTTATTGTAGCCTTAAATAGGTGCTTTTAGAGAAACGTAGTCATTGGTTCCTTGCTTCAGGTATCCTAAGAAAGGGCAGTAGTCTCATGACTGTCAGTCTGAAAAGTTAAATGCCCCACTCCAAATTTTAAGGGATGGGCTTAGAAGTGAAAAGTTAGAACAGTTAAAAAAAACCCAGCTTAGCAATTCTATGGTTTTGGAAGGTTTTTGCAATTGATCTTTAAGGAGTTTTGAAACATCTACACCTCTGGTCACTCCCTTTCCCCCACTCTCTCCACCTTGAGTCCAGAGGGTATCTCAGTATAACCGTAAACAGCCCTGGAGTTTTTTTCTATTAACTCTTCTCCTCCCAAATCGGATTAGGAAAAGAGAGTTTCACTCTTTCCCCCCCCACACACCTGCAAACTCACCTTCCCCTACCTGGCAAAAGGAAGGAGGGGAAAGGGGCGTCTGCTACCTTGAGGCCCGGCTGGTAATGGCCCTGAGCCCCCACCACCAAAAGCCTGGAAGTATCTCCCATAATATAAGAAGCCAGCAGTCGTCTACACTGGGCAAGACTGTCCATCCTTCTTTTGGCTATAGTTTATGAAAATTATAAGATCGTTGGTTATATTTAAATGATAAAACCTAAAGCTGATCATTGATTACTTTGTGTGTGTGTGTGTGTGTGTGTGTGTGTGTGTGTGTGTGTGTGTGTTGTATGGAAAGGAGGTTCAGCAATCCTGAGGACTAGTCAAAAACACAGCCCATAGCAGCTCTATCCTATGGGGTGAAAGAGGCAGCCCCCTCTCAGGGGTCACTCTCCATCCTCCCTAAGTTTATAAGATTGTCAAAGAATTTGTTTGGGTTGGGGAGTACCTAAACAGGGAATTTGGCATGCTGAGAATTTGCAGATATATAGAAATAATCTCTAATGATTGGCTTTTGCATGAGGAAAAGTTTAAATTTGAACTGTGAGTCCCAGTAAAATTTTGATTATTGAAATTTGCCATCTGAGGTGAAAGCTCTTAGGACTATAACAAACTGTGTTTTGAGTTGTCTGATGGATCATAAAAATCCATCAATAGTCAATAGTCAATAATCCCCCTTCTGAGAGAAATGCCACAAGGTACTAAGAGAATGTAACTGCTACAGGTGTAACTTTACTTGCCCTTATATTTGGTGTCTAGAAAAACGGAGAGGACAATCCTAGCCTCAGCTTAGGATGGGGTCCTGGCTCAGTTTCCCCATTGTGTTCCTTTGAAAAGAAATGTTTCCCACCTGCCTATTCCTAAGTCTGGCTATGAGGTAGAACTGAGAGTGCATGGGTGGAAAACTGTGACATTTTATCTAATTGATGAGGGAAGGGTAAGAGGTTCTACCAGGACCCTGAGCACTGTCAGTGACCAGAAACCCTGCCATTCAGTCTGGAAAGAATTCACCAGGCTCAAGCAGACTTGGAAGCTGAGATTGTAAGAGTTTATTGTTACGCTGCACAGCAGGCAAGGATTCTTATGGAACCTGCAACCTTACAGAAATCACAGGTATAGTTTTAAGGAGTCATAATGGTAAATCAGGTGTCAATTATGCTAACTAGGTGAGTAAGGGTAGGATCAGGGAGGAGTTAAGGAGTGGTCAATGCTTAAAGGACCATGCACTTTTAACATCAACTGCACAGGCATATAGCCCATAATTCACTGGGAAATAGCCCAAGGTGGGGGGGGGGGCTACCTGGAGGTGTGGTTTTAGGCCTGGCAAATCACTTAAGTCAGCCAGCAGTCACGGCCACTGAGGAGTGCCCAGTCTGCCACCCATCAATGTCATGTTTGACAAGATGGATGATAGGAATCAAGGCTAATGGAGATACAGTATGGGTATAATTGGTTAAGGAGTTACCCTATAGATAGGGCACTGAAGGATTCATGGGGCAGCTGGCCACTCTACTAGGGGAGATAACATTTGCCTAAGCTAAAATGTTTATAGATGGTTTAGTGAAGGATTCATAGGTGTAGCTTGTTATTGTTCCAAGCAGAGATAAACAGTTCATGAGTCGTTGCTGGGCAGAGTGCTGGCAGGGGGAAGGGGCAGAGTTAATGCTCTGAGACTGGGGAGGGGAAACGTGATTTTACAGACTCATTTTACAAATTGATTATACAGACATAGATCCCAAAGCACCCCATTTACAAACTGATGTTACAAACTGATATTACAAATATAGACAGATGTTATAAATATATATATAAATATATATACATATATTTATATGTATATAAATATAAATATATATACATATATATTTATATGTATATAAATATAAATACATATATATATATCCCAAGCACCCCATCATTCCCCCCTTAAACAGATGGCACCGAAAATCATTTGGGGACAAGGGGCGATAGTCTCAGTTTCCTGAACTGCTTCTCGCTGGGAAGGGGCGTAGAGCTGTCCCTGCCTCACAGGGTCCCATTGTTCAAGGGGCTGGGGGTCTTTAGCCAGTGTCCAGAACCTGGCCGATGTCAGATCCAGGGGGTGATGTGTTATGGTCTGGGACAGTGGTTGGTACTCAGCCTAAGCTGTCATCTGCAAGTGAAGGGTGCTGAGCCTAGAAGACACAAATCTGGCAAAGAGGTTAAACAAACAAGGGCCAAAAAGGAGTAGGAGGAAATCAACCAGAAGTAGGGAGAGTGTGGGCTAGTATAAAACATTACTCAGACTATTTTACTTTCCTTTTCATTTTTCCATAGACAAAATACCTCATAAGTTATTATTCTTTCACTAACATAACTGCGCTGCCTTTAACAAAAGAGGCTCCTGATTTAAACCACACAACCACACATAGTCGACATACATCCTTGTTTCACAAAGCTTATTTATCCTCTGATTGTATTCACTCTGGAAGAAAGAGACACTTCAGAAATTGAATCTTTTACATATACATTCAGTTACAGATGTTAACTTTTGATTAGATAATGGAATAACTACAAATTCAGATCAAAACGTCAAGATCTCTTCTGATTTACAACTCATTACATTAATTTAGCAATAAATTTATCTTGCAAATGAAAGTTTTAGTAGGCCTCTTAAAATTATACTAGAGATTTAAAAGTTTCTTCTGAAAGTATTTTCCCCTCTTTTAAAACAGTTTCAAGATTTATAAATGATCACTAAACTTTTATGAAGAAAGTTAGTTGAAAACTTTTAAAATGATCTTAAGAAGTTTGCATAACTTTCTGCACATGTTCCAATTCTGGATGAAAAATAATATTAGATGTTCCATTAAGCTAACACAAAAGAGCTCATATCTGTTACTGACTACTTGCTCTGATCATAGAAACTTGCTATAGAAGAAAAAAAGCAGGGATATATGACATTTAAATATGACAGGATAAAACATCCTTGACTCTGTTTAAATTCGGGTAAAGTCACAGATCTCTAACCATGCAGTATCTGTTCCATCTTATAGTTAGACTCAGGAGTAGGTGGGAAATATTCCTTTTCAAAGGAATCCCCTGGGTAAACTGAGCCAGGAAGGATCCCATCCCAGACAGAGGCTAAGATTGTCCCTTCAGCCTTTACCAAATGTAGACTTCTACCTGTCAACAGTATAGGATCACATTCCCTCTGAGTAGCTTGTGGCACTTTCAGATACTGATCTAATGCAGACAACTATACCCAAATTCAAACTCAAAATAAAATTTTGTTATGGTCCCAAGTGCCTTTTACCTTAAACAACAGACTTCACCAATCACAGCTTAGAGCTAGTTATTTTTATTTTCAGGGAGCTGCATTGAGTAATAATGATTTATCAGGTCTCACAAATGTAAGGAATTCCATTTACCATCTTGCCTTCTCAAATCTAAAAGCCAACTGATAGAAATCCTTCTAATCTTTGCAACTTCTTAGCAAGTTAGGTTCATTTAAAAACTACACTAAAACAAGTTCCTTTTCCAGGCTGAATGACCTTGCCTAATAGAGATAGTTTCCAGGGGTTTTGGCAGTTTTACAGCATAAGGAAAATGTATATGAATTCTAAGCAGGAGAGACTGGCGGAAGGGCTAATAATGATGCTCCTGCTTAGCCAATTCTCAAACATGCAGGAGCACTGTTCTGAATGGGCAGAACTAGTCAGAATAAAGTTTTCATCCAATCTCCTCCTTTCCACATACAGTAATCAATTAACAGTTTTAGGTTTTAACATTAAAACAGTAGCCAAAATAACTTAGTTAACAATCTTACAATTTTAAACAATCTTAACTGAAACTTCCTTTCAAACAAAGACAGACTTGGAAGCTTATGATTTCCCAAATTACAATACTCCAAGACTTTAGGAAAACTGCTTCTTATACAGCATAGATAATACAACTTTTTGCCAGTAACAATATCATAAACAATTATCATGTTCTTAAATTTGAACTTTGAAATAAAAATGAATGAAATACCAATCTGGTGAGCTTAAAACTCCAATTTTGAAGTTACACAGAACTAAAGTTTTCTTGATGCCACACAACTGAACAACTTATCACTAGAAATCAATTACATTCTGGAATCTCACATAGATGGTGAATGTGGTGATCCATAAACCTTCAAATTAACATCAATACATCGTTAGATGAAGCAAGCTTGAAAACCATATCCCTGTATTTTTCTTTCCTTTTTTCCCCAAGTTTCTCATTTGCTCAATAAGAATTCTACAAAATGCCTTTACAATTCATTGTGCACAATCATTCATTTCATCATTAGTAATGTGGAAACTATAACTTTAAATCACTGTATATTTCCAGAATAGCCAAAAAGTTAAATGAACAATCAGCTATCACAGTGAATATCAGCAGTATTATTACTACCTGTTTGTATCCCAAATATAACAGCTTTAAATTATCAGATTTTATAACATAAAAAATCCAATTCACATGAAATAAACACAAGGCAGGATTAGCAGAACTGATAAAGTAACATAGCTGGTTTTACACAACTTTTCCTCCATCTTTTAGTTTCAACAAAATTCAGGTTGAAAACTGCTTTATCTAACACCATTTCTGGCTCACAATGGTCGCTCAACTTTTACAGGATAAGAGGATTTTACAATTTAGAGATACCATAATAACACAATGACATTATGACATTAATTGCATTTTCAATTCATCACATACAAAAATTACTGGTAGAAAAATTGGGCTTACGAAGTACAGAGGCTTTTCTTCTTTCCCCACAGCTGCAGAGCCTGGCTGTGGACCCAGGGGTTTGAAAGGAGAGAGGGTCATCTGCATGCCTGGAGGTGTGGGCTTCAGGGTACCCAGGGGTTCAGGGCTGTTGCCAGCAGGGTGCTTGATATAGCTGCTATGCCTCCCCCCCTCTTTTTCCAAGTGGGGGAGCTTAACTCAAATTCCCTATTATTCTTTAGCACTCTCTCTATATATTTTTGATCTAGGATGAGAGACTTTAATAAATTTTTGTAAAATGTTTTCAGCTGATTTAACTTCTACTCTAATAAACTTTATTTATGTGTCCACTCCTTAAAAAACTTCTTTGAAAGTGATAGCTTTGACCTCTCTAGCAAGTGATATTGGGGGGGGGGGGGCGCCTTTCCCCTTTCTCACTACTAGAGAACCCAAAAGAAAATTCACTTTTTCTTATCAAATCTTAGAAAATATTCCAATTTGCCTAAATGCCAAATAGTAAAATGAATTCTGACTTATCTTTAGCATCAAATTAGGAGTGACACTCTTTACTTTTCCCATGAATTCAATTGACTTAAAGTTTCATTCTAATACACAGATTTTTCCCCTTTTAGGTGAGGCAGGAAATATAAATTTTTGTCTGCCTGCCTCTTTGATTTGAGGGGAGAAGATTCCCTCATTATTTCTTATTGCCTTCTCCTCACTCCACTTGGCCAGAGTGGAATGAAGAGGAGCAGATTTTCAACCTTTTAAAGATCTTAAAACTTCTGTTCACACTTTTCAATACCAAATAACATCCCTATCTTAACTTCCTACCCATGCTTTTTTCTCTGCTACATGCTTAAACTTTCTTGCTTTTCCTATACTCTTAGACTTGCATTTACCATCACAAAACCTAAACAAGACATTTTTCTCTGTTTCTCTCTGAGGAGGAGGGAAAAAGCTAAGAGCATTCCAAAGGAAGGTCCAGCAGTCCAGCTGCAGTTTAAACCTTACAGGGTGTTAGATTACACACTCACTCATTCACACAGACACACAAAAACAGAACAGAGAGAGAAACTGACAGGAACATTCCAAAAGCTCACAGAAGATTGTCAGAAATCCTCAGCACAAATCATGTTTGCTTGGCTTCCAGATAGATGCTAATGGAGGCCATGTAAGACTTGCTTTAAGATAACCTAGGTTCGGATCCTTAAGTGTAGGGGGAAACTGGCCCATCCTTTCTTCTTGAGGTCTTAAAGTCCGAGTTTTTTTCAACTGTTCAAGAGATATCCTAGGGGGGAGTCTCCGGGTATGGAGGGAGACTGACCCATGCCCTGACACCAGAACCCTTATAGTCCCGTTTCAGCCCCAGGTCCAGAGAGAAGCTCCCACTTAACAAAGTAAGCGTATCCCACATGAAGTCCCAAGGACGAGCGTTCTCTGTCCCAAAAGGGAGTGTGCCCTGGGTCTAACATAGACCCACACCGGCCTGGCCCAGATCGGAGCATCCCCACAAGCCTTCTTAGGGCTTGAGGAGGTGAACCCAACTACAGGAAGAGGGGGGAGTTGAAAGGAGCTTACCGTGACTCCAAGAAAGCTTGAGACCTCAGACTTTATCTCCTAGCTGGCTTGCCAAAATAATGAGGGAAGGGTAATAGGTTCTACCAGGGACCCTGATCACTATGAGTGACCAGAAACCCTGCAATTCAGTCTGGAAAGAATTCACCAGGCTCAAGCAAACTTGGAAGCTAAGATTGTAAAAGTTTATTGTTATGCTGTACAGCACAGCGGGCAAGGATTCTTATGGAACCTGCAACCTTACAGAAATCACAGGTATAGTTTTAAGGAGTCAAGACAGTAAGTCAGGTGTCAATTATGCTAACTAGGAAGTAAGGGTGGGATCAGGGAGGAGTTAAGGAGTGGTCAGTGCTTAAAGGACCATGCACTTTTAATATCAAATGTGCAGCCATATTGCCCATAATTCATTGGGAAATAGCCCAAGGGGGGGGGGCTACCTGGAGGTGTGGTTTTAGGCCTGGCAAGTCACTTAAGTCAGCCAGCAGTCACTGCCACTGAGGAGTGCCCAGTCTGGGCATCAATGTCATGTTTGACAAGATGGATGATGGGAACCAAGGCTAATGGAGACTCAGTATGGGTATAATTGGCTAAGGAGTTACCCTATAGATAGGGCACTGAAGGATTCATGGGGCAGCTGGCCACTCTACTAGGGGAGATAACATTTGCCTAAGCTAAAATGTTTATAGATGGTTTAGTGAAGGATTCATAGGCAGCTTGTTATTGTCCAAGCAGAGATAAACAGTTCCTGAGTTGTTGCTGGGCAGAGTGCTGGCAGGGGGAAGGGGCAGAGTCAATGCTCTGAGGCTGGGGGTGGGGGGAGTGTGATTTTACAGACTCATTTTACAAATTGATTATACAGACATAGATCCCAAAGCACCCCATTTACAAACTGATGTTACAAACTGATATTACAAATATAGACTGATGTTACAAACATAGATCCCAAGTACCACATCAGAATCATGTCCTTGCCTTTCCTTTTTATGGCAAATTTCTTTAATCAAAGCAAGTGGTAAGAAAGCTATGTGAGCATGATGCACATTGTGTGAAATTGTGCTAGTTTTTGATCCTGAATGTGCAATTATTCTATACCCCAGGTGGGGAAAATTGCATAGCCAGGTGGAAGATCAATCCCCGGAATAGAGCATTCTTTCTGAACGATACAGGAATAATTAAACAAAGGGAAAAGAAGTTGGGAAACAAAGGTACAAACACAGTGTTGAATCATTCTCCCATAGACTAAGGTTGAGATACCTCTGAGCTACTATAATGAAGTATGTGTTTAGGATCTGGGCTATTTGGCCTCAGGTTATATTCCTTTTTATATATTGAAGAACTTGGTGAATGGGCATTTGGCCTAGTCATCTGCCTGTCACTAGATATAGGTCTGTATGGAATAAGGTCCTTAAATGTTTTAAAGTGATGTTATAATAATTGAGTATTGGTATAACTGATTGAGGGACCTAGTTGTAATTCTATTAATTACTGAAACTAGGTCAGAAATGTCTTCTATTTGAGGAAAATAATTTCAGTGCAAATTTCTCAAAGGGAGGCAACTGTAATAGTAATGGAATTTAAAGATGGTATTGGGTGTCAATTGCTTATAATAAAACATGTTTGTTTTTGATCTGGCCTCAGACACCTAACCCTTGGTATCAAGGGCAAAAAGCTTCTGCCTGCAAAATGTTGTTACTTATATTTATATGTGTAGAGTTGGATCCTCAATAGCATCTGATCCTGTATTGGATTGGTTTTCGGATTGAGTGTTAAAATCCAGAGCTTGTGAATCCCACTTGTGGTATGGACTTGTTGACATTGAAGAGGGAAGGGTGATAAGGAGGGGGGGAGGGTAAGTGGTTCTGCCAGGGATGCCACCCTGGCATACAGTCTGGAAGGAATTCACCAGGCTCAAGCAAACTTTGAAGCTGAAATTGTAAAGTTTATTGTTACGCTGTACAAGGACAGCGGGCTAGATTCTTATGGAACCTGCAAACTCCCAGAGGCCACAGGCATAGTTATAAGGTATCAATTATGCTAACTAGGTGAGTAAGGGTGGGATCAGGGAGGAGTTAAGGAGTGGTCAGTGCTCAAAGGACCATACACTTTTTTTTTTTTTAAAGCAATTGGGGTTAAGTAACTTGCTCAAGGTTACACGGCTAGTCATTTGATTTGTGCGTGGGTGCTCATTTTCTGAGGCCGGATCTGATCTCGGGTCATCCAAACTCCGAGGCCGGTGCTCTTACTCACTGCGCCACCTAGCCGCCCCTTTAGGGCAATTGGGGTTAAGTAACTTGCCCAAGGTTACACGGCTAGGTTTTTTTTTTTGTTTGTTCGGATTAAGTGTCGGAGGCCGGCTCCGAACTCAGGTCCTTCTGATTCCAGGGCCGGCGCTCTATTCACTGCGCCACCTAGCCGCCCCGGACCATACACTTTTAATATCAACTGCGCAGGTGTATTGCCCATGATTCACTGGGAAATAGCTCAAGGGGGGGCTAGCTGGAGGTGTGGTTTTAGGCCTGACAGGTCACTAAAGAGTGCCCAGCCTGTCACCCACCAAGGTCATCAGAGACAGTGTGGGTATATAATTGACTAAGGAGTTACCCTATAGATAAGGTATTGAAGAATTTATGGTGGGGCTGGCCACTCTAAGGGAGATAATATTTACATAACTTATTGTTTCAAGCAGAGATAAACAGGTCATGAGTTGTTGCTGGGCAGAGTGCTGGAAGGGGGAAGGGGCAAAGTCAATGCTCTGAGACTGGGGGGGTGGAAGTGTGACTTTACAGACTGCTTTTACAAATTGCTTTAACAGACATAGGTCCCAAAGCACCCCACTTACAAACTGATGTTACAGATTGATACTACAGACATATATACATCACAAGGACCCCATCAGACATGAAAAGAGAGGGCTGAACTGGGAGGAGCTGGAGCCATGAATTTAGAGAGCACAAGCAGAGAGAGAGAGAGAGAGAGAGAGAGAGAGAGAGAGAGAGAGCCAGCTCGAGCTGCCCAGGACTTTTGAGAGCTGCCACTCAGAACTGCCAAGGACTGAGGAGACATGGCTGTGATGCCAGTATTTTGTCTGTCTGTTTTGATGTTCTTTTGCTAGATTCTTCTGCTGGTGAAGGACAGTGCTATTGCTGCAGATGTCCTGGAATCTTGCTATTGATTAAGAAGCCCTGAAGAAGGATTTTCTTGTTGTATGTTTACAGAAATCCTGGAAGAGGGTCTTGCTGATGTGTTCTGGGATCCTAAGACTGTTCTGCAGGCAGAGAATGAATTAATGAGGACACTGGCAATATATCTTGTGGCCTTGTTAAGCTTTGTCTCCCCAGGAACAGAGATTCCTGAGAACTTGCCTCAGGTCAAGATGAAAAGACCTGTCTTTGGGTATTAAATGCTGTGATGGTATCTTAACCTTGTTATAACTCAGGGGTAGATGGCCTTTGTGCTCTCTACTACCCCTTTTGAGAAAGTGCTTGGCATTAACTGATGATAATTGTAATTCAGTTGTGATCCAGGGGTGGGAAACTTGACTTTTTTGTGCTCTGTGACTGACCAAATGAATGTACTTTGTTTATGATTGGAAACTAATCTCCATGTGAGAAGAGGGACTTTGTGATTGACTACATGAATGTACTGCCCAGGGATGGAGTAGTACTTGGAAATTTTTGAATTACACTTGGTGAATGCTGTATTTTGATTTTCTCTGTTCTTAATTTGTCACTGAATAAAATGGAGAGCTGCTGTGCTGGTATTCTGAACCTTGGAAGTTGCCTTTGCTTGGCATTATAGCAACTTAGGAATACTTCTGTATTAATGGAAAAGTCAACTTCATTTAAAGTTTGTTACTATTGTGGAAATAATACCTGTTCATATTGTGTGTACTATGATATAAACATATTTTATTATAAGCAGCTTATTGGTGTGCTCTGTTTTGGAATTAATTACTTATGAATCCTCCCAAGTCTTTTATGATAACTGGAGTAAAAGTCAGTCTCTTGGGGCAGCTAGGTGGCACAGTGAGTAGAGTGCTGGCCCTGGAGTCAGAAGGATCTGAGTTCGGATCCAGCCTCAGACACTTAACCCACACAAACAAAAACCTAGCCGTGTGACCTTGGGCAAGTTACTTAACCCCAATTGCTCTCCAAAAAGCAAAAAAAAAAAAAAGTCAGTCTCTTATAAGTAATTCATTTGTGTAACTATTGCACTCAAGGGCAGAAAGCTTCTGCCTGCAAAGTGTTGTTACTTATATTTATATGTGTAGAGTCGGATCCTCAATAGCATCTGATCTTCCTAAAGGAATTGGAATCAGAGTAGAAATTTCTGAGAAAATAACAAGATCAGATAATCCGGTATGTCCATCTTGGGCTCTCTTGGTTTCTTTCTTTGGTTTCCCTGTCAGATATGTGCCTCCTAGACTATTGGCTGTCCACCTGAGACGGTCATGCACACTCTCCTCATCCTCGGGACGCTGCTTCAGCCTCATTTTACTTTTTACTCCCCTTCCCACCCCCACTCAGGTGGGGACAGCTCCTTTGTCCCTTTCCCAAAAGCATTTGGGAGGATGGTGGGGCAGATGGGGGTGCTGGGACAGGAGGCAGGATATGAGATGTGAGATAAGATGTAGGGTGTGACCGGGCAGAAAAGTGATCCCAGGACACTATGCATTGAAGCCCTGTTGAGGACCACGGCCAGTGGGGCTCTGACCCTGATGGCTGAATAAGCCCTCTCATACCCTGATAACAAGGATAGAGTGCATGGCCAATGCATATTAGGTGAATGAGAGCTAGGGCAATGTTGTAATCCCCAAAACAGTGGCTTATGATGACTGTTCAGTTTTACACTATATAAACTGGACTCTTAGATGAATAAAGTTGTCTCAGTTTTTCACCATACTGGAGTCCCATCTCATTTATGATTGTCAACCTCTGGGTAAGTAACTCTTTTATCCATATTTCCCCCTAACTTTTCCTTCTCAGCTCTGCTGCTGGTCAGCAGGGCTACTTTCTACCACTATCTCCACTCTGCCACAGAAGGACAGGGGTCCCTGGATGGGCTTGGCTCCCCACAAAGCCCTTTCTGGCTATGCTGTGTTCCAGGCCCCATGTTGAGCCACTTGTTTTGATGGGGTCCTTGTGATATATATATGTCTGTAGTATCAATCTGTAACATGTTTGTAAATGGGGTGCTTTGGGATCTATGTCTGTAAAATCAATTTGTAAAAGCAGTCTGTAAGATCACATTTCCACCCCCCCCCAGCCTCAGAGCATTGACTTTGCCCCTTCCCCCTTCCAGCACTCTGCCCAGCAACAACTCATGACCTGTTTATCTCTGCTTGAAACAATAAGTTATGTAAATGTTATCTCCTTTAGAGTGGCCAGCCCCACCATGAATTCTTCAATACCTTATCTATAGGGTAACTCCTTAGTCAATTATATACCCACACTGTCTCTGATGACCTTGGTGGGTGGCAGACTGGGCACTCTTTATCAGGCCTAGAACCACACCTCCAGCTAGACCCTCTCTTGAGCTATTTCCCAGTGAATCATGGGCAATACACCTGCGCAGTTGATATTAAAAGTGTATGGTCCTTTGAGCACTGACCACTCCTTAACTCCTCCCTGATCCCACCCTTACTCACCTAGTTAGCATAATTGATACCTTATAACTATGCCTGTGGCCTCTGGGAGTTTGCAACTTTACAATTTCGGCTTCAAAGTTTGCTTGAGCCTGGTGAATTCCTTCCAGACTGGATGCCAGGAGAGGTTTCCCTGGCAGAACCACTTACCCTCCCCCCCTCCTTATCACCCTTCCCTCTTCAGTTTTAGCCCACCGATTCCTGATTCCCACCTTGTGCCTAGGGTTACGCCTGCTTCCTCAGACTAGAAGTCTAATGCCTTAATTCAAACAGGGCACTCTGTGGGGCAGGGCAGAGTACATGACTGCTGGGTGTGTCACCATCATGCCTAGTATACTAGGTTACTTACTCCCCATAGCTCTCCCCCATTCCCTGAAGACCCTGCATGGAATTTATCCTTTGAGCACTCAAAGGATATTTCAGGCAGTGTCTTGGATGCAAGCCCTCCACTCCAGCCTGATATCTCCCCCTACCTCCTTCTGGGATTGTGGCTCCTCTCCCTTGTCTCCCGCATCCTGACCCACAATTAAGCACGTTACTTGCTCTTATACTTGGTCTGTGGTAATTTCACCTCCTGGTTTGTTTTGTGTCTTCTCTCCTACAGAAATCCCACTTTCAGATTTTAGGGTGCCAACCCCCACCCTTGGTGTCCTGCCCCTCACCATCCTGGACTCAGCTGGCACCACATTCTGCACCCCACATTCTGACCACCCTTCCTCAACCAATTCTGGGCCCCTGAAATCGACTCTTCACCCCTCTACAGCAAGAAGCAGCCACTGGAGACAATGACCTTCGTCCTTTTTCCAGAAAGAATTCTCCTACCTAATGGTTGAGTGGGGAAATGATAGTGGATACAAAGGTGCCCTAAGGGTTAAAAATAATATTAAGGGCTGCTTTCCCAGTACCTTGGGAGGCCCTCCTGAGCCTGAGAGCAGCCTAAAGTAAATTTCCCCCTTGTACTGGACCATAAAACGTCCTTGTTACCCCCCATCCTGGGTCATAAAACCTCTCCTGTCTCCCTTATCTTGTATCATCCATCTTCCTCATTCTGTCCCTAAATCTCCAACCCCCACAGAGACCCTACAATTACATCATCATCCTATAGGCTGTAGAAGTCTGGTCCTTGTCCTGTATCAATGCCTTTGTCTGGCTCTTTGCTAAGTCTCAGGTCAGCATGCTTTTGTGTCAATAAAGCTCCCTTTGGCTAAAGACAAGGTATGATTGAATTCTTTCAAAACTGAACTAGCTCACACGACTCTGACTTGGTCAGCTGTGGCACATGAAGGCTAACAGACTGTTAAGCAAGGGTGGGCTACTCTGGACACCAGCCCAGTGACAATCTGCATGACAGTCACTTGTCCAACCTACATAGCTCTGACTCAGAGTGCATTTCAAGCCATGTCTGCTGGTGATTATCTACTAGCTTGCACCTCTTTTTGAGCACTTACAGAAAACAAATATTGCTATGCCCAAAGCAGCCCTTAACTAAGGTTGAACTATCCCCTAGTTCTGAAGTCACAGCTCCCTCTAATGCCATAGCTTTCACCAAAGACATTGTGCCCAGGTATGGTCCACTCTCCTACGTGGACTCTGCTGGAGAGTCTCCACATTGTATTCTAGAAATGGCCCCATGCTCTCCCCTTCACTTTATCTGCAGACCCAAGGGGGAATGATGGTGGTGAAGAGACAAAATTCTAGATGAGATTTTGATGTCCTAAGCTACACTTTGAGAAATTCTGTGTTTAAGGGTCTCTTAGGACTTTAATTTGTTGCTGTTCTAATCTTGAATTCATGAATGAGTGTCTGACCCATCATAAGTCCTCTAGTTCATTGTTCAAGGGAAATGCCATGTGCCCCTGCAGCCTGAGGACTGCCACAGGTGAATGTCTGTCCTTGGGAAAGTCAAGGGACTGACCATGTGAAGGTGAAGGTACCTACCCCCATCTTGGTAAAAAAGACATTTCCACACCTGGTTATTTCTAAGCCTGGCTATGACATCCTGTCATATAACTGGCTACCTGAAATCAAATAGAACTAATGCTGCTACATTCCTGCCTTTCTCCTCACATACCAAATAAAATAAAATAATAATATATGCTATATAGTAAGGAATCATTTGAATTATCTTTTGAATCACAAATAATAGAGACCTGAAGCCCTCTAATTGGGGGGTTATTTAGTTTATAACCTGGATTATTTATAACCTGGTTATTTAGTTTATTCACCTGGAAGATGGCCATCTACCATGAAGCCAGTGGGGCTTCAGAAAGGGCCAAGAACAGTTTATATGGTGTTTGCTGTCTGACGGCACTAGGAGAAATGCCAGGAGCAGAACAGGTCTCTACACAATGTTTGTAGGTCTGACCAAGGCCTTTGATACTGTCAGTCGTGAGGGCTTTTGGAAAATCATATCAAAATTTGGTTGCCCAGAGAAGTTCATCATAGCGTGGCTAGGTGGTGTAGTGAACAGAGCACCAACCCTGGAGTCAGGAGGACCTGAGTTCAAATGTGGCCTCAGCCACTTAACACTTACTAGCCGTGTAACCTTGCACAAGTCACTTAACCCCAATTGCCCTCCAAAAACAAAAAAGCAAAAAACAACAAAAAAAGTTCATCAGCATTGTATATCACTTTCATGACGGCGTGCTTGCCCAGGTTCTAGATAGTGGACAATGCTCTTGAGCTTTCCTACTCACCAGTGGAGTGAAACGTGGCTGTCTGCTTGCTCCCATGCCTTTTAGCTTAATGTTTTCAACCATTCTATCAAATTCCTTCACTGAGAACAAGCATGGGATCCAGGTCAGCTACCGCACTGATGGTAAATTCTTCTACTTGAAAAGGCTACAAGCCAAGACCAAAGTGGAGGGAGGATTGATGCATGATCCTCTGTTTGCTGATGACTGTGCACTCAATGCAGCCTCTGAAGCTGAGATGCATAAAAGTATGGATTGATTATCTGCTACTTGTGCTAATTTTGGCCTAACAATTGACACCAAGAAAACACAGGAGCTCCATTAGCCACCACCACACCATCCATATATGGAACCATCAGTTACTACCAATGGATAAGTTTTGAATGCTGTGGATAAGTTCATTCACCTTGGTAGTGCACTTTCCAGGGATTTACACATTGATAATGAGGTTGACGCATACATTGCCAGAGCTAGCTCAGTGTTTGGGAGGCTCAGAAGGAGAGAAGAGGGGAGAGAAGAGGCATTAGACTGACTACCAGACTGAAGGTCTACAGAGACGTGTGCTGACCTCACTGTTGTATGCTCATGAAACCTGGAGAGTCTACCAGTGCCATGCCAGGAGACTGAATCGCTTCCATATGAATTGTCTTAGGAAGATTCTGAAGATCACCGGGCAGGATAAGGTACCACTCACTGAGGTCTTTTCTTGAACTAAACTGCCAAGCATTCAGACTTGCAGAGAGCACAGCTCCAATGGGCTAGTCACACTGTTTGAATACCAAACATATGCTTGCCAAAAAGACCATTTTATGGAGAACTCAAGGCAAGTGTTCACATGGAGGTCAGAAGCAATACAAGGATACTCTTAAGGTCTTTCCAAAGAACTTTGGAATTGACTGTGTGATATGGGAGACCCTGGCACAGGATCACTCAGCATGGTGTGACCACATCAGAGAAGGTGCTGTGCAGAGCTCAAAGGAAACACAGGATGTCCCAAAACCACAAGATGTGCAAATTTAGAGAACCCACTCCAAATGTTCACACGAACTATTTGTGCCCAACCTGTGGTAGAGGCTATCCTGAACTCATACTGATCAGCCACAGTTGGACATGTGTGGGATGAAAGAGTTTGGAGTCTGAGTCTGAGATCAGAAAAGGTCTTTCTTCTTTCTCTTGAGAAAGGACTCCTCTCCCCTCCACCCCACCCCTTGGTCGCTCAAATGGTGTCTGCCAGGGAGAGAGCAACAGGTAGAAGTAAGCCCATGGTTATATAACCTTCTAATGAAGAAACCCAACTCCCCTACCCCCCAAGCCTTCACTCTCATTGGTAGGGAGGTGGCATGGGAATCTGTCTTGGAGACAAAGGACACAGAAACATGTGGGTGTCCAGTGCAAGGCAAGGAAGGCAGTTTTATCCTTCTTTGGCATATCTTGTGCTGAAGTGGCCTGGGGAGGGTTTCCATTGCTCTAAGATTCCTGTCAGGTCTTCTAAATGACTTCTAAACTTAGGCCTAGTGGATGCTGAAGCCACTCTAGATTTGATTTTTCAGAGTGAGGAAACTTCATGCAAATTATCCCTCACAGACACACTGAAACTGGATAGTGATGTCACTTTGGTCCTGTTCAGGTGTTGTATTTGTTTGTCCTGTTTTCAGAGAGGACCATGGCATCAGAGAAATGATGACATGACTTGCAGTTGACTTGGATTTGAGTGAGGGAGGGCTGTTTGAGGTCACCAGCCTCACTGTCTCCTCCAGAGCCATCTGGATCGATTGCCTAGATACTCATTAGGATAACTGGAGATGACCCAGGATGCAATGGGAGACCCTGGCCCTTTCTTAGAGTGAAGTAATGCCCTTTCAGTGAATGGGCCTCTTTAAGAAGTGAGTCAAGATATATCCGCTTTAATTAGAAAAAGAAAAAGAAAAGAAAAAAAATTAAGGGGAAGACCCTTAGCGTTGCTAGTCCAAAGAGAAACAGTCACCACCATCATTCACTCTAAGCCGGAGGGTCCAAAATACAGCCAACAAGTGGAGCTTGGGCAGGAACCTTTTGGTCCTGCTCAAGAGAGAAGGAACAACAACCAAACAAGAGATCACTCTATCACATTGTCTTTTCTAAGGTTTGAAATTAAACTGGCAGGAAACATGGGAAAGCCAAGAGGCTTTTCCCTCAGCCTTCCCAAGATTGCTCTCACAACCTTTTCCCCAGGGATAGATCTCCACTGGCTTCAGGTCACAGTCTCCCTCCCATTGAGCAGCTGGCATTTTTCTTGAAGTGGTGAAACATTGGCCCAAGGACACAACAAACCTGAAATTGAAGTTCAAAAAGAAAATGCAAAGTCCCAAAAGGTTTACCCTCAAACAGCAAAGTCTCACTAATTACAGCAGGGCTCGATACAGTTGTCACCAAGACTCTCAAGCTGTGGCAATTAAGTTAGCTAGCAAATAAAAAGTTACCAGGCCTTTAACAAAGTCACACAAAAGATTTCCCATAACATTCTTTCTTAATTTGACTAACCCTAAGTCTACCAGGAAGGACAAAATTGTAGACCTTCGCTCCTGCTACTGCATCACAGGGGTGTTACTAGTGAGCTCCACACCCACTTCCATAATAAACACTTTCCTCTGCACACTCTGTGTCTGAGTTCTTTCAGTAAGACGATGTTTGCCGTTTTTAAGGGGTATATCATGTGGCTCTTCCTAAGGGCACCCAGGGAAATACTGGGCAGCAGAAGCTTGTCCAGGCTACTTCCCTGACCTTGCCTGGGAAGTCCTATGATCCCTACAAGAGTGTTTCTCTCACTAAATAAACCAAGTCGCTAATTCTTTCACAGGCTGATAATGCTTCATAACTTGCTGAAGCTGGCAGGTTTGCAAATAAGATTTACACCAGGTGTCTCTTCCATTGCCCTTTTCCTTTCCAAAAAGGAAGCAATTATTATTCTATCCTTTAAAAATATAGCAAATTAAATGCTTCAAAGGTTTTAGATTAGGACAATAATCTCCAAGAATTTAATAATTTCATAGTGCCCAAGTGAAAAAACAACTAAAATCTCCAATAGCACCATTACAATCTCCTGGACAGCATCCCGTATTCACTGGTTTCTCAGAAGTTACAATATAAGAAAATTTAGAAACATTATACTCATATTGGCAATGCCATAAACAAGACATCATCAACAGCAGATAACATTAATTTAGACAAATGCATTCCAAATCACCTTTATATAGGAAAACATTCACAGTACCACAAGTAGCTTTTAAAATTACAATCCTCATAGTCTGGAAACGCATTAGCCCAAACACAATTCAACAAAGACCCAATGAGCAAAAAGTGATCTATACAAAGGCCAAAAGAAATCACATAAGGCAAATAAGACTTTACTGGTTTAAATTCTGGGTTAACTCAAAACAGGCAGGGCTAATGTTCTTGAAATACCTCCTTCTACTTGCAGGGTTGATGAGATCTTAGAACTCTATACAGATGAGAACATCTTAAAAAGATTCTTATTATTCAAAATTCACAGTCAAAACATTATTATTTTCTATTGCATTTCCAACAAACAGTTTCAAACAGTTTACATCAATCTTTTAACAACTGATTCTACAACAATTTAACTTATAGCCTAAAAGGATCCAGATTTAGAAATGATTTAGTACTTCATCAATATTTCTAATATAATGAATTATTAAATTAATGTTAGGCACTTTTGTTATCTACATTACAGATTGGTAAACTGAGGTAACTTGCTTAATGATCATACAATTAACAAATTTTCAGATCCATGCATTTTCCCAACACTTTCTCATAATGCCAAACAGTAGAATAGATTCTAATCTATCATAGCAGAATAAATTCAGTTACACTTGGATCTAGTTTACAAATGGTATTACACAGAATCTCCATTTATAATCTCAATTACTTAGCACAGGGATAGGGAACCTGCAGCCTCAAGGCTACATGTGGTCTTCTAGATCCTCAAGTGTGGCCCTTTGATGGAATCTAAAATTCACAGAACAAATCCCCTTAATAAAAGAATTTGTTCTCTAAAACTTGGATTCAGCCAAAAAGTCCTCACCCAAGGACCTAGAAGGCCACATGTGGCCTTGAGGCTGCAGGTTTCCCACCCCTGATATTTAATATTATGTTTTTCAAAAGTGCCATTTATTCAAGCGTTCATACTATGGGGCCCACTATTTCCAGCTGATAATGCACTGCCAAAGGTTTTTAAAAGTGACAGTCTGATATTACGTTCTAATCCACCCCAATTATCCCAACAGGGAAGTATGCTTAAGAGCACATGCTAATTTAGTTCAAACCTGGGATTCATAATTACTGATTATTTAAGATCTCAGAAAGAACCCACTGCTTACCATTGTGTTCCCAGCTCCCTGTCACTTTTCCCTATTTGTTTCCAAATCAGTCTATACTTTTTGATTACTATTGTTCCCAATAAAATAAACACATGGAGTTTCACACACTCTTCCCACCTGGGCAAATCCAAAACTTCCCTCAAACCTTTCTTTCAACATAACCAAACCTTCTTTTCTTTGTTATACATCTTCCATGGTCTGAAAATCCACACCTTTCTTACATTCTTATTGTTTTTTTCACTCCCTAAGTTCTCTTACTTGTTCCAATAGTAATATGTGTGTGTGTGTGTGTGTGTGTGTGTGTGTGTGTGTGTGTGTAAACATAGATACACATACACACATATAATAGTATTCCAATAGTCTTCCAGATGATTATTCTCCAATCTTTACTTCGCTGAGTTTCTCCTTTATAATTTAACATACATAGTTGTTTAAATAAGATGACTTCCTAAAAAATTTTACTTACTATAGTTGTAGTTGTACTTTGTCAGTAGTTTATTTAAAATACTTAAACTCTATAGAATTATTGCCAATATTGTTATCCTCTAAGAGATGGAAGCATCACAAATTCTTCAATTTCTATTTTACCTTCTGGTTCTGGAATATCAGGGAAATTTTCCTTGATAATTTCTTGAAATATGATGTCTAGGCTCTTTTTTAGATCATGGTTTTCAGGTAGTCCAATAATTTTTAAATTAGTGCTCCTGGATCTATTTTCCAGGTCAGTGGTTTTTCTTTTCTTTTTTTTCCTTGGAGGGGGGAAGGCAGGGCAATTGGGGTTAACTGACTTGCCCAAGGTCACACAGCTAGTAAATGTTAAGTGTCTGAGGCCAAATTTGAACTCGGGTCCACCTGACTCCAAGGTTGATGCTCTATTCACTGTGCCACCTAGGTTCCCTCAGTGGTTTTTCCAATGAGATATTTAAAATTATCTTCTATTTTTTTATGCTTTTGGTTCTGTTTTTATAATTTCTTGATTTCTCATAAAGCTATTGGCATCTATTTGCTTCATTGTAATTTTTAAGGAATTATTTTCTTCAGTAAGCTTTTGGATCTCCTTTTCTATTTGGCCAATTCTGCTTTTTAGGTATTCTCCTTGTTGGCTTTTTGGACCTCTTTTGCCATTTGGGTTAGTCTATTTTTTAAGGTGCTATTTTCTTCAGTATTTTTTTGGATCTCCTTAGCAAGTTGTTGACTCAGTTTTCATGATTTTCTTGCATCACTTTCATTTCTCTTCCTGATCTTTCCTCTGCTTCTCTTGCTTGATTTTCAAAATCTTTTTTTGAGCTCCTCCATGGCCTGAGAGCAATTCATATCCTTCTTTGGAGGCTTTTGATATAGGAGCTTTGACTCTGTTGTCCTCCCCTGGTTGTACGCTTTGATTTTCTTTGTCACAAAAGTAAGTCTATAGTCTAAGCTTTCCTACCCTGTTTGCTCATCCTCCTAGCCAAACACTTGACTTTCTAATTCTTTGTCAAGGTAGGACTCTATTTCCAGTGGATGTGGGTGTGAGTGTGGGTGTACTATCCCAGGCTTCAGGGGTTTTGTATCAACCACTCTGTCCCCTACCATCTGAGGGCCAGGAGCTCCAGAAGTAGCTGCTGCTGTTGTCACCTCTGCTGCCCTGGGACTGGGACTGGACCATGCTCTTCTCTCATCCAAGTCCCACAGTTTTCCCACTGACCTTCTGTGCTGTCTTTGGTATTTGTGGGATGAGAAGTCTGGAAACCACCACAGATGCCAGTGATTCAGTGCCCTGAAGCCTGCTCTGGCCTTGTCTGTGCCTGCATAGCCCACCATGCTCCATTCCCAGCCTGCTGTGACAGACCTCTCCCCTCAACCCTCCAGTCTGTCTTGGGCTGGAGACTTGTTTCACTCCATCATTGCATAGGTTCTCTACCTCTATAATTTGTTTAGAGTCATTTTTTTTTTTTAAGCAATTGGGGTTAAGTAACTTGCTCAAGGTTACATGGCTAGTCATTATTTATGCGTGGGTGCTCATTTTCTGAGGCCGGATCTGATCTCGGGTCATCCCAACTCCGAGGCCCGAGCTCTTACTCACTGCGCCACCTAGCCGCCCCTTTAGGGCAGTTGGGGTTAAGTAACTTGCCCAAGGTTACACGGCTAGGTTTTTGTTTGTGTGGATTAAGTGTCTGAGGCCGGCTCCGAACTCAGGTCCTTCTGATTCCAGGGCCGGCGCTCTATTCACTGCGCCACCTAGCCGCCCCTAGAGTCATTTTTAATAGGCATTTGGAGGAGTTTGGGGGAGAGCTCAAGCAATTCCTTGCTTTTACTCTATCATCTTGGCTCTGCCCCACCAGCACCACAAATTCTTAAAGATGCTATTTAGCAATCATAAAAATCTTTGACAGCTTACACAAACCTGGTCTATTCAAATGACATTTAAGTTCTGGTACATTATTCACAAAAGTAACACAAAGAATTTATCCAGATAAAATTTTATTCCCATCACAATTGTTTTCTTAAATATATTTCTATTTTATGGGCAAGAATCAAGACAGTTCTTAAGATACAAATACATAATCTATTTACAAAAATCGGTATGTTGTGGTTTCATGGTTTGTTGGTGGGACCAGCTCAAAAAAACTCAGACTGAGACAACCTCCAATCCAAGTAAAGGCATTTACTGAGAACTGACACCACTCAGAAGTGTCAAGAGGAATCAGCAACATAGTAAGACAAATCAGGCAAATTTATAATGTAATGATGTTGATTATACAATAGAAATTATGCATATTAAAAAGGCAGGAGGGTTTGTCAAGGGATTAGGTAATAGGGTAGAGGTCCCAGCTTCAGGGGAACTGTGCATGTGATTATCTATAATGCATACAGAAAAACCCAAAGAGGGGGCGGCATTTATATGTGATAATATATTATAATAAAAGACTCTCTATATTATAAATTTGCTCTAGGTCAGTTCTTTATTATTATTGTGCAAGTACTCTCTTGGGGGAAGCCCCTTCTGTGGTTCAGTGGTCAAATATCCTGGTTGTGCTGCTTTCTGATTGGCTAGCTATTGTGGTCCTGGTTGGTCAAGATGGATACTTAGTTATTGTGGTCCTTTTTTGGGCTAAATGAATGATGTGATTGTGGTTGAGTCCATGGACACACCGGTTTAAATGTGAGAATTGGATCTGGGGGCAGGGGCTGTATTGAGTCTGGAGGCAGTGGCTGTCATTCCATCACATGAACACACCTGCTGTTCTCATGAGAAATATGAGTTCATGGATGCACCTGTTGCTCTGGTGAGGCAATAAGGTATATATGAGGAAGTTAGGATATTGGGGGGAGGGGCAGTGACTAGGTAGGGGCAGTGGGCCTGCTATTCAGAGAGGCTTATGATTGAGTCTGGGTGCCTGGGTAAAGACAGATTGTGTGGTTAAATCATGACATGCCTGCTGTTCAGTGAGGCCCATAAGGAAGTTAGAATATTGGGGGTGGGGGATGCTTTATTAGGATTCAATCAAGTAGGAGTCTCATATAATTTACAGAAAATTTGTAATTTCAAAGCACACCAGTTCAAAAAGCCTTTCCCGAATTCATTTCTACTTCACTTTAATTTGTAAAACTCCCAAGTATCCAATTAGATTTTCTAATTAAATCCTATTTGATTTTTGCTTGTTCCCGGATTCACACAAACTTTTCTCTTTGTCAGGAGCCAGGAAAGAGCTGACATTTAAAACGTGAGCTTCAGCTGTTTTTAAAACCTCACTAGTTCCTCTAATGAGAAAAGTGACCTTCCCTTCTTGGCTGTAAAACACCTCCCCCTTCCGCTCCCGGAGTTTCCTTAGAGTTCAGCAATGTAAGGAGGGGCTTAAACTTGCAAAGTGGATCAGAAGACACCGGGAGGTCTTCCCTTGTACACTTCGTGCCTCCCCCCCATTCTAAAAGCCATCTTAATAAAATGGCACGGCCACACCATGGACAGGGACGGGGCCCCCACTTCGTCCATGGCCAGGGCGCAGTTACTGGTCCCGATTACCTCCGGTGCAATTTACATTAAACTTCACTGACTGCCTTTGCCTATTGCCTTCCTCACTTTGGTTGCTGGAGACTGGGTCATGTAACACACACAAATCAAATATGTTCTATAATTTCGTAACCCCTTAAAGACCTAGTCCACTAAGGAGCCACACAGTGGCATGTCACTAGGGCCTCGATTCCCTGGAGGGGGGACTAACTACCAATCAAAGAAAAGAACGAAGCGCATGGAAAAGTCACTGAAGTGGACCTCTAAAATGGCTTTCTAGAGCGTGAGCACGAGCTTTTCTTCTGAACTACATTTCCCAGAATGCCCTGCCGTCCCAGGAGAAGACGGGAACGGCGTCACGTGACTATGGTTCCTCCCGGAAGTCAAATTTTTCTGGCACTCTCCAGGCTTTTGTAGTTCGCTGAAGCCTCGGGCGAGGGCACCTGGGGCTGTGAACTCCCCTCCCTTAACAGGGAGGTGGAGATTGAGGTAGAGGGAGTGGGAAGCGACAGTTGGGGAGAAGCCACGGGCGCCATGCGTTCTTCCTTCCTGAGGTGACCCTGGGAAGAAGGTAAGCTGCTCCAGCGCCTAGTGGTGGGTCTGCGCCTGCGCAGTCATTCTCTTCTCATTCCCTCCTGGGCCCTGTCCTGGGGCACGCAGGGAGGCGTGCAGCAGGCTCCGCCTCTTGGGTCCTGGCGCATGCGCAGTTCCTGGGCCCTCTCCTGGCTAGCCTCCTTTCCCTGGTAGTGAATGTCCTTTGGGGGGCCCTCTAGGTACTGACGGGGTGCTTGGGATGTATATATATTTGTAACATCGGTCTGTAACCTCAGTTTGTAAATGGGGTGCTTGGGGATCTATGTCTGTAAAATCACACTCCCCCCGCCCCAGCGTCACAGCATTGACTCTGCCCTTCCCCCTCCAGCACTCTGCCCAGCAACAACTCAGGAACTGTCTGTCTCTGCTCGGACAATAACAAGCTGCCTATGAATCCTTCACTAAACTCCCCTAGTCGAGTGGCCAGCGGCACCAGGAATCCTTCAGTGCCCTATCTATAGGGTAACTCCTTAGCCAGTTATACCCACACTGAGTCTCCTTTGGCCTTGGTTCCCATCATCCATCTTGTCAAACTTGACACTGATGGGTGGCAGACTGGGCACTCCAGTCAGCCCTGACCACTGGCTGACTTAAGGAGGTTTCAGGCCTAAAACCACACCTCCAGGTAGCCCCCGCCTTGGACTATTTCCCAGTGAATTATGGGCAATACACCTGTGCAGTTGATGTTAAAAGTGCAGGTTCCTTTAAGCACTGACCCCTCCTTAACTCCTCCCTGATCCCACCCTTACTCACCTCATTAGCATAATTGACACCTGACTTACTGTCTGGACTCCTTAAAACTATACCTGTGATTTCTGTAAGGTTGCAGGTTCCATAAGAACCCTTGCCTGCTGTGCAGCGTAACAACAGACTTTTACTATCTCGGCTTCCAAGTCTGCTTGAGCCTGGTGAATTCTTTCCAGACTGAATTGCAAGGTTTCTGGTCACTGACAGTGACCAGGGTCCTGGTAGAACCTATTACCCTTCCCCCATCAGTACCACTTGGGTTCCGTTCTGCTTGTCCTTCCATTTGGACTTCTTGGATTGAGCACCATGTTGTCATAGCTCAGGAGGCCTCCTCTTGCTCCTTACCCCTCCCCCCCACCGTGCCTAGTTCTTGACTGTCAGTTTCTGCCCCCCCCCCCCTTCTTTACCCGTTTCCTGGTCATCCTCCCTCCTCCCACCCCGGAGTGGGGGGGCATTATGCCCTTGCTCTCAGCTGTATCTGCTCTTTGCCCACACTGCTCTGTGCCCAGAGCCCCCAGTGTGGGCTTGCCTGCAGGGAGGTGGGAGGGTAGGCATGGGCAGCCCAGGCGGGGAAGGCAGCCAGCCCTTAGGCTGGGCCAAAACTAGGAGGTGAGCAGACCCCAGAAGGCTGAGCTGCTCCAGTCCTGGGGGATGGGTAGTGGTGCAAGCCTGGGGTGAGCCCGCAGAAGGTGGGCAGGGGGGATGTGCCAGGCCTGAGGCTGGGCCCACTCCTGCTGCGCCCCAGGTGGCCCAGCACCACGGCCTTGTGATGTGAAGGGAGCCTGGGCCCAGGGGGTTCTGGCCACCCAGAAGCAGGGCTGAGGAAGAGGTGCCCCCCCAAAGCTCAGGGCTGATGGGCACGTGGGCCACCAGGTGGGAGACCAGATCCCTGGAAGACAGAATGTGGTAGGTAAGGGGGGGATCTCATTTTAAGGATGTTTGTTGTATTTGATGTTAGAGGCAGTCCAGGTGGCAGTGAACAGAGGGCAAGACTTAGAATTGGCAAGACTCGTTTTCATAAGTCAAATCTGGCCCCAGATGTGGAATAGCAGGGTGACCATGGGCAAGTCACTTAACTCTGTTTGCCTCCATTTCCTCATCTGTAAAACGGCAAGCCTTTCCAGTGTCTCCAAGAAAACCCCAAACGGGACCAGGACGAGTCAGGCACAGCTGAAACCATTGAACAACAAAGGAACCGCCAGAGTTTCCTGTGTAGGGAGACCTAATCTTTATGAAGCTGTTGTGTGGGTAAATGCAGGTGAGATGTAATGAGGGCATAGACCTAGGTGCAGGCTCTGAGGGCTGTGAGGTGGATGAGTGGAAGGCAGGGAACTTCTGGGGGGCCGGGAGCCCAGGTGGAGGTGGAGAAGCACCTTCTTCCATCTCTTCCACCCTCTGTCTCTTTTACTTCATCCGCACAGCTCTGACTCTGGCTGAGGCCATCATCATGTGTCAGCCCTACAGCCATTCTTGCTTTCTAACTGATCTGCCTGCTTCTGGCTTCCCATTGAGACAGGCTTTGGAGAACTTGTAAAATATCCTTACCAAAGCCTGGGAACGAATTTATAATTGTACTCCCAGATATTTAGCAGCTTGCTGGGATAAAGTACAAGTTCCTCAGCCTGGTGTTCAAGGTCTCTTCCTCTTTGGCTCCCCTCAGTCTATCTAGACCTAATCCCCATCATATCCATTGGACCCTGATCTATGTACCAACCCAGAACAACATTCTGAGGTTCTTTCATCAACATCATATTCCCAGAAAGAGCTTTAGACCATACAGAGACCTAAATGACTAGCTCTCTCCTAAGGGAGGCATTTTGTCACCTTGTACGTATTTCTTTAGGCCACCTGCTTCCCCATTATCCGAAGCCCCTGCCTGATATACTCTCATCACCTTGGACTCTCAGAATGCTTATTTTCCTTCAAGGCCCTTCTCAGAACCAGCTCCTCTGGGAGGCTTTTCCTGATACTGCTTTACCCTCCTCTCCCCCAGCACCAACAGGACATAGTTCTCTTTCTTATATTTGTACGAGGCATATCAGGTATATACCAGTGCCAGCTGCAGCCAGGGGGATTTTGAATCTTCTTTGTGGACATTTGCAGTTTGGAAAATGCAAAGTTGACAGATCAGGGCTTAATGTATTGTTTTGTCTATTGCCTAGTCTTCCAAGATGGAGGAAATGTTAAGAAGGAGTTTTCCCCCCTGGAAGACTGTTCAACCTTTAGTAGCATGCTCTAGAATATCATCTGCACCGGAGGAAAGGTCTCTGAGACCCCAAAGGAACTTTGTCCTTTCTCTACCCATTGCCTCAGTGCCTAGAACAGACCTTCCCCATAGCAAGCCTTCAAGGCTCAGGTCTTCTCTCTCTCTCTCTCTTTTTTTTAGAGCAATTGGGCTTAAGTGACTTGCTCAAGGTCACACGGCCAGTCGTTATTTATGTGTGGGCGCTCATGTTCTGAGGCTGGATCCGATCCCAGGTCCTCCCGACTCCAGGCCGGCGCTCTTACTCACTGCGCCACCTAGCCGCCCCTAAGGCTCAGGTCTTTTCAGTTGATTTGGAATGATGGTAAGGAACAACCCAGAGCTCCCTGTGAGATCTCCAACTCCGCAAGGTGGTGTCGGGCATCTCGTTGTTGTGATTGGGAGGCTACAGGGTGGGGGTGCTCCTGGTCCTGCTTCTGTTTTTATTTTTTTCCCTAGCTCTGTTCCTGAGGACTCTCTGCTTTCCCCAGCAGTGGGAGCAGTGAGAAGGGAGAATGGCCTCTGCACTCCTGCTCAGCAAGGATCACCAGGTATGTGAGAGTTTGTTGGTTTCCTGAAATATCATCTTTGTCCTCATACTATGGACCTGGTCTCCAGAGACCATTACCTCCCCCCTCTGCACCCCTCCCCCAAATCCCAGTTAATTCGTTCACATGCCAGCTCTGTTGTTCAGTCATTTCAGCCACGTCTGACCCTCTGTGACCCCTTTTGGAGTTTTCTTGGTAAAGATACTGGAGTGGTTTGCCATTTTCTTCTCCAAGTCTTTTACAGACAAAAAGAGGCAAGTTAGAGTGACTTGCCCAACGTCACATAGCTAGTAAGGGTTTGAGGCCACATTTGAACAGACAGGGCTAGTGCTCTATCCACCAGACCTAGTTGCCCCTATACATCAGCTATGTTTGTAGGGTATGAGTGAGGAGGGCAGCCTCATGGTGACCAGCTGTAAACTATATTTCACATTGCAGCGAGTTATCTACAGGGCTCTAGGGCATATGTGAGCATTTTACTTGTCATCATGCCTGAATAATCCCCCAACCTCCCTTGCCTAGCTACCCTTCTCCTTGTGTTGTCTCTCCCTGTTAAAGGGTCAGCTCCTTGAGGGTAGGGCCAATTGCCTTGTCTTTGTATCCTCAGTGTGTAGTGCAGGCCTGGTTTGGGGAAGGCTCTTTTATCCCTTATGTCCTCTGACTTCCTTCAAGACTCAGGTCCCCCACTACCTCCTGTGCCAAGGAATTCCACTTCCCTTTGACCAATAGTGCACGCAAATGGACTTGCATTTATTCACCTGTGTATACATTATGCTTCTTTTTATCCCACATAAAATTTAAGCCCTTGAAGGAAAAGCTCGTTGGTCATTTTATTTTCATGTCCTTTGCCTTTAACTTGAGAGTCACCAAATAAAGGTCTGCTGTGTTGAATTTATAGGAGCAACGTAAAGTTCTGATTTTGGAAGTCACTGTATGGGTGCTCTTGTTGCAAGAGACACCTCATTGGTTTTAGTCCTGCTGTAGCTCAGACTTCCTGAGCTTGAGCATTCCAACTAAGGCTGCTTTCCTCACCTGTTGAGGAAGTGGTGGCTACAGTGCTTGTTCATGTGGAGGTTGGACTAGATGGCCTCTGAGGCCCCTTCTCCCTTATTTGATTCCGTGAAAACTAATTTTTTTTTTTTTTTAAAGCAATTGGGGTTAAGTAACTTGCTCAAGGTTACACGGCTAGTCATTTGATTTATGCGTGGGTGCTCATTTTCTGAGGCCGGATCTGTTCTCGGGTCATCCAAACTCCGAGGCCGGCACTCTTACTCACTGCGCCACCTAGCCGCCCCTTTAGGGCAATTGGGGTTAAGTAACTTGCCCAAGGTTACACGGCTAGGTTTTTGTTTGTGGGGATTAAGTGTCGAGGCCGGCTCCGAACTCAGGTCCTTCTGATTCCAGGGCCGGCGCTCTATTCACTGCGCCACCTAGCCGCCCCTCGTGAAAACTAATTTTGACCACTTGGCTTCATATTGGGAAAGGGACCCGGAGATGCAGAAAAATATTTGGTATTTTAGGAATCAGTGACCTTTGAGGATGTGGCTGTGAACTTCACATCAGAGGAGTGGGAACACCTGCACCCCTCTCAGAAGATGCTGTATAGGGACGTGATGCTGGAGAACTACCAGAACCTGGTCTGGCTGGGTAAGGACGATTTCCCTGAGTTGCTCAAACTTCTCACTGGAAAAGTTTTGCTTCTTTCCTAAATAAATGGATAAATACTGTAATATCTTTCCAGTTTTTGCTAGTAAGGTTTTCTCAGGGAGAAACTATAGGTTGCTCATCCTTTTGTGGCCATGTCAAAGGGTACTTCTGCCTGTGTCCAGGTGTAAAAAATCTTCAGGTTCATTGTGTGGTTCCTGAGGTTCTTTTCTGTATTGTTCTTTTTCCCTCAAGTCTGAGATTCTTTCTTAAAGTTCCAGTGTAGAAACTGGAGACCTGGATGGTTCCCGTGATCTTGGAGGGGGTCCTTTCTGGAGCTAGGTTCACTCCTTAATGCATTCCCCTGTACTTCCTAAGAGCCCAGGACAGGGCATCCTTCAGAAGTCCTTTGTCCCTCTCTTTAGGCCTTCCTGGCATTTCCATTTTTCCCTGTGAGAGATGGATCAAATTCTGAGCCAGCTTTCTGAACCAGCATCTTGGCATTTCCAATGTGCAGGAGTAGCAGTTTCCAAACCAGATGTGATTGACCAGTTGGAGCAAGGGGAAGTGCTTTGGCTGTCAGAGGGAAATGGCCCAAGAAGCACTTGTCCAGGTGAGTGAATAAGTGAAAATCAGGTGAGTCACTACCACCAATATCACTGCTGGTTGTTTGGAGAACACATTTTTGAAACCAGAATTTTGAAGAGGCAGAGGTGAGGAAGGACTACAAGTGAGGTATGGGGGATAGCATTTGGAGACTATCTAGACCATTATCTCTCTGAAGGGGAGCAATGTGTAATTGGTCTGGAAAAGTAGATTAGAACATTGTTTTTGATGGAGGAGAGGGAACATGGGCTAAGGTAAAGCATTGGCAACATGGACTGTTTACATTTTTAAAAATTTCTTTCAGATTGGAACACTAGGCCTGAAACCAGGGAATCTTTTTCAAAGATTGGCTCCTTCATGGAAGAACCATTCCAAAAAAGAATTCACATGACTCCTCCCCATGTCTCCAATTTTGGCAAAGCCAGGGAATGTTGTGCTTTATTAGGAAAACAGCAAAGCAATAAAGAGAAACTTTTTGGACATATGCAAATCTTTGAAATGAAGACTTCAAATCAGGTTAGAGAACATGCACATAAAAAATATAATGGAGGCTTCTGCCAAGGAATCATCCTTTTCCCACAACATAAGATGTCTCTGGGAAGGAATCTTCTTCATCAGTGTGATACAGAGCAAAGGAGAATTAGATTGTATTCATACCTGAATAAGCAGAAGAGAATTTCCTTAAAGAAGAGGTTTTCTATGTATAATGAATGTGAGAAATTGTTTAGTTATGATTCAGACCTTAATGAAAATCACAGTCAGCATGGTGAAAAGAGAACACATTTAGGAGATGAATGTGATCAGACTTTGTCCAGTAGCATAAATATTTCTCAGAATCAGGGAATTCATATTTTAGAAAAATATTATGAAAGTAATAAATATAGAAAAGCTTTTAGTCAGAAGACAGGACTTATACAACATCAGAGAATTCATACTAGAGAAAAACCTTACGCATGTAATGAGTATAAAAAGACCTACCCACAGAAAGTTGACATTACGATCCAAAATGGAATTCATACTGGGGGAAAAGTTTATGAAAGTAATGAATGTGAAAAGGCCTTCAGGCTGAAGAGAACACTTACTGACAATCAGAATACTCATAAGGTCAAGAAGCCTTATGAATGCAATGAATGTGGGAAAGCCTTCAGTCAGAAGGCAGGACTGAATGGACATCAGAACATTCATACTGGAAAGAACACTTATAAATGTAATGAATGTGGAAAGAATTTTAGTCAAAAGTCAGGCCTTGTATATCATCTGAGAATTCATACCGGAGAGAAACTTTTTGAATGTAATGAATGTGGGAAAGTCTTTCATAAGAAGATAGGGCTTAGGAGTCATCAGAAAATTCATTCTGGAGAAAAACCGTATCAATGTAATGAATGTGGGAAGGCCTTTAGTCACAAGGCAGGACTTACCTGTCATGAGAAAATTCATACTGGAGAGAAACCATATGAATGTGATGCATGTGGTAAGGCTTTTAGCAGGAAATCTGTTCTTACTGACCATCAGAAAAGTCATACTGGCGAGAAGCCTTATCAGTGTAATGAATGTGGGAAAGCCTTCACCAGGAGGACAATCCTTACCCAACATCAAAAAATTCATACTGGAGAGAAGCCTTACAAATGTAATGAATGTGGGAAAGCCTTCAGTCAGAAAATAGGACTTACTTGCCATCAGAATATTCATACTGGAGAGAAACCTTATGGATGTAGCAATTGTGGTAAAGCCTTCAGTCAGAAGACAGGACTTACAAGACATCAGAAAATTCATACTGGAGAGAAACCCTATAAATGCAATGTATGTGGGAAGGCCTTCAATCAGAAGAGAACACTTACTGAACATCAAAATATTCATACTGGAGAGAAACCTTATGAATGTAATGAATGTGGGAAGGCTTTCAATCAAAAGAACACACTTACTGAACATCAGAATATTCATACTGGAGAGAAACCTTATGAGTGTAATGAATGTGGGAAAGCCTTCAATCAGAAGAAAAGACTTACTAAACATCTGTATATTCACACTGGAGAGAAGCCTTATGAATGCAAAGAATGTGGGAAAGCCTTCAGTCAGAAGAGAACACTTATTGAACATCTGAATATTCATACTGGAGAGAAACCTTATGAATGTAACGAATGTGGAAAAGCCTTTGGTCAGAAGACAGGACTCAGTAAACATCAGAAATGTCATACTGGAGAGAAACCATATGAATGTAATCAATGTGGGAAAGCCTTCACTAGGAGGACAAGACTGACTCGACACCAGAAAATTCATACTGGAGAGAAACCTTATGAATGTAATCAATGTGGGAAAGCTTTCAGAGAGAAGACAAGTCTTACTCAACATCAGAAAATTCATACTGGAGAAAAACCATATCAGTGTAATCAATGTGGGAAGGCTTTTAGCAGGAATACAATTCTTACTGAACATCAGAAAACCCACAGGAAAAAGTTTTCATCAGAATGTAGGAAGGCCTTCAGTTGGAAGATGACACTTGAACATCAGAAACTTAATATAGGAGAGAAACTTTTGGAATATAATGAAGAGCTTTTGGCAGAGAAGGCATATTATTAATCTTATTCTATTAAATTATTATTAAATTGTGTTCTATTAAATGTTAGAAATAGGAAAAAGAACCAAATAAATTTGGGGAAGCCATCCAGGGGAGCTTAGAACTTGCTCAAAATCACAACCTCTACTGGAAAGAAACTGAATAATTTAAGGAAAGCCTTTATTTGGAAGAAGATACTTAATGCACATTAGAATATACTGGAGAGAAACCTTAATACTGTGATGAGACGCTTAGATGGCAAAGTATATAAGAATACCAGATTTGGAGTCAGGAAGACCTGAGTTCAAATTCTGCCTTAGTAGCTTTGTAACTCATGGTAAGTCACTTGACCTCTCTCAACTTTAGTCTCTCCATCTTTAAATGAGGGATAATAGCAGGGTTGCTTTGAAAATCCAACAAAATAAAATACATACGTGATTCTGCAAGCCTTAAAGCACTATCCTTGCTAGCTTTACAGAAATAATTATAGGAAGGGCTTTGTGAAGGAGAGATACCTAATAAAATATCAAAGAAGTCATACAAAAATAAACCTTTATGAATGTAATGTATTTTGGATTGTCAACTATTGGAACTCAGAACTACTATAGGTTTTTTATTAAAGATAAAATTAATGAATATAATGCGTGTGGAAAGACATAATAGGGCAGCATACTCTCTCAACATCAGAAATGTCATACTGGTCAGAAACTACAGTGGTAATTGTTGCAAAGCCTTTCACTACAGAGAATGTATAGAAGTTTATCATAGAAAAATTTGATATGAGGGACGGTTTTTCTAGATAGTAGATTGCTTATTCTGTATCAGTAGATTCAAACCAGACAAAATCATGTTAATATTATTAACTTACAGTATTCCTTGAGAACAAACAGGATACATCCTGGGGATATCATGACTTCAAAATGAAGGGCCGTGGGTGGTTTTAGCCTATGAATGCACTGATAATTAAAAAACTAAGCTAAAAGGAAATCTCTTTACCCAACTAGCATGTCAGCTACAACATTTCAGGTAACTGTGCTTAAGAGGAGAAATTTGAAGTGTCAAATTAGGAGTAGGAAAAAATGCAGGATTGAGGAACATGTTGAGCAGCAACAGTAGAAGTTTACTCAAACTTTGCATAAAGTTATCTTGATATCAGAGGGTAGTATGAGGAGCAAGTTGCAAAGAAGTAAATAAAATGTTGATATTAGGAAAAGCCTCCTAACAGAGCTGTCGAAAAGTAAACAGTTGTCTTGAGGGAAGTAACCAGTTTCTTCTAATTGGACATTTTTGCCAAGATGAAGCTAGATGACTACTTGTCAGATTTGTGGTGGTAGAGGGGGCACTAAATTTTTCATGTGATCTGAGAGATGAGGTGGTTTCTGAAGTCTCTTTTTCAAAAATTCTGTGATGGCTAGAGTTGTTTTATTTTTTCAGCAATACCTTCATCAAGAGTGTGTTTGATGTGTCTTTTCCCAATTTTTTTTTAAAGTTTTGAGTTCCAAGTTCTATCCCTCTTTCCCTCACCACCCCACTCTCTGAGACAGCAAAAATCAGATATACTTTATACTTGTGCAATTACAGAAAACATTTTCATATTAGTAATTTTATACAAGAAGACAAGAATAAAATGAAAGAAAGAAAGTGAAAAATAGCCTGCTTCAGTGTGTATTGAGTAAATATCAGTTCTTTCTCTGGAGATGGATAGTGTGCTTCATTAGTCCTTTGGGATTGTCTTAGATCATTGTATTGCTGAGAAGAACTTAGTCATTCATAGTTCTTCATTGAACAATATTTCTGTTACTGTGTACAGCGCTTTCCTGATTCTGTTCACTATGCATCAAGTCATGTAAGTCCAGGTTTTTCTGAAATCATGTTGCTTGTCATTTCTTATAGTGCAATAATATTCCATTACAATCACATACCACAATTTGTTTAGACATTCCCCAGTTAATGGGCATCCCTTCAATTTCCAATTCCTAGTCACCGCAAAAAGATATGCTATAAATATTTTTGTACAAATAGATCCTTTCCCCCTTTTTTTTGGATGTCTTTGGCATGTGGGTCTAGCAGTACTATTGGTGGATGAAAGGGTCTGCAGTTTTCTAACTCTTTATGTATGATTCCAAATTGATCTCCAGAATGGTTGAATCAGTGCATTAGTGCATTAGTGTCTCAGTTTTCTCATATCCCCTCAGTATCCAAAATCTTCCTTTTCTGTCATATTAGCCAATCTGAAAGATGTGAGTTGGCATCTCAGAGTTCTTTTAATCTGTGTTTCTCTAACCAATAACTATTTAAAGCATTTTCCCATATGACTATAGGTGGCTTTGAATTCTTTGTGTCTAGTATTTTAAAGAAAATATGTGGATGAGAAAGGAGATATGTAAACCAGACATTGTTAATTCTCTCTTACCTGTTTGAGATGTCGGAACAAGGTCTGAGATCCTCCTGATTTCTTGGCCTCTTTCTCTTCACGTGCCTGATGAGCCACTCGCTCAGTGCCTTTGTGGCTCCGCATGTGCCTCTAGATGCACTGATTTCAATCCCTTCCCTCACACTTTTCTTCCTTTTCTCTTAGCATTCCCAGAAATGGAATTTAAAATCAACCTATAGTGGCAAGTTATGAAATTTTTTGCAGAAATTTTCTGGTTCCCCCCCCCCAATTGTTCTATTGTCAGTTTTTTTTAAGCTTCTTGGAGGGCAGTTGGGTTAAGTGACTTGCTCAAGGTCACGTGGCTAGTAAGTGTTAAGTGTCTGAGGCTGGATTTGAACTCAAGTCCTCCTGACTCCAGGGCCGGTGCTCTGTTCATTGCACTACCTAGCTGTCCCTTTATTGTCATTCTTTAAACTCATTTTGGATGACTTAGCCAAATCTCTCACCAAGCTTTAATGCTACATTTCAAAATACCAAGATGATAGATGTAATCAGGAAACAATTCTGTGTTCAAAAATAATTGTTGGGGAAAGTGAATAGCAGTCTGGAAGAAAATAAGTTTAAAACCATCATTTTATACTATATACCACAGTAAACAAAATGGATATGGGACCCGAATACTAAAGGTTACATTAAAATAATTGAAAGAAAACGAAAAAGATGGCTAAGGGGTGAATTATTAACCAAATGAGGGATACAGGTAATCACAAAAGAAAAAATAGGCTTTTTCAGTTTTATAAGGTTGCAAAGCTTTTTAATTAATAAAATTAATGCAACTAGGGTAAGGGGAGAGATCAAAACTTATCAAAAACCTCTAAGGACCTGATATTCAGTGTACATTGTCTCCCTTTAAAAGACACTCTGCAATTTTAAACTTAAAATTTAAAGCTGCATGAAGGTTTTTGGAATGCTGTCTAGACAAAATAAGAGAAACATACATCAAATGATTCTTCAAAGAAAAATTGCAAACCCAACTATATAAAAGAGTACTTCAAGTCAGTAATAAGATAAATGCAAATCAAAACAGCCCTGAAACTTCACCTCACCCTGCAAAATGACAATGATGACAAAAGATGGGAATAGTCTGTGTTCAAAGGATGTGAGAAGATGAACACAGTAATGTTTTGTTTGGCTCGTGAATTAGCCCAACTATTTTGCAAAGCTGTGTGGAATTATCTAAATAAAGTGACTTGAATATTTTATACACTTTTGAACCAAAGATGCCACTTTAGGCATATGCCCTGAGGAAGTCACTAAGGAAAGGGAAGCCCTTCAGGGTAGAGGAGTCTGGAGGGATAGGAAATAAGAGATATGCGCAAACATCAAAGCAAAGATCAGAAGTACAATTTTTTAGGGAAAGTGTATGTCTACATATGTACATGTGTATATGTTTATAAACATCCACACTTAATTGTTCCCTTCTGGGGTTGGGGGGAGGAAGGGAGAAAAAGAACAAAGTAAAATACACAGCAGAGAATAAAAGAAAGCATATGAGGGAGAAAAGATGAACAGCTCTGAACACAACATCTGGCATTTATCATACAGGTTTTCTTGAAAATTTCTTGCTACATATTTTGAATCCTCTTATGTCCTGCCATCCATGTGGCATGCTTTTTTTCTTTGTATTTAAGTTTGATTTTTTTCCTTTTCTCTATTCTGTTTTTTTGTTCTGATGTTTGAGTCTAAAATAAAACAAAAACAAAAAAGAAAGCCCTGTATACAGCAAAGTGCAAAATGCATCTAGCAAAGAACAGGATATAGATGCCAATTGATAAGGAATGGCTAGACAAATGGTGGTACCCAAATGCCATGAAATATTACTGTATTGTGGGAAAAAAAACCAGGAAATAAGATGAATACAGATAATTGGGAATGGATAAACAAATTATAGGGTGGGATTCAGGGAAATGTTTGGATGCTTTTAGGAACTGATAAAGAGTGATATCTTAAGGAGCAGAATGGCTTTTACACTAATTATTACATTCTAAACTGAAGCAACTTTAAAAACTTATCACTGAGTGCATTCATCTACAAGATTTCTAGGGGATCAATTATAATGTGTTATCTCCACCTACTGGGGTGTACTGGTAAAGTCTGATCTGTTGGCTTTGTGGAAAAGAAAATGTAATCAATCACACCTTTCAGAAGAGCATACTTAATGGACATCAAATATTCTTACTAGTGAGAAACCTTATGAATGTAATGAATAAGGGACAGCCTTCAGACAGAAGACAGGACTTATCTGCCACCAGAAGTTATTCTTTAGCAAGGGGATATACTTATGAAACACCTGGGAAGTCATACCAGAGAGAAAATCTGTAAATGTAACGAATATGGGATGAGCAGCCAAAGGAACTCAGAACTTACTAAACATCACAGAACTCATAGCAGAGAAATAACTAATGAGTAGAATATGTTGTAAGGACTTGAAGTGCATGATCAGACTCTGAATATCAGAAAAGTCACATTGGAGAGAAACCATATGAATGTAGAGAATCTTGCAAAGCCATTCATCAGAGAATGTAAAGTTCATTTAAGGTTTCTCTTAATAGAAAACTCATAAATGAAGAAAGATCTTCCTTGATGGTAAGATGCTTATCCAATATCAATAGATTCAAACTGGAGAAAAATGATAGCAATGTAATGAATTTGAGTCCTCCTGACTCGAGAGGGGAAATGAGATTCACACTGGAGGGAAAAGAACCCCAACAAACTGTGGATATAATGCTTTAAGACTAGAAGAAATAGGGGTGACTAGGTGGTACAGTGAATAGAGCATTGGCTCTGTAATCAGGAGGACCTGAGTTCAAATTCTGCCTCAGACACTTGACACACTAGCTGTGTGACCTTGGGCAAGTCACTTAACCCCAACTGCCCTTCCTCCCCCTCCAAAAAGCAAAAAATAAAAATAAAAAAAGACTAGAAGAGGGGCGGCTAGGTAGTGCAGTGAGTAGAGTGCTGGCCCTGGAGTCACAAGGACCTGAGTTCGGATCCGGCCTCAGACACTTAACACACGCAAAAAAAAACCCTAGCCATGTGACCTTGGGCAAGTTACTTAACCCTAATTGCCCTCCAAAAAAAAAAAAGCAAAAAAAAAAAAAGACTAGAAGAAGCATTTTCTTCTATTATTTGTATTTATTTTTTAAAAAATAATTGTTTTTTCTAATTACATGTAAAAGCAATTCTTTACATTAATTTTTTTTTAAATTAGAGTTCCTAATTCTTTCCCTCTCTCCCCTACCTCTCATTATGAAGGCAAGCAGATTGATATAGTGAGAGAAATTGTTATGTTTTTCATATTAATAATCAATTACTGTTGGGGATCCAGGTTTGTTTTTTTTAATCTTCCTATTTCCTCAGTCTCTTCTAGGTCAAATCAGCCTCTGAAGAAAACGGCTGATGATGAAATTGGATTGAACTTTGTCCTCAATCTTGTTCAAACCCTACCCAATTTGGGGAAACTTAGTTCTGATTAAAGAGTAAAAAGAATCTTTTAATCTAGGTAAATTCTGGCCATCGTGTTCTATTCAGACAGCCTTGGGTGGGTGTAGATCCCTTGTCTACATTCCCTAATACTGGGGATGGTCTGGGATTAAGAATGACATAATCAAGTTCAGTTTCCCCAGCCCCTCATTAGAATAGGTCTAGCTGTCATCACAATATTCTCTTTAGTTGTTAACCAGTCAGAGTTGATTGCCACCTCTTGGAAACACCCACTCTACCATAGGGTATATAAACCACAAGAGGCCTCCAGGAAGGGCCTTTTGTTTATAAGAGATAGTCAAATGATCCTTCTTTTATTAATTATTTGCTAGCCGTAATTACTAAAATGATTAATTACCCAGAAATTTTGTCTTTCAGACTTTTCATTCATCATAATAGGTTGTACATGTGCAGTCATGCAAAGCATTTCCACATTATGTTGTTAAAAAAGAGACCTCCCCTCACCCCCCCAAAAAAGCCAAGAAAAATAAAGTTTTAAAAATAGTATGTTTCAGTCTTCAGCTTTCATCAGCTCTTTCTCTGGAGCTGGATAGTATTGTTCTTCATAAGTCCTTCATAATTTTCTTGGATTGTTGCATTGCTGAGAAAGCTAATCCACTCACAGTTGACCATTGTACAGTATTGGCTGTTACTGTGCACAGTGTTCTGGTTCTGTTGACTTCACTTTGCATCAGGTCACGTAAGTCTTTCTGAAAGCACTGGGAGAAATAACCCTTGAGCCCAAATAAACACTGTAAATTAGATTCAGGATGAGTGAAGCAGTTGGAACTTTAAGACATAAGTGATGTGACCTTAATCCCATGACTCTTTGAGCCAAAGATTCCACTCAGAATATGCCCTGATGAAATCATTGATAAAAAGATCTCTTTACACTCCAAATTGCATATAGCAGCCCTTTTTGTGGTATCCAAGAACTGGAAACCAGGTAGGTTGCCATTGAGTAGAAATGGCTAGACAAATGATGGTACACACATGTAACAGAATTTTACTGTGCTGTTTAGAAGAAACAGCAAATAGAACGAATTCAGATACTGCAAAAGAGGCCCGTTAACAGAGGCAGTGTGGAGAGCCAAGAAAACAAGCTCCATGAGTGCCACAATGTAAATGAAAATCTCAGCCACAGAGAAATTAAAAATGAGTGGTTACAAAACTGCGAAGAACAAACAGAACCTCAAAATAGTCAGAGGAGAGTTATCTCCCCTGACTCCTTGGCCTTGGTGGCTGGTACATGGTTTTGGAATGTTGCTTATATTCTCAGATATTTTTCAATACATTAATTTTGCAGATTTTTCTCTTCCTCCTTGAAAATGTTCTTTGTTATATGGGATGACTCTCTGAGAGGATTAGAGGGAGGAAATTTAAATTCTGGGAACAAAAGATCAGTAAAATTTTACTAGGAAAAAAAAGTATGGAAGCCCATCTTATTTTATCAAAGACCTGGAAACAAAATGGCTACCCATTAATTAAGAGGAATGCTTGAAGTGATTATAGGATATACTCTGAGAAGTATGGGAAGGTTTGTAGCAACTGAGAAAGAGTGACATCTACAATACGAGAAGAACCTCTTCTATAGTGACTATCACACTGCAAAAGATATGCAACTTTGAAAAAGCTGACTCTAATCAGTGCATTGATCAGGCAGCACTGAGAGTATCAGTGATATAACACACTGTCCTCATCCCTTTGGGGTGTGCTAGTCAAAGTTGGGCAACCAGCACTCTGAAAAACAAAAAGGAGGTATAGCATACTTTTAAGTTTAATCTTCATTATTAACATTTTCTCCATGGCTTTCTTAAGTTTAAACACTGAAGAAAACAATAAATGAAGTCCTGACTTGAAGGGTTTTCTGATTTCTGAGGTTAATTGGTTACACTTAAACTATAACATTTGGTTTTCTCAACAGCTGGTAGAGTTACCTTCAGCATACTACTTAGTATACCAAACTAATAATAGCTCTGTTTGAAGTGGCAAAAAATGGGGATCTGATATATTGCCCATTAATTGGGGAATAGCTAAACAAGTTATGATATACAGATATGATGGAATACTGTTTTACTGTATTTACTGAGCAGTGACAATGGGGATGGTTTCAGAGAAAACTTAGAAGACATATGAATGGATGAAGTGAATAGAACCAGAACAATTTATACAATGATATAATTGTATCCTAAGGCAAGCATAAAGTCTCTCCAGGTCTTCTCCTTCAGAATCTTTGAGTTCTTCCATCTCCCAAGCAGCATGATCCCAGATCTTAGTTCTAAGTTCTCTCCTGGATTCTCAATACACAGAATTTTGAGCTTTGGGAAGTTATGTCCTTGAATAGGCTTCTTGGGCTGGGTATGAGCACATGAAGCAGGCTATGATTAAATTTCCTAAGGAGAGAATGGGGATTCCAGAAATACAATAGAAACAGAAGGACTGGATTAAGTCCATGGGAACAATATATGGAGAAGTTGTGGTGGCAGGGGTATGGTGGGTGGTGTTTGCTTAGTCAATCAGAAATTTTCATCCCTGTAGTTGGCATAGAAAGAGATATCCATTTACCAGTGGTAGGGGATATAAAATGCCTACTGACTGGGGTTCACACCCTCAAGACTTAGGTAAATGGGTGTGTCACTTTTCTGCTCTTGGGCTTCCTTCATGTCCCAACTGAAAGCTCATCCTCTAAAGAAAACCTTTCTTTATGCCCCTTCATTCTAGAGCCTTTCCTCGGTTGATTATTTCCGGTTTGTCTTGTGTATGGCTCATTTGTACATTATTGTGCACATGAGTCTCCCCCAGTTAGACCGTGTGCGCCTTCAGAGCAGGGACTGTCTTCTCTGCCCTTCTTTGCATTCTCGGTATTTAGCATGGATTCTGGCACATGTTGTCATTCAGCCATTTCAGTCATACCCCATTGGGCATTTTCTTGGCAAAAATGCTGGACTGTTTTGCCTTTTCCTTCTCTAGTTCATTTTACAGATGAGGACACTGAGGCAAACAGGGTGAAGTGACTCACCCAGGGTCACACAGCTAGGAAGTATCTGAGGCTGGATTTGAACTCAAGCCCAGCACCCCACCCACGAGGCCATCTAGCTGCCCATCTGGCACACAGTAGGGGTTTTCTCCTTCCCTTATTGTCAAAGCACCTCGGACCCACTGCCTGTACTTTACAGGACTGGGAGGATTCCTGCATTGCTGGACATTGGGAACACTTCCCTCCAAACCCTGTGTGTGATACGGAACCCTGGGAGTCTGCTGAAGCCTGTGGATGGACTTTTAAAAACAGAGTTCTGTTTTTAAAGTCAAACCACAGAATGAAAATAAAAATAAAATGAAAAGCAAGAAATAAAACACATAGAATTACAAGGGAAACCAATTGTAAAGAACTAGGAATCTGTGCACATATGTGTCACATCCATGTACTAGAACATGTGTGCATATATGTAAACATGTGCGCATGTAAACGTGTGCACTCTGGGGCGTCTGGTCTGCCCCGCCCCTCCCAGAGAGCCTGTTTCTTAGACTATGGCAGGAAATGGGACTTTCTTGAGCATGCGCACAATCTTAGGACTGCCGAACTACGTTTCCCAGAAGGCTATGCGCACCTGGCGAGATGGACTCCCGCCACGTGACTCGTGTGGCTCCGGAAATGAGCCCAAAGCCCTTTTCCCTGCTCTACAATTCTCCCCTTGTTTGCAGTGGGCTGGAACGGGCTCAGGCGCGCTGATGTGAGGCCTGGGAGTGCCTCGTCTTGCAACCGGAAAACGAGGTACGGCCAATGGGCAGCGGGAGTGGGGACGGAGCCTCACACGCCATGTTTCTCAGCCTGCTTCCCTCCTGAGGCCTAAGGAGTCAGCCTTCTGTCTGCAGGCGCAGCCCCTCCCTTCCACTGCCCGGGTCCCGCGGCTCACAGGAGGACTTTTGCGCAGGCGCTCTCTTGTGCCCTCTCTTAATGCACTCGTCCTCTGGCTGCGTCCTCCTCTGGCCAGCCCCGCCTCCTTCCAGCCCTGGCGAATTTTCTTTTTGGACTACCTTCATGAGACTTTACACTTATCTCCCTTTTATCTGCTTGGATTGAGCCCGAGTGTCATGGCTCAGGAGGCCCTTCCATTCTAATTTCCTCTCCCTCCCGCCCTTCCCCTTCACTCCTGCAGACTGTCCTCCCCCTTTCCCTTCTCGCCTCCCTCTCAGTGTTCCTGTTCTGGCTTTCCCCGCCGCCTCCCTGCCTTCCAGTCCTCTTCTGGCCTCTTCCTGCATTTTCCTGTTCTTCCCACTTCCCCTTTGCCTTTCTTTTCCCCAGGTTCCTTCTTCCTCACTACCATCTCTCTGGTCTTGGGTCTTCCCTCTTGTTTTCATTAGCCTGCCTCTCTCTGTTGCCTTCCCAGGGGTGCTCGCATCCTGCTCTCCCCCGTCTGCTCTCTTTTCTACCTTTCCTCCTCCTCAGCCTTTATTTCTCATGTTTCTCTGCAGGCTCCTCCAGCTCTTGGACCCTGCTTTCCATTGCTTTCCCCTACTTTCCTTCCTTATTTCCAAACTGAGGTCATTTCCCCCCAGAGACACTCTTCTCCCTCTGTGAACACTGCTATTCCTGTTGAGCACAGCGCCCTCACCACAGCGTCGTAAGGTCCTATTTCCACTGTCATGCTTTTCTGTTCCTTCAGTGCTTTCCCCCAAGTTCTCTTGATGCTGATCCGTCAGTCATTGCTTATTGCCTTCTGCTAGACATTATACCAAGTATTTAATGTACAAAGATAAATAAGAAACAGCCCAGCCCTCAGAGAAGCTATGGCCCATTGCTAGAAATACCACGTGCGTACATATGTCACTAAACGACTAAAGATGAGTCTAAAGTAATGTTTTATGTTGCGAGGGCAGGCACTAGGACTGAGTGTTGGGGGGGCCAGGAATGCCTTCCAAATGGATAGTGATAGTTGACTCTCACCTTATAGGAAGGTGGGGATTCTCTGAGAGGGAGGTGAAGGAGAAGGGCAGGACAGCCTTGGTGAATGGCCTTGTACAGAGGCAGGACAGTGGGTTCATTGCCATGAACGAGGAGCAGGAAGCAGGCCAATTCAGCTGGCCCAGAGAGTGTTTGTGAAGGGGAATATTGTGTAATGAATCTGGAAAGGCAGCCTGGAGCCAGATGGTGAAGAGCTGTAGATGCCAGAAGAGGAATTTACCTAACCCTGGAGTTAATTGGGAGCCACAGGAGGTTTAGAGTGATCACTGTGACAGCCAGAGAGAAGACATGTCAGACACAGGAGAGACTTGCAGCAAGTCAAGTCAGTAAGCATTTATTCAGTGCCTGCTGTGGGCCAGGCACTGTGCTGAGTGTTGGGGAATCCAGCGCAAGGCCAAAGTAAACCCAGTCCCTGCTGGCAAGGAGCTGCCAGTCTGTTAGGAAAAACAACATGCAAGCAACTATGAAAGATACAAGAACATTTCAGGAACATCAGCAGAGTGAGCCCCTAGCATTAAGGGGGATGGAGAAAGGCTTCCTGTAGTGATCCGACCTCCAGGGTCAGGGGCAGCCCGGTCTTACCTTCTTCCGGCTTTCAATGTACATCTGGTCTTGATCTAGCCACATTCCCCAAGAACGGAGTTCCAAGAGTAGCAAGACTTTATTCAGCAGTTTCTTATGCAATTACAAACTAACTACATCACGATCAGCTAAGAGTTCAGTTTATATAGTGTATAACTGTATAGTCATCATAAACCACTATCTTTGGGATTACACCATTGTCCTTGTTCCCATACTCCTCTTACCTCACAGCCTTGTACTCTGTATCAGGCTCCTAGTACTGGGCAGGATGTTCCAAATCTCCCTAAACCTCCCTAGAGCAGGATGAAGTTATCCTGAGGCTTCTAGTTAATCTACATTATGTTATCTTCCCCTGAAAACCCTACTGGTTGGCAACAGGTCAGAAGGTCATGGAGCTCCCTTCCTGGAACAGAGCTGTCTCATGGAGTGTCTGATTTACTTCCACAGTGTTACTGCAGAGTCAGCCCATTCTGGGTCTCATGCCTCCAGGGGAACTGCACATATACCCCCAACATGTCCCCTTTCTTGGTTAGCTCAGAGCACCTACAGATTGTCATGGAAGGGTTGATGAGGGGGGGAAGCGTACAAAGAGGTTAGGGTGGATTTAAGGAGGGACAAGAGAATTTTCATAAGGCAGAGGAGGAGGAAACAAAGGACAACAACCAAAAGAAATGAGGGGAGTTACTAACATTTGTAACCATATTTCATGGTGTAACACAAATAGGATGAAATCTATAATCACATTTCAACAAAACTCAATGTCTGCTAACTTGTCTTTCACAAATTCTGGTATCCTTCAATGCATCTAATTTTTGCTGAAAGTCTCTACTTTAACTTATTACCTAAATACAAAGACACAGTGGTCGAAATTATCAATGATAGTAGACAAAATAATAGTACAAATTTCTACTAGATATACATTGAGCTAGAGTACAATGAATACAAACAATGTTCCATGCAGAGGAGTCATACCTAGACAGGTGTATCCATAAGTACATGGGAGAAGGAGACTAGAAGACACAGTTGCAATTAGTCCCATGATTAAAAAAGTCCAGAAATTGCTTTTATGCAGGTTCCCCAGAAGTCTGAAATCAAAAGAGATAACAGCATTCCAGAGAAATGTCCAGCAGTCCAGCTGCAGTTTAAATCTTACAGAATGACAAATTACTCTCACTCATTCTCACAAAGACACATAAACAAAATAGAGAGACAAAGAAAATAACAGAATGGATCCAAAAGCTTACAGAAATAGTAGGAGATCTCCTGAAAAAATTAAAACAGTTACATGGCATTTTTTAACCTAATATAAAATTTTATAACCTAATATCTCTGTGTATACCTCAGAGCAAAACAGACCTTTTAAATCGAGATTGTTAAGACTATGTTGGTATAAAAATTTTCTTAAGTAACATCAATTCCCAAAGTCTGATAAAAAAAACTGAATTCCTATATAATTGTGGGATTCTTTAGATATCACAAAGCGTTTTAGTCAAAAGGTATAGCAAAATGTTTTTAAGTAACATAAATCTCCAAAGTATTATTAACTTACTAATTTTCTAGTTAAGTGCAGAATTCTTCAGATATTAAAAGGTGTTATAGCAAGAAAAGGTATAGTAAATGAATCTGATCACAATACTTTAAAAGCTATTGATATTAGAATGTTCTTGAGGTGAGCCTTAAGTAGTTAAAAAAAATTCTTCCATCAAATCATGACTCAGCCAATTACAACGAAAAATTTTTTATTCCCTTGGAGCTATAATAAACAATAAAGATTTACTAGGTTTCTCCTACATAAAGAATTTTATTTAACATTTTTCTTTCTCAAATTTAACTTTTCCTGGTGTAAAAGCCAAATCGTTATATTTTTAATATTTTGCAACTTTCTTAGCAAGTTACAATTAAAACAAGTTCCTTTCTCAGGCTGAATGACCTTGCCTTTATAGATAGTTTCCATGAGCTTTTGGCAGTTTTACAACATAAGTAAGATTGATATGGATTCTAAGCAGGAGAGACTGGGGGGCTAATGCTTATTTCCCTTCGTTGCTAACTCTCACACATGGAGAAGGAATGTTCCAAACGGGCAAAATTAATCCAAAATAAAGTTTTCACCCAGTCTCCTCCTTTCTACATGCATTAATCAATCATCAATTTAAAGTTTTTAGTATTAAAACAATAAAGTAACTCAATAATCTTACAAGTTCCAAATAACTGATAATCAAATTGTTTTAGTTGAAACCTCCTCTCTAACTTCAGGTAGATGTGTAAATACCTGATTTTCTGTGTGGCATATAAACATTATAAGATGTAAGTGATATAACTGTTTTTAAACAAGTTCTTTTTCTCGTAGTTCCAATAAAATTCAGATTAAAATTTTGCTTATATAACACTATATCTGGCTTACAATGATCCGCACATGATATCATGTCATCAATTTTATGTCTAAATCATCACTTGCAAAAATTAATGATAAAAATTGGGCTTATTGAGTGCAGAGGTTTTTCTCCTCTCCTCACAGCTGCAGAGCCTGATAGTGGATGCAGGGGTTTGAATTGGAGAAGACTCTCTGCTTGCTTAAAGGTGTGGGCTTCAGGGTGCCTCAGGGCTGTTGCTAGTGGGGTCCTTGATAACTTTAGCGTTTCCTCCCTTTTGCCAGACTGGGGAGGGTAACTTAAATTCCCTATTAATCTTTAGCACTCTCTTTTAGCCTAATCTGGGACAAGAGGCTTTAATGCATTTTTGTAAAAATGTTTTTTGCTGACAAAACTTTTACTCCAGTAACTGTATTTATATGTCCGCTCCTTAATTCTTTGAAAGTGAGAGTTTTGACCCTTCCAGTAAAGAGGGAGTCAGCAATGACGCTGTATTCTTTCTCCCCCGTATTAGAGCTCAAAACTTCATGTTTTAGAAAATATCTCAATTTGCCTAAATGCCAAATAGTATAACATCTTTATCTTATCTTTAGCATCAAATTAGGAGTGACACTTTTTACTTTTCACGTGAATTTAATTGACCTACAGTTGTATTCCCAAATGTTCATCTGTTTGCCTCTTAGATCTGAGGGAAAACATTCCCTTATTATTTCTTATCTCCTTCTCCTCACTCCACTTAGCCAGAGTGTAATGAAGGGGAGGAGATTTTAAAACTTTTAAAAACCTTAAAACTTCAGTTCACATCTTTCATGCAAATAATTTATACCTATCTTAAGCTTTCTACTCATGCTCCTCTCATTGCTACATGCTTAAACTTTCTTGCTTTTGCTTCTGTCTACTCATCCTTCTGTTGGACTTTGATTAAATCCCCTTTAAAACCACACATACTTTATTTCTTTCTAATTCTGACCTGACACTGCTCCTACACTCTTTGGCCTGCATTGACCATCATATAACCTAAACAAGGCAATATTTGCCTCTTTTTCTCTCCTTCTCCAGCCCACATTCATCAGCAGGGTAAAGGGGGAGAAGGGAGAGAGATAACAGCATTCCAGAGATATGTCCAGCAGTCCAGCTGCAGTTTAAATCTTACAGAATGACAAATTACTCTCACTCATCCTCACAAAGACACATAAACAAAACAGAGAGACACAGAAAATAACAGAATGGGTCCAAAAGCTTACAGAAATAGTAGGAGATCTCCTGAAAAAAATTAAAACAGTTACATGGCACTCCAGGCCAGGAAATACTAACTTGAGACTTTTCTTTTTATCTGTTTGTAATAGAGACAGCTGCATTACACTGAACGTTTCGAGCCTCCTTTGGCACTTTCCTTTCTGATGTTAAACATATCATTAGTATATTCTATAGAAAAAAGGTAGAAATGGGGAAAGGCTGGAGTCATTCCTCCATTAGTCCCTCCCTCTTTCTCTCCTGGCTGGCTTAATCATGGGAACGTTACCCTTCTTCCCAAGGTCTTTCAAAAGCAGGATAACTCCTTGCCCTTTTTACTGCTTTATATAACCACCTTGCCCAAATCTCTGGCTTAATCATGGGACCCTTACCCATCTTGTCACCTAACCTTCTCTGGTTTACAGGGAACTCTTCCCGCCTAACTCTCTCTAGTTTACGGGGCACTCTGTCTGGCTTCCCAACATTTGGGGTCCCGTTCCTCACCTCCCCCTTAGCCCCACGTTTGGTCTCCACTTGATCCAACCCCCAAGGTCAGGGGAGGCCGGGTCTTACCTTCTTCCAGCCTTCAGTGTACACCTGGTCATGATCCAGCCACATTCCCCAAGAATGGAGTTCCAAGCCAGGAGAGTCAAAGAGTAGCAAGACTTTATTCAGCAGTTTCTTATGTGATTACATCCTAACTACATCATGATCAGCTAAGAGTTCAGTTTATATAGTGTATAACTGTGTAGTCATTATAAACCACTATCTTTGGCATTACACCATTGTCCTTGTTCCCATACGCCTCTTACCTCACAGCCTTGTACTCTGTATCAGGCTCTGAGTACTGGGCAGGATGTTCCAAATCTCCTTAAACCTCCCTGGAGCAGGATGAAGTTATCCCGAGGCTTCTAGTTAATCTACATTATGTTATCTTCCCCTGAAAACCCTATTGGTTGGCAACAGGTCAGAAGGTCATGGAGTTCCCATCCTGGAACAGAACTATCTCACGGAATTTCTGATTTACCTCCACAGTGTTACCACAGAGTCAGCATGCTCTGGGTCTCATGCCTCCAAGGGAACTGCAAATATATATATATATATATATATATATATATATATATATATATATATATATATATATATATATATATGTGTGTGTGTGTGTATATATATATATATACACACACACACACACATACACACCCCCCAACACTGTAGAAGACGGATTTTAATTGAGCCTTCAGGTTAGTGGGGAAGCCAGGAGGTAGAAAGGAGGAGGGGGAGTAATCCAGGCTGGTGGACAGCTAGGGAGAGTGCTAAGGTGGCAGAGGAGGGGTTGGGTTTGAGGAGCAGCTTGGAGGCAGAGGATGTGGAAAGCAGGAAGGTGTAAGAAGCCTGGAAGGGGCTGGGGCTAGTCATAAAAGGCCTGGAAGGCCAAGTAGAAGAGTCTGTTTGATTCTGGAGGCAGTAGGGAGTCATTTGATCAGACCTGCCCTTTACTACAGACAGAAGCTGGTGAGGCCTTTGCAAGAATAAATACAGTGAGAGGCAATGCAGGCCTAAACTGGAGGGGTGACTTGGAGGGTCACTAAAGGTGCTTTGCAATTAGGATCTGTAAGACTTGACAGCTGACAGGATGTGTGAGATGAGGGGGACTGAAGGGCAAGGATGACAGAGGTGGTGACCTTCCATGATGGGAAGCCTGGGGGGCCCAGATGGAAGCAGAAAAGTGCCTGTCTTCCATCTCTTCCACCCGCCATCTCTTTACTTCATCCTCACAGCCAGGACTCTGGAGACAAAAGAGGGGCCCAGGCTGCAACTGCTCATGGTTTCCTTTCTTTCTTCCATCTCTGATCTCTGAGGACTCTGCCCTTCCCAACTCCGTGAGGGCGTCAAGTAGAGAATGGTTCCAGTCCGCCTGCCCACCCATAGTCACCAGGTATGTGAGGTAACATCTTCCCTAGATTATCACCTTGCTTCTTTTTGATACTGAGTAATCCCAAAGGCAGAGAGAGAGAAATTTGTTCTTCACTAAAGAAATAGAAACAGGAGCACTGGGGAAAAGTTGCCACGAGGTAGATTGATGTTCAACATAAGGGAAAAATTCCTACAAATTGGAGCTGTTTCAGTGTGTTCCCCCTCACTGAGGGGTTTCAGGCTGAGGTTGCTTTTTCCACCTGTTGAGAAAGTGGTGGCTGAATCATTTTTCAAGTGTGGGTTGGAGTAGATGGCCTCTGAGGGCCCTTTTCCTTCTTAAATTGTGATTCTTTGGGAACTAACATTGTCCTCTTGAGTTCCTATTGGGAAGGGGACCTGAAGATACAGGAACATAATTGGTATTTTAGGAATCAGTGACCTTCAAGGATGTGGCTGTGGACTTCACCCTGGAGGAGTGGGGACACCTGCACCCCTCTCAGAAGGAGCTGTACAGGGATGTGATGCTGGAGAACTACCGGAACCTAGTCTGGCTGGGTGAGGACGGGTTCCCTGGTAACTCGGACTCTTTTTTTATTGGAGTTTTGCTTCCTTCCATGCTAAATGTTATGGCTTCTCTTCTGTGGTTACAAGTTATTATTTCTTATGCAGAACCTATAGGTTGCTCATCCTTTCGTGGCCATGTGACAGGATACTTCTGCTGTGTCCAGGTGAAAGAAATTGTCAGGTTCATTGGTCTCTGAGGTCCTTCCTCTATTGTTCCTTTTCCCCTCAAGTCTGAGATTCTCCCCTAAAGTTCCAGTGTAAAGAAAGACTGGAGATATGGTAGGTTCCCATGGTCTCAGGGGGTCCTTTCTGGGGCCAGGTTCACTCCTTAATGCATTCCCCTGTACTTCCTAAGAGCCCAGGACAGGGCATCCTTCAGAAGTCCTTTGTTCCTCTCTTTAGGCCTTCCTGCTATTTCCATTTCTCCCTGTGAGAGACAGCTCACATTCTGAGCCGGCTTTCTGAACCAACATCTTTGTATTTTCGATGTGCAGGACTAGCAGTTTCCAAACCAGATGTGTTTGACCAGTTGGAGCAAGGGGAAGTGCTTTGGCTGTCAGAGGGAGATGGCACAGGAAGTACCTGTCCAGGTGAGTGGGTGAGTGAAAAGCAGGTGAGTCACTACCAGCAACATCATAGCTGGTTGTTTGCAGAAAGGACTTTAACATTCTTGGTCTGGGATTTCTCACAGCTCCCTGAGGCCCCTGGGGAGCAGAGCTGCCTCTCTCTGGGATGAGCTGCTTCCAAGAGGCTGATGTGCTCATCCCAGGGCTTTCTGCACATCTCTGCAGTCTCAGAGGAGGCTGTCGAGAAAGGACATTTTCTCTTTTGTCCTTTTAGCGCCTTGCCTGATCCTCAAGAGCCCTTCTCCTGCTTCTCCTCGTGTAAACATTGCTCGTTTCTTTGTTTGTATGTGAATGGTGTCTGTAACAAAATCAGGACAGGACAAGGCCCGCTTGTTGTCATGTTCCTTTTGGATTGTGTTGTTCGTTTGTGTCCAGCTCTCCATGACCCCCTTTGTGCTTTTCTTGGCAGAGATCCTGGACTGGTTTGCCATTTTCTTCTCCAGTTCATTTTACAGATGAGGAAACTGAGGCAAACAGGGTGACGTGACCTGCTCAGGGTCACCCAGCTAGGAAGTGTCTGAGGCTGGATTTGGACTTAGGAAGAGGAGTCTTCCTGACTCTCGACCCAGAGTTCTATCCATGTAAACCACCTGCTTTTTATTAGGTGTTTTTTAAGGCTCATCTTTCTCCTATCATTTAAAAAAATAAGTTTATTCAGAGTTTTCTTTTAATTCTGTTTTCCCTATTCTGTTCCTTTTAATGATTCTTCATATATATATTTGAATCATTAATTTTAGTTCTGAAGAACCAAAACTTGTATAGCTCCAACCAGATCTTTGGGACGATCTATTTCCTGTCTTTTGCTATTACCTTTTCCTTCACTCCTGTTTCACAGGAAGAGGTGGCTGTCCTCATTGCTGAGGCAGACCGTTCTCCCTACAAACCGGATCTCATTGCTTCCCACCTTTCCAGCAGATTGTTCTCTCATCCCTGCTTCCTCACTGATCTTCAGCCTTTCCTTGTCTGCTGACTTTCACTGCTGCCTGTGAACATTCTCACGTCTCAGGCATCTTCAAACTCCCTCATTTGATTCTTCTGTCTCTGCTGTCACCCCATATCCCATCTGCCTCCACACTCTGTCCTTCATCCAGAAGGGCTTCCCGAGATCTCTTAACTGCCAGATCCAGTCGCCTTTTCTCAGTATTCGTCCTCCTTGATCTCTCTGTGCCCTCTTCTCCTCCATACTCTTTTCCTTTTGTTTTTCAGCGCTGCTCTCTCCTTGCTATCCCCTGAGCGTCTGACCACTCGTTCTCAGTGTCCTTTGCTGGATTTTCAGCCCGCTGACCATGGTTGGCTCACCAGCATCGTCCTATGTCTGTCTTCTTCCTCTGTGCTAGTCCTCTTGTTGATCCCATCGGCTTCGTTGGATTTAATTACCATCTCTATGCCCAGGATTCACAGATCTGCTTGTCCTTGTCTGTTCTCACATTTCAGAATGGGTACCCAGTAGCTGTCTTAATTCAGCAAGCCTTACACTGGACTCTGACTTTTTCCTGTTGTTGATACCACTACCACCATTAGTCCTCTTGCTTCACAACCCTGATATCATCCTGTCTTCTCACCATCTCTCACCCTCCCCATCCCCCACATTTTGTCGTGACCTGTTGATTACATCCCCTTCTTTCCTCTGACACTGCCCCCACCCTGGTGTAGGCCCTCATCACCTAACACCAGGATTATTGCAATAGTTTCTGGGGGAGTCTCCCGTTCTCAAGCCTCTCCCGACTCTACTACATGCAGTCACTAACATGATTTTCCTCAAGTGCAGGTCTGAGTGTGTCACCTCTGACTCCACCCCAGTGACTCCTTGTCACCTCTAACTCCAATACAAAATCATCTGTTTGGTGGTCAGAGTGCTTTACAACCAAGTCATCCTTCCCCAACATTTACACACCTCCAGTTTCTCTTTGACACTGGCCTCCAAGATTGGAGGTGAAATAGGCCCCAGAGTTCATCTGTTTCCATTCTCTCATTGCACACATCAGGAACCTGAGGTCCTGAATGTCTGAGTGACCTGCATTGTACGTGACCAAGGCAAGGATTGCACTCAGGTCCTCTGACTCCTGATTCTTGTTCTCTGTTTTGGAACCCAACTTGGTTGTGATGATTTCCCAGCCTTCATTTTGATTAGTTTGTTGTTGTTGAGCCTCCCATTCACATTGTTCTCATCATTGTTTTCTTTGCTTGGCATTTTCTTACATTAGTTCACATTTCTGTGACTCAGGGAAGTCTCTAGGATTTATCAGTGAAGTTGTAGAAAGGCTGTGATGTGTATGAATGCTAGGTGTTCCCACCACAGGACATCCCACATGTTTAATAAATATCTTAAGTGATTTCTGGCAATATTGTCATTTTTGCTGTATCATTTCTACCTAGTCACAGAGCATGCATAAATTTAGTTATCCTTGATTTCTGCTAAAATTGTTTTACACTTCCTTTTGGTTCTGTCTGTTTGCACCAGTGTCTTTTTCTGGTGTATAGAAATAGGATTTGTGGTTGGGAGGTTGATGAGGGCAGAAAGGATGTATCCTATAGCCTGTTCCCTCCATCTGAGGGATGAGCACATTTATGTTCAGGTTCAAGTTAAGAGGTGAGAAAAGCAACTCACTGTACTTGCTGGTAATTAGATGTGTGACTGAAGCACTGCTTTTAACTGCTTTGGGACACAGTTGCCTAATAAATGAGGTAGCTGGAGAGTATGATCTCTAAGATCTTTTCCAAACCTAATAGCTTTTAAGGCAGATCCTCTGACTTGGGACGACTAATTGTCCAAATACTTTGTGTACATGATCACAGTGGTTTCCTATAGCTTCTGCTCATTGCTCTCAGGTCTGTCATTTACTGTTATGGAGAATTGGTCTGTCCACTAGTATGCAAAACAGAAAGAGCCCAAAATGCGAATTCAGAATTCCTTGGTTTGAATCTTGGCGTGGATTTGACTTTTACAGTTTGACCATGAGAAAATAGCCTATGGAGTCAAGGAAGCATGTAAGTGTCTCATCTGTGCCTGGCATTGTGCCTAGGACTGTATCAGGAACTTGCAGGTGAAATGCAAAGAGTATATCTTTGCATGAAGCAGCATCTCCCTCCCAAGAGCTTACATTCTTTAAGATGAAACAATGTGTATACGTAACAATAATATAAAGCTAATGAATGGTACTTTTTTTTTTTAGAAAACCACAAATTACCATTATCTATATTTCATGCTTGAAAGTCCTCTATTTCATTGAATGACCATATTTTCCCCTGTAGCATTATACTCAGTTTTGCTGGGTAGGTGATTCTTGGTTTTAGTTCTAGCTCCTTTGACCTCTGGAATATCATATTCCAAGCCCTTCAATCCCTTAATCTAGAAGCTGCTAGGTCTTGTGTTATCCCAATTGTGTTTCCACAATACTCAAATTGTTTCTTCCTGACTGCTTGTAGTATTTTTTCCTTGACCTGGGGACTCTGGAATTTGGCTATAATATTCCTAGGAGTTTTCTTTTTGGGATCTTTTTAAGAGGTGATCAGTGAATTCTTTCAGTTTCTATTTTGCCCTCTGACTCTAGAATATCATGGTAATTTTGCTTGATAATTTCTTGAAAGATGGTGTCTAAGCTTGATATGGATGACTGAGAGGAATACAGGATGGCAGAGCCAATTGGAACTTAAAGAGTGTTTATTAGCCAGCCAGCCACTGTCTCCCAGGTAAAGACCAAGGGAAGGCAGCCCCAAGCAGCCTGTCGAGCAAGCTTTTATACAGTAAATATACTTCCTGAAACAAACAGTGGTTAGCAACCAGGGTAGGCAACTGTTGCTACATAGGGAAGTAAACTAAGGGGGGTGGGGTGTGCAAGCTAATGGGCAGATCTTGTCTTGGTTACATGGATGTTTGCATAGGCGGGCGCAGGGCAAGGCTTCACAGTGGTCATAGCTTCAGGGGTGGTTTCTGGGGCCCCCTGAGGGACCTTGTGTAGGAGCTAGCACTATGTGAACCTGACTGATACTTCAGGCTTTGTTTTGATCGGGGCTTTCAGGTAGTCCAATAATTTTTAAATTATCTCTCCTGGATCTATTTTCCAGGTCAGTGGTTTTTCCAATGAGATATTTCATGTTGCCTTCTATTTTTTTCATTTGTTTGGATCTGTTTTATAGTATCTTGATTTCTTATAAAGTCATTAGCTTGCGATTGCTCCAATCTAATTTTGAAGGAGTTATTCTCTTTAGTGAGTTTTTGAAATTCCTTTTCCATCTGGAAAATTCGGCTTGTTAAAGCATTCTTCTCCTCACTGGCTTTTGGGCCCTCTTTTGCCATTTGGGTTAGTCTGTTTTTTAAGGTGTTATTTTCTTCAGTGTATTTTTGGGTCTCCTTTAAACAGGCTGTTGTCTTGCTTTTCATGATTTTCTTACATCATTCTCATTTTTCTTCGCAATTTTTCCTCCACTTCTCTTGATTTTCAAAGTCCTTCTTGAGCTCCTCCATGGCCCATAACCAGTTCATATTTTTCTTGGAGGCTTTTGATGCAGGAATTCTGATTTTGCTGGCTTCCTCCCACTCCATGTCTTGATCTTTTTTGTCCCCCCAAAAGGATTCTGTGGTTTGTTTGTGCTTCCTTTGCTTGCTCATATTGCCAGCCACTTACTTGACTTTTGAGCCCTTTGTCACAGAACTCTTGCTTCTAGAATGGAGAGAACTTTGTTCCAAATCACAGGGGTTTTTGTAGCTGCTAGAGCTATTAAGAGGGCGCCCTCTCTACAGCCCCCACAAGCTCTGGCCACACACTGCAGAACCACCACCTAATACTGTAATCCAGATCCATGCAAGTTAAAGTAAAAGCAGTTACCCTCAGAATGGTCACTTGCTGCCCCTATGATCTGCAGGCCAGCATCTCGAGAAGCAGCCACACTGCAGCAGCTGCACCAATGTGGCTTCTCCACTTCTCACTCTGGGGCAGGGGTCGGACTGCCCTTCTGTCTCTCCCTGTTCCAACAGAGTTCCATACTGACCTTTTACTTTGTCTTTGGTGTTTATGGGTTGAGAAGTCTGGAAACCACCATAGCTACTGTTGATTCACTCTCCTGAAGTCTGCTCTGGCCAAGGCTTGTTGGGGCCGTTCTGGAGCCAAAACTGTGCTCACATGGAACTGCACTTGGCTCCTGGTGCACTGCTGGGCTGGCAGCCTGCTGGGCTGCCTTCAGCGGGAGATTTGTTCTCTGTCTCTTTGCGGGTTCTGTAGCTCTAAAATTTGTTTAGAGTCATGTTTTTACATGTATTGGAACTAATTGGAGCAGAGCTCACACCAAGTTTGTGCTTCTATTCTGCCATTTTGGCTCTGTCCCTGAATGGTACTTATTAAGGTGGCAGTGCAAATAAATCACTGAGGCACCATGAAAGAATTCCTGTTGGAAGTTTCTCTTGAGCTGAATTTGAGATGAAATCAGAATTTTGAAAATGCAGAGGTGAGGAATGGCTACAATTGAGATATGAGTACAGCCTCTGGAGGCCAATTTATCTGGAGCATAGTGTCTCTGAAGGGAGCAATGTGTAATTGGTCTGGAAAAGTAGATGAGAACAACGTATTTGATAGAAGAGAGGGAACTTGAGCTAAGTATAATACATGAGCAACAAGGGAGGTTTACATTTTTCAAAATTTTTTTCAGATTGGGATACTAGTCCTGAGACCAGGAAATCCACTCCAAAGATTGGCCTCTCCATGGAAGAACCATTTAGAGAAAGAATTTACATGGCTGCTCCCCATGTCTCCAAGTTTGGCAAAACCAGGAAATGTTGTACTTTATTAGAAAAACAGCAAAGCAATGAAGAGAAACTTTTTGGACATATACAGACCTTTGAAATGAAGACCTCCAATCAGGTTAGAGAACATGCACATAAAAAATATAATGGAGGCTTCTGCCAAGGAACCATCCTTTTCCCACAACATAAGATGTCTCTGGGAAGGAATCTTCTTCATCAGTGTGGTACAGAGCAAAGGAGAGTCAGACTATATTCATACCTGAATAAACAGAAGAGAATTTCCTTAAAGAAGAGATTTTCTATGCATAATGAATGTGAGAAATTGTTTGGTTGTGGTTCAGACCTTAATAAAAATCATAGTCTATATAGTGGAGAGAAAGCACATTTAGAGAATGAATGTGATCAGATTTTGTCCAGCAACATAAATATTTCTCAGAATCAAAGAATTACTATTTTAGAAAAATATTATGAAAGTAATAAATATAGAAAAGCTTTTAGTCAGAAGACAGCACTTCTACAACATCAGAGAATTCATGCATGTAATGAGTATGGAAAGGCCTATGCAAAGAAAGCTGACCATAATAAAATTCACACTAGAGAAAAAGCTTATGAAAGTAATAAATGTGAAAAGGCCTTCAGGCTGAAGAGAACATTTACTGACTGTCAGAATATTCATAAGGTTAAGAAGCCTTATGAATGCAGTGAATGTGGGAAAACCTTCAGTCAGAAGGCAGGACTGAATGGACATCAGAACATTCATACTGGAAAGAACACTTATAAATGTAATGAATGTGGAAAGAGCTTTAGTCAAAAGTCAGGCCTTGTATATCATCTGAGAATTCATACTGGAGAGAAACTTTTTGAATGTAATGAATGTGGGAAAGTCTTCCATAAGAAAAGAACACTTACTGAACACCAGAATATTCATACTGGAGAGAAACCATACCAGTGTAATGAATGTGGGAAGACTTTCAGTCACAAGGCAGGACTTACCTGTCATGAGAAAATTCATACTGGAGAGAAACCATATGAATGTGATGCATGTGGTAAGGCTTTTAGCAGGAAATCTGTTTTTACTGACCATCAGAAAAGTCATACTGGCGAGAAACCTTATCAGTGTAATGAATGTGGGAAAGCCTTCGCCAGGAGTACAATCCTTACTCAACATCAAAAAATTCATACTGGAGAGAAGCCTTACAAATGTAATGAATGTGGGAAAGCCTTCAGTCAGAAAATAGGACTTATCTACCATCAGAATATTCATACTGGAGAGAAACCTTATAAATGTAAAAATTGTGGTAAAGCCTTCAGTCAGAAGACAGGGCTTACAAGACATCAGAAAATTCATACTGGAGAGAAACCCTATAAATGCAATGTATGTGGGAAGGCCTTCAATCAGAAGAGAACACTTACTGAACATCAAAATATTCATATTGGAGAGAAACCTTATGAATGTGGGAAGGCTTTCAATCACAAGAATGCACTAAATGAACATCAGAATACACATAT